>CM055071.1:18310065-18343431 GCA_029204045.2 Tillandsia leiboldiana
ATATATAAAATATAACGATGCTTTTATATTACTTCAAGGGCATGTTTGGTTCATCATTGGAATAAGAATCGGAAATAGAATTGGATTGTATTGGAATGGAAAATGAAATGACGAATCATCCAATAATGTTAGTTCATTATTGAAATGGAAATCGGAATGAACATCTAGGATTTTGAGCGAGAGTTTTGGTTAAGAAAAAGGAGAGTGATGGAGGGAGAGAAGAGGGAGGTGTTTGTGAGAGGGCTTTGAGTGGTTTACTTTGGAATGGGCTAATATGAGATTCAGAGCCGGATTGGGATTAGGCTATTCCCATTCCAGAGGGGAATGGGAATCAGAGTCCGATTTATGTAAAACAAACAACAACTATCGTAATCAATGACGCTCATTTCTATTCCGTAGTTTAAAATAAGCGAACCAAATAAGCCTTAATTATCTTTAATAAGCTAAGTATATACATGAAATGGTATTCCTCTAAAAAGGTGAAATAATTATTATAGCCCAGATTACTTATAATAATCTGGTTTGATCGGAATAGCTATTCCGAGCCATTTTGCCTTTTTTGGTTGGGGAACAAGGCCTGGAATAAGGCATTGTTCCAGCCTTGAATGTCTAGTTCTCATTCCATAGTAGCAATGTATCTAAAGCAAGGATTTAAGTGCCGTGGCACGGGGTCGTGCCGAAAACTTGCCGGCATGGTACGGCACGGTGCATGCCGAGCCGTGCTGATGAGTGCTGGCCACAAAAAATACATGCGTGCCGACACATAATGGCATGAAATATTTAATTTCTTTAGCAACAAATTTTTTTAATTGCTTATTATGCATCTTTATCAAATATTTTGAACTTTATTAAGAAAATTACTTAGTAATTTTAAGAAAAAAAGGTTTTGAACTGTGCCATCGGCACGGGAGCTGTATCGTGCCGGTATCTTGTTGGCACGGTACGACACGGTAGATACGCCCGTGCCGATGGATACTTAAATCCTTGATCTAAAGTAAAATACATTCAAGCATGTCATTTTACCAATTATGCTACTCTTCCGGCCTATGTTCAATGGCACTATATTCTTTATATTCACATGTTGAGTTCTCTAATTCCCCAGAGAATGCCAACGTATTTACTTAGTCTACAACATAGTTATACACTTACACATATCAACACATGCATTCCTCTTATTCAGTGGTAGCTATTTCTCTTAAATAACATATTTTTCATATATGCATATTTACTTATAAGCTACCTATTTAACTTGCATCTAAGTCTTTAGTGTTTTACTCTCTAGACATGGAAGTGATCTCTTTACTTTGGTGCAACACAACCTACCTTAAAACACTCCTAATTGCTTGTCGACACTTGCAATTAGGCTCATGTTGGCGATTTGCTCTCCTCCAAGCTAGTGTGACTCAATTTGTTCGTTACCTCAAATTGACCTTCGAGATCTTCTCGTTCCTTGAAACAAAGTTGTCCCATGCATTTCTCTAACCTTCAATTAGAGTTCCAAAGGGTTAAATAATTTTTAAACCCTCAAAATCTAAAAATCCTATTTCTTGATCTAGGGTTCTCAAAATCACAACGAAACCCAATTTCAATGACAAATCTCTACAAATATGTAGTCTAGATTTTTCTAGGGTTCGATAAAATTCCATTTACAAGGTTGAATCCAAATCCTTAACCTAAAATCTCAAAAACTCACTTTTGACTCCAAGCTCTCCAACTCCTCCTTGGCCCAAGAAGCTTGCTTTTTACCTCCAAAGCTTCTCCCAAAGTTGATCTTCTCAAATCTTCAAGGGTTGGAGAGATCTCTAGAGTGAGAGAGAGAGAGAGGAGAGTTAGAGAGAAGAGAGAAGTGTGTTTCCTCTTGTGCTCAAACGAGGGAAATTGGATGAGATCCCCCCTCTAATGGGGTGTTTAACAAATGCCTATAGCTCCTTCAAACTCCTTTATTTGCAACCAGTCAAAAACTGCACTTCACAGCATTGAGTACCGATACTTGCATTCTAGTATCGGTACACGGGCTTTATTTTTGGTACCACCAGCCTAGTTCCGCAGAATCCGAATGCTGGATTTCAGTATTTTCTACTACGTACCGACGCTCACCCAGATCACTATCGGTAGTCGACGAATCAGGATCGGTACTCAGCTGAGTTCCGCAAAATCTGAACGTTGTTTTCTTCTCCACGCAACAAAGTTCTAGTACTCAACTTTAGTATCGATACTCAATACAAAATCTACAACTTTTGCAGATTTAACTTCCTGTAGTCTGTTTCACGCTAAGTTCAAAACCTTGCTAAAACTATTTGAATAGCCCTCTAGGCTACTTTCCACTAGAACTTTGTAATTTGCAGAAGTTCGATGCACTACATACGCCAAGATCTGATAGGAGTCGACCAACGAATGATTGATAACAAGAACCCAATAACAAAACGACCAACGAATGATTGATAACAAGAACCCAATAACAAAACGATACAAGCATATCGGAGGAGGGTTCATGGAATCATTACTTTTGTCTCTTACATTTGTCTCTGAATGTACTTGTAGATAAGACTTTCCGTTTGCAAAAACTATAAAAAGAGGTGACATAAAATGATTACTTGATCGCGAAGTGGTCCATTTTTCAAATTTTCTCGGTTCAACCTGAAAATCCAAAACCCTCTTAATGCAGCAAGGTGACAATTACATCTCACAAACACGCACCAATGAGCACTAGAGCCTCAAAAGTCAAGGAAATTAAATTAGCTGAAATTGGCTTGCTTTTATTTTTTAAAAAAGAGTGGAATTACATTTTAGTCCCCCGATTATTATATTTGTAGTGAAACTTTTTTTGCATTATTCTCTCATAGATGTAGGTATAGTCTAATCACATAAATTCTTGTGTTCTTCGGATTTTTTTTACCTTGTATTATTGCTTTTGTGTTTACTCTCTATTGAATGCTTGTATAGCATGGGTTGTAAAATTGCTTACCATGTGTTTGTGAAATTACCACTAGTTTCTTTCATCCTTATTTTGCGACACATGATAATTCATTGTGGTATGGGCAGATTGAAGTACAGTGTAAATCCCAGGCTATGTAAGGATTAAGATGATCTAATTCTTTATTGGAATAATCGTGGCAGAATCTTGAGTTGATGAAATATGAGTCCTTTTGGAGAAACTTTTGCGAGAACAAAAAAAATTTACGTAGTAAGTGGGGGTTGATTCTGTTAAGTAGATGCTTTACTTTAGTACTGTTTAATTGACATTCTTTGCCCATACAACTAGCTTGTCCAGAATGATTCCCTGATATTACTTTTTTCTCTTTTGGGTGATCGTATCAGTGCCTGATCTAAATTAAATAATATGGTGATAGTAAATCTGGCTTCTGACGGCTCATTGAGATAGTAACTTCAAACAAAAAGGGCAAGATGCATTCTAGTTTCTGAGCCATCATCTCTGAAATTATAGTTAGATCCTTGCACCTTCAATTGAAGTAACTGAATTGAATTTCCTCGTAAAAGTTTGATGATTCTTTTTGCATGGTCTCTGGTCCAGATTTAATTGTGCGTAACATCTACTCGGCATCTTGCTTTAAGGCGAGTGACATACCGATTTTACTACCAATTTTAGCTTGATTGGAAAGATAGTGCTGAATATTTCTCGTTTAGGGAAAAAATCCCAAGGTATGATATTGCATTTATTCTTCTTTCTCTCTTTTCCTTTTTTATTGAGCACGTATTTTATGTGAATTTTAGTAAACTGAATCGTTTAAGCTGAAAGTTTAGGGGCCTAACTGCTAAAAAACAGTATTCAATATTTGATGAGAGCTTGGTTGGATGCATAGAAGCCTTGTTCACATATGTTTTGTTCACCGACAAAGTAATTAGTAATAATTGGTTCATTCACATTTTCTTAGTTTGAAGTCAGTTACTATATTTTGTTCTGAAAGTTCTTTTGGAATATAGTTATTCACAATCACCTTGCAAGGAATTTTACACAAATTAGTAGACTGCAATGACAAGAGAAGATTCTCCTAGTACACAATAATAACTTGATCAGGCATCCGTACAAATCCTACTAATTAATCATTCCACACATGGCAAATGACTTCCTCCATTAGCAAATGCAAAATGTTTGCAAATTGATTCAGTTCGAACCACGAGGGTTTAGATTCATTATCTAGTAAAGCTTAATTGAACTTTCCCATAACAATTAGTGGATTCAACTAAAGCAATTTAAGCCAATCCGACTTAATCGGGAAAAACTAATTAATTAGTTCTCAAGCCCTCAGTGTTTCTAATGCAAGTGGGTTTACTCGTTGTGTGATTATAAATGTGGGATTTCAACTTGGGTGCTTTTAAAAGTGCACAAGTCTCTTCAGTATAAGCATTTTCAGTAATGCAATTTTAGAATCCACGATCAGTTTCATTTAATATAATCTACACTATTTAAAATTTCTAGGATTCCAATCAGCGGTGGATCTAAAAATATTTTTTTTAGAGAGATCAACTAAAAAATAAAAAATATAAAAAATTTATTAAATGTAATTGTTAAGAAATATTGCGTAAAAAGGAAATATATATCATTTTGAATTATAATTATTTTTGACATATTTTTATATTTTGAAAATGATGCGTGATGGCATTATTAGATAGAATTTCACTAAACACTAATGTTATGAAAGAAGTGTAAAATATATTTTTATATTTTAATATGTGCTTTTTTTTAATTGGGATTCAAGTTAATTTATAATACTGGGAAAGGTGCCGGATCGGAGCATAAGATGGTTTTTACTTATTTATTATAATAAAATAAAATTATTTATAAAATGGACTCCACTTTTAGAGATGTAGGGATATTTTTGGGGAGGAATAAATGTCATGCTTCGAGTCCGTTAATTTTGGTCGGTTCTGACGTACGAACAGATCCGCCAATCGAGCATAATCTTTTCTATCCGAGCATATATCGTGCACAAGAAAATACATGAATATCAGATTGCCACTTAAAATTTAAACGTTCAACTTTAATATAAACATAATTGTATAAAGTTGATGCAATCTGCTATAATGAACATAGATATATTTTTAATACAATTTTTCTTTGGTCTTTTCCGCTCTCAAAATATATAAATGTTCACTCTATACAAAATGAGATAATTCTAGACTTTTCTAGGTCCATTACTCTGCGGTGCCCTTGTCTCTATCTCGCGCCTCACTAGCAATATCTAGATAAAAAGTGTAAAGTACAGAATGCGAGAACTATGAATAGTTTTTAGTGGGTTCAACCATCGAGAAACATACTCTACACCACTTGGTTCAATAAAAATATTAGTAGCAAAATAATATTTAAGGCAAATGTTTTTACACTAGTATGCAAGTTAATTTTTTACACTACTAGTTCACATACACATCATTATGCTACTATGCCATGACACACTAGGCACTAAGCCAACATGACCGCTATACTGCTACTCTGCGGTCTCATCTAACTCGACCACACTCGGTCACATTATCTCATTATGATTTAAGTTTTATAACTGTGCCTCGTCAATTTTTATATAGTCCAAACCTAGATCCCAAATATATTTTTTCGCTTCATAATATTTTTTCGGAAGTGTTTCACCAAAAGAAAATGCTTTTTTCTTTAATTAAAGTAATGCAGTAAATGATTTGTCACTCCATCCATGAAGGCATTTAAATTGTAATAAATTTACAATATGCTCTAATTTTGAGAACTCTTTACATCCAGGATATAATTCCTTTCCTGCTTTGCATCCCTCAATAATTGGTAAATTTTTTTTGCAGACTCATTTGGTTCCTCAAAGTTGGA
The DNA here is from genome assembly GCA_029204045.2 of Tillandsia leiboldiana. NCBI lineage: Eukaryota > Viridiplantae > Streptophyta > Magnoliopsida > Poales > Bromeliaceae > Tillandsia > Tillandsia leiboldiana. The sequence goes on from CM055071.1 coordinate 18,315,872, forward strand.
ATGTGTAGAGTTATTTATATCTTCAGTTGGATTCAAGTCATGTAAAAGTTTATGCATCTCATCACAACTCTTCTCTTCTTGCTCTCTATTATTATTATTGGTGTTGTCACTACTCTGATCTTAGTGTTCTTCACCATGACACGATCACTATTTGTAAATTTTTAATATCTCATACAAAATAAGCTGTCCAAATACAACTTCTTGAATTTGAAAATGACACATTTATAAGAAGGACATCGAATTTTATCTCCTCTCATCGCATGGAAAAATGCAAAGTCAATATAATCATTCACTCCTGCTGTGTACTTTGGATGTTGTCTATTATTAAGACCCATCCAACTTTTATCCATCTTGAAATTTTTATATCTGCAATACATTTATTTAGACATTAAAAATATAAGCATGCACTATTAAAAAAGAAGTGTTTAACCTAATAGAATGTTACAAATAAACTTGATATTTTTAAAAGGCTTAGGACTTGTTTAGCCTAGATTCTGGAAAAATAATTTTTGCAAAACTGATATTACTTTGAAGAATTGATTTTAGTTAAAAGTTATAGAGTATTTGACTAAGCTTAGATAGAAAGTGATTTTTCTGAAGTGATTTTGTAAAACTATTTGACAAAAATTATTTTCAGTTTGTAAATAATATTTTTTTTTATTAAATTTATTTTAAAATAATTTAAATTTTGAATTTAAATTTCAAATTTAATTTAAATTTAAATTTTGCACAAAAATTAAAAATTAATATTTTAATTTAAATTATTAATTTAAAATTTTAAATTTTGAATTTTTAAATCTAATTTAAATTTTTAATTTCAAATTTAAAATCTAAATTTGGAATTTAAAATTTAAAATTTAAATTTGAATATTTAAATTTTAAAACTTAAAATTTAAAATTTAAAAATTTAAAATTTAAATTTTGTAATTCAAAAATTGAAACTTGAAATTTGTAATTTGTAATTTGTAATTTGTAATCTAGGCCATCACATGTATTATTAACGGATATATTCCAAGTTATCTTTTTCATATATATATATGTAAGGATTGCCTGTTTATAAATGCATGCCTATGGGAGACCTCAAAATGGAAAGCCTGCATAGGAATTGATTTGATTATTTAGAAAGGCCAAAAACCTAAAGAGCATCAATAATAGCTAGCAAACAAGAGTCGAGATTCTTTCAAATAACCCTAACAATATTGTTAAGAGAAAAAGTGTCACGCCCAGGAGGTTTAAGGATTAGCGGAAAACGTACATATATTTTTTTTCTTAGCAACCCCTCCTGTCGGTGCGCGTCAGACCCGCCACATATACAAATTCACTCTTTAAAAGGACATAGTCTTCTTTGTATATGCACGGCGTGACATTTACAACATTATTCTTTAACCACACAGTCACAATGAATACATTGATGGAGAGTACTACTTTTATCCATAAACTTAAGGTTTCATTCACAACATTAAGATATGACTGCAGATTTACGAACGGTGTCTAAATGACACATAAATTCCCAAAGTAATTCTGCGAGTCTCAATTAGGCGGCAGCATCTTTTGAAAGGATAAATCCAGAGGTTTTCAAGATAGTGCCCACACGATACTTGGTTTTGAAAAGCATTTTCGAAATCCTTTTGTTTAGTGTAAAACATGCCGCATATAAGTCCATACTAGTATATCAAGTCCACAACACCAAATTAACTATCCATCCAACATCCATAATGGTCTACAATCAAGCAAATGAAACTTAACAGTTAAACAAGAAAGGAAATGAGATAACCCAAACAAACGATAATGTGAAGCCTCAATGGCTAATGTCCTCTAGACGCTGCCTCACCATCGTCCCGGCTATTACACCTAGTAGGACCTGTCACAGTGTGGGAAAGTCAGTGACAAATAAAGTAGATGATCAAAGCAATAAAAGTATTGTTAAGACAAACCGAATACACCGGAACCTTTCGCTTTTCCCCTCATGAGTCACCACATCCCTTGATTTAATTACATGATACCTGTCGGAAGGTCTAAAGACCCCCTCGTGAACGATCACTTTACTTGCGTAATGCTTTTAACCCCTCCACGGTGCTAGTGTTGCACCTATAGCGAGCGCGAGGGGTCCCCACTCGACACCTTTACTTTCGTGGGGTACACGGGTCAATGTACCACAATTCCGAAAAAGTACACCCAAAAGGGGGCCAAACCGCCGGTGTGCGTGTAAGTATCTAAGAACATAATAGCCGAAACCGGCGTGTAACAATCACCGCGACACTCAGTCGCCACAGTTAATAATGGAAGAACAGGAAATACTCATGCGATGGGTTTAAACAGTTAATACAATTCATCTACTTTATTAGGCTTGTTATTATACTTGTTATAATGATGACATTCAGTACTTATTGCGAGGGTACCCACCTTGTTGCGTGACGATCGGGACACCTTGAACTTTGACACCCTCCCGCTCAGCACCTGGACCTAAAGAAGTCCCCAAAAAGAACGATAAATCAAACCATGTTGCAAAACGAGACCCAAAACCTGACGACGTAACGGAAATCCCGTAGCGGCGTGTTCACGACGCACGGTTGCTCCCCGCGCGATGCTGCCCGCGCGGCGTCACCGCTCACGGGTGCCCCTCGCGGCGTCACCGCCCGCGGGTGCCCCGCGCGGCATGAAGCCGCGCACTGCGCACACCCGCGGGTGGCGCCCGTGCGGTGCCGCCCGCGGGTGCCCCGCGCGGCGTGAAACCGCGCGGCGCGTGCACCCGCGGGTGGCGCCCGTGCAGAGCCGCCCGCGGGTGCCCCGCGCGGCGTGAAGCCGCGCGGCGTGCGCACCCGCGGGTGGCGCCTGTGCGGTACCGCCCGCGGGTGCCCCGCGCGGCGTGCGCACCCGCGGGTGGCGCCCGTGCGGTGCCGCCCGCGCGGGCGCCGCCGCCCGCGGGTGCCCCGCGCGGCATGAAGCCGCGCGGCGTTCACACCTGCGGGTGGCGCCCGTGCGGTGTTGCCCGCGGGCGCAGCACGCGGCACGAGGCCGCGCGGCGGCGGCGGTGACGGCGACGGCGACGACGAAGAAGACGCTCGAAAAGACACGAAACCCTAAGAAGATTACAATAAACCAAAACCACTCACCGTTTGCGTCGGGGGAAGACGATCCGATTGTACTCCCGGTTCCAACACGTCAATCGGGTGTTCGGACTCCTCCGCCTTCTCCCTTCCTCTTCTCTTTTTCTTCCGGTTAGGGTTCCGTTTTTTTCTTTTCTCTCTCGATCTCTCCGGTTAGGGTTTCTCTTTTGTGAAACGTGGGATTTTCTCTCATACGTACGAGTAATTCCCACATTTAAATATTTATTAACAAATAACTAATTAATTGATTAATTAATTATACGGGATAAACCCATAATTTCCTCGAAAGGCGTGCGGGATATCTTGCACGGATTCCGATGCGCACCAAGTCACCGGAACCCTAAAAATCCTGTTCCGGGTGATCCCAAAGTCGGATTTCAGATCCGATCGCACCGTCGGTCATCGTTTTTCGAGCCCTTTCACAGAAAAATATCTGTGCAACACATCGACCAACTTAAGAAAACTCGATAAATCAGCTTTCCTAAAAGAAGTACTTTACCAACAGGAGTGTAAAATATTACTAGAAAAGTCGAGTCATTACAAAAAGCCATAGATAGTTCCTGTACTACCCTCGCAATGTCGTCTCTGTACTGTTCACCAAAACCCTTTAGCCTTGAACCTCACATAAAAAGTATTTTAGTCCTTGACAGTCACATGTAGGGGTGTCAACGAGCCGAACACGAGCTGAGCCTATAGCCGAACAAGAGCTGGCTCATTTAAATATCGAGCTGAAAAATTCGGCTCATGTTCGGCTCGTTTATCAACGAGCCGAACACAAGCTGGCACGCGAACAACAAGTTTAATTTTCATTCCTACTATTAGGTGTAAAGTTGAAAGAAAATTAAAAAATTTAAATTTTAATCTAATAATTAAAATTTATAAAAAATTGATGGTCTAAAATCTAAATAGTAAAGTATATATATATATATATATATATATATATATATATATATATATATATATATATATATATATATATATATATATATATATATATATATATATATATATATATATATATATATATATATATATATATATATTCGAGCTGTTATCGAGCTGAACACGAGCGAGCTGACCCCAGCTCGTGTTCGGCTCGTTTATTAAACGAGCTGAAAAATTCGGCTCGTGTTCGGCTTGTTTACGTGTAAAAGTGTAGTTTTTACTAATGAAGAGAGTAATGAGACCAAATCCCAGCGAAAGAAAATTGTTACTCTGACGGCGTCGTCAAACTGAAAACGGTGGTGCAATCGGATCTTAAATTCGATACACGAATCTCTCGAAAATGTATGTTTTGCATGTAAATCGGACCGAAAAATCGATTTTTGGTAAATTACGCACTGAGATTCATAAAATCGATCATTTGGGGGCAATTCGGCTTTTGGCATGCTTTAAGAGGAAATTAAAGTCAAAAATTCGAAAAGTTGGGGTCAAAATTCAAAAGATTAACCTGACCTGACTAGACCCAATGTTGACTGTTTTTATATTCGACGAGCCAATATTATCAAAAAAATGTGTAAAAGTGTAGTTTTTACTGATGAAGCGAGTAACGAGACCAAATCCCAGCGAAATAAAATTGTTACTCTGACGGCGTCGTTGAACTGAAAACGGTGATGCAATCGGATCTTAAATTCGATACATGAATCTCTCGAAAATGCATGTTTGCATGTAGATCAGACCGAAAAATTGATTTATGGTAAATTACGCACTGAGATTCATAAAATCGGTCATTTTGGGGCAATTCGGCTTTTGGCACGCTTTACGAGGAAATTAAAGTCAAAAATTCGAAAAGTTGGGGTCAAAATTCAAAAGATTGGTTTGGGGGGGGGGGGGGGGGGGGGGGGGGGGGGGGGGGGGGGGGGGGGGGGGGGGGGGGGGGGGGGGGGGGGGGGGGGGGGGGGGGGGGGGGGGGGGGGGGGGGGGGGGGGGGGGGGGGGGGGGGGGGGGGGGGGGGGGGGGGGGGGGGGGGGTGGGGGGGGGGGGGGGGGGGGGGGGGGGGGGGGGGGGGGGGGGGGGGGGGGGGGGGGGGGGGGGTGGGGGGGGGGGGGGGGGGGGGGGGGGGGGGGGGGGGGGGGGGGGGGGGGGGGGGGGGGGGGGGGGGGGGGGGGGGGGGGGGGGGGGGGGGGGGGGGGGGGGGGTGGGGGGGGGGGGGGGGGGGGGGGGGGGGGGGGGGGGGGGGGGGGGGGGGGGGGGGGGGGGGGGGGGGTGGGGGGGGGGGGGGGGGGGGGGGGGGGGGGGGGGGGGTGGGGGGGGGGGGGGGGGGGGGGGGGGGGGGGGGGGGGGGGGGGGGGGGGGGGGGGGGGGGGGGGGGGGGGGGGGGGGGGGTGGGGGGGGGGGGGGGGGGGGGGGGGGGGGTGGGGGGGGGGGGGGGGGGGGGGGGGGGGGGGGGGGGGGGGGGGGGGGGGTGGGGGGGGGGGGGGGGGGGGGGGGGTGGGGGGGGGGGGGGGGTGGGGGGGGGGGGGGGGGGGGGGGGGGGGGGGGGGGTGGGGGGGGGGGGGGGGGGGGGGGGGGGGGGGGGGGGGGGGGGGGGGTGGGGGGGGGGGGGGGGGGGGGGGGGGGGGGCAGCGCCGCAGGGCGCTGCGCGGTGCGCTCCGGCACCGCGCAGCAGGTCGCTGCGCGGCGCTGCTGGGTTGGGCGCCGTGCGGCGGGCCTCCCTCGTCGCGCGGCTGGGTTTTCGCCGCGCGGCGTGCTCCCGGACGGCGGGCGACTCCTCGGTTTGCGTGCCGACGCCGTGTTTTCGCCGTCGGAGCCCGTGGGTCGCCGTCGGCCGCTGTTTTCGCCGTCGGGCGCAGTTTTTCGCCGTCGGCTGCTGCTTTTTCGCCGTCGAGCAGATTTCTGGCAGTTTTTCGCGAGCGGTTTTCGCAGGATTTTTCGCAAGCTGATTTTTGAGCGGTTTTCGCCGTCGGGCGCTGGTTTTCGCCGACGGAGCTGTTTTTTCGCCACCGCGTGCTGTTTTTCGCCGTCGGGCGCTGGTTTTCGCCGACGGAGCTGTTTTTTCGCCGCCGCGTGCTGTTTTTCGCCGTCGGGCGATTGTTTTTCGCCGACGGAGCTGTTTTTCGCCGCCGCGTGCTGTTTTTCGCCGTCGGGCGCTGTTTTTTCGCCGACGGAGCTGTTTTTTCGCCGCCGCGTGCTGTTTTTTCGCCGTCGGGCGCTGGTTTTCGCCGACGGAGCTGTTTTTCGCCGCCGCGTGCTGTTTTTCGCCGTCGGGCGCTGGTTTTCGCCGACGGAGCTGTTTTTTTCGCCGCCGCGTGCTGGTTTTCGCCGTCGGGCGCTGGTTTTCGCTGACGGAGGCTGTTTTTCGCCGACGGATGCCCGGTTTTGACCGTTTTGATTGATTTTGCGATTTCTTCGCTTCTGGCAGCTTGCGGTGCGGTTTTAGCTTCGCGGAGCGCGCGGTCGTGTGGTTGGTCGCCGCGTGCTCCGTTTCGCGTGCGGATTCTGGCATCGGGCTTCGTGTTGCGTGCGGACCCCTTGGAGGCCAGGTAAGCCCGCTGAGCCAATTGCAAGTGTCGACGAGCAATTGGTGGCTTTCTGAGGTGGGTTGGTTTTTCTCTCCAAGTCTACGGACTTCCTTCTAATTCTACTGTGATAGGATTGCATGCTAGTTTAAGTGTTTTCTTGGAACTTAACTAGCACCCCCGTCATATGTGCATGTGTTTGACCAGACCGTTAGAGAACCTTAATATGGGCTAGGTTCTTTTATGTTTTAGACATCCCACACCGTGCATACTCTTCTGGACATAGTGTTCCTCGCCCGGGTAGTGGGCTGAGTGGTCAGAGTGTTGTGGGACGGGTGTTGCACTCGGGCCCGGGGGGCCGAGTGGGGTCTGGTGGATGGGTTAGGCCAGTGTTGGTGTTTTGGGGAACCGTTTCAGATAAACGGTGGTCCCGGGGGTTTTCCTTTCCGCTGTTCTTCTCGTCACCACCCTGGTGTGATCGTGGTGCACGTGTGTTAGCAGGACCTTGAACCCAGAACCTTTTTGGATGAATACATGATTTTAGTCAGCCAATGTTTCTTCCAAGCCTCGCAAGGTTGCCTGAGTCTGTTCTTGTGTGATAGGACGAGGGCATTAGCTCTTCGAGGTTTGGGCATAAAACTTGATTTCAAAGGGTTTTCCTAAAAAGACTAAAAATCACTAATAAGATGGATTTCTCTCAGATCGAATGGTTTTCTGAAATAAATGACATGGTTTCTTATAAACTTATCCACCCGAGCGGATTCGAGTGATCTGGGTTCTAAGGGCTGCTTCTTTCTTGGGGACGTAGGTGTTAGTCTCCCGGGGTTTCGGACCTTTTGCAGATCTGGCCGTGGAGTAGCTCCGGCCGTGAGTTGTGTGTTGAGTTCAGTGGGGTGTTGTTGAGGGAGCCGTTGGGAGAGACGGTGGTCCCAGCTGTGTAGTACCTTCGTTGAGTGGGTCAGTGTTGTGAGATTGAGTCGTGGAGGGTTCTCCGACTGAGTTGTGCTTTGAGCATCGAGATACCGATCTGTTTGATCGAGGACTATAGCCTGCAGGAGCCACTTGTGAGACAGTGATACTGATGAGATACTTGAGTTCGGTGGGGTCGCACCCCTCGAACCACGCCCCGGGTGCGTTGATGTTTCCGAGCCTGATGAGGCTGCGATGATGATACCGAGCCTGACGAGGCTGCGATGATGCGCCTAGTTCATATACTAGAGGTCGCTTGATACCCCTGGCCGAGCTACCATGGGGTCACTGTGTGAGATATCGAGTTTGTCCGTTTGGACACCCTGGTTGATACACCAGGGGGCGCAGGCTTGACTCGACTGGACCCTGTGGGGCAGTCGCTGAGATTTGAGATACACTGAGAGAGTGATGGCGTAGCATGTGTCATTGTAGAGTGTCTTGGGTAGTACTTGTGACATTTTGCCAGCAGTGAGTGACTGCATACCATCATCCATTGTCTCTTCTTATTGAGCATAGTAGATAGAGGCATGATAGCTGTAGATTCTTTTCCAGCTTATTTTCATTATCAGTCTTATCTGTTATCTTATGCCTCTGGTGGACTTAGTGGGCAGACCGTGGTTCTTGGAGACGGTACCCACTGAGAACTACTGTAGGATGTAGTTCTCACACCCTCTGTCGGTGACAGGTTGCTGAGGCTTTCTTCCGTTCCTGCCGAGCTTGACTGGACGGACCGAGGACAGGGAGTCGCGTGATAGTTCCCTACCAGCATTGTTACCTTAGAGTGAGGTAGATGTACCATCCCGGATTGTGGGAGTTGGTTTATTTTCCTGTTTAGCTATCTCCCATTTGGATTAGTAGATGTTGTATAGGTAGACTTCTATTTGTATCATCTGATTTTGGGAGATAGGCTATGAGTTGTTGCAACTTTGTAGTTGTGAAATTTTATAGTACAGCTTTTTATCCGCTCTGATACCACTCTAATCTGTCACGCCCCGGGGTCGAAACTGCGACCCGGGCTCGCTAACAGATCCGCCATCTGTACGGAAACTGCCGTACAGACGAAGCGTCTAGTTTCTAAGTCCTCAATGACCTATATCCTAGGCTCGTGGTTGGACATTAGGATGACTACGTGAGAGTCGTGACTGTTAGCGAGAGTCCAGATTGAGTTTTTACCTCTCCCTCGGGTTGGGATGAGTGATTTGATATGTTATTCTCTCAAAGTGATTATGTTGGCTGCAGACAACATAATACTTTAGGAAGGATAACAAATTTTAGACTCTCGCTGGATTGGGTCGTATGGTTGTTGTGTCCTGATGTTCGTTTTGTTTCAGTTACTTGCGATGCCGCCGAGACGTCGTGCAGCGACGAGCAGGCGTTTGACCTCAGCTGAGGAGCCCGGACGGCGGGCTGCCGAGCAGGCTAGGCAGGGTGAGGTACAGGATCTGCGGGCTCAGGGGGCCCAGATGTCGGAGGCGTTGCGGCGCCAGGAGAAGAACATGGAGCGTGTGTTGCGCATGTTTGAGCTGAGAGCATCTCCCGGGGTATCGCCAGTAGTACTCCAGCCGCGACATTGTCGATTTCGACCCTGGTCGCACCACTGATGGTGCAGGAGCAGCGAGAGGTTGCCAACCGGTTATTCTACTTCATCCAGTCCCATCCCCTGCAGATTTTGGGATTTAAGTTGGGGGCCTTGGGAGGCCGAGAACTGGATCGCTGCTATGGAAAAGCTGTTCAAGGATTGTTCATCCAGGAGAAGCATCAGGGCGCTTGATCTTGCGCCTTTCGTTTGGGACGCCGAGAGTTGGTGGCGTCGGGTTCGTCCTGTTGGACCACCGAGAGCGAGTTTCCGCGATGGTTGAGCAGTGGGCCCCTTGTCACCCAGGTTGAGGCTTCGGGGTTGTTTATGTTGAGAGGGGACTGCACCTGGATATCTATCTCATTGTGTATTCTCGGCGAGTGCCGACCGTAGATGCAGCGATTGGGCATGTGCGATGGATTGACCGAGGATCACTGATCACCTCCAGGAGGGACGGAGATCGAGGGACCAGCTCCAGAGAGAGAGTCTTCCAGTATTGCCTAATTTCGGGATAGTGGATTGGAGACCGAGATAGTGGTCGACTTGGTTATGGAACCTTGCAGCCGAGGTTGTGCCCGGTTAGTGTTCAGAACCCGGTGGGGGCTTTCTGAGCTTGCCTTGCGGTCAGGTGGATCGACTGAGGCCTCGATTGTTAGGATTTGAAGAATCGAGTACTCCAGCTGTGTTTGAACGGGTTAGCAGCCGGACCCGTCGTGGACATTTGGATTTATTTCCGAAGTGGCTTAGAGCTTCAGGATCACTGGAGGATTGTGCAGCAACTCCTAAGAGGGGAGATGTTGGTTGCCTCGTCGAGAGATGTACCTGCGGAACTTGATTGTTTTGGTTGCTAAGGAGCAACGGAGGAGTTGTGCCTTTTTGGAGACTTCGATTTTTGGAAGCCACCAGCCGCAGAGGTTTATGTTTATAGACTTGAGTTTACGCGGGGAGTTTGGACCGTGATTTTCGTCTGATAGGAAGAAGTGTAAGTGAACCCTCGCACTTTATCGGCTTTTCTTCGTTGGAGTCGAATGAGGATTTGAGCTATCAGAAGAAACCGAAGAAATTCTTGCTTGTGAAGTTATGGAATTTACGGTTGGTTTTACCCGGTGAAGGTTCGGTGGTGCCAGTATGTTGAGTTAGAGCGACCACCTGAGAGCCGAGAGGATGAGTTTGGGTTGCCGATTGGTGGGCGCCAGGTTAGCGGATCGCTTGGTACTTGGTATGACTTCCTTTCCTAGTGGGTGAGATCAGAGTTTTGCACCCCTACTTGGTTGAGCTGGTGGATTGTGGTTTTGGGTTGCGGCCACAGCAGGGACAACTTCTGTCACGCCCCGGGTGTAAACCAGAACCCAGGCTCGTCCACAGACCCGCCGTGCACATGGTATTTCCCGTGTACACGAAGCGCTGGTAACCTGCTCAGATATAAAGAAATAATGCTAGAGCATAAAACAGAGCTAAACTGAAACTAGTACATCTCAGACAAATGCTGGAAAGAAAAGTACAATAAACTCTCAAGAATATACATATGTCTCTCCCAGCTCACGAAGTGAAATACAACCAGCTGGCCGCAGCCAGACCCAAAATAAAAGAAAATACAACCGTCTGAGTGTACAGGTGTGATGATCCAGGTTTCCATGCACTGTTTTCCCGTGAATCCAAGTGTGAAACACCTAATGATGGTGTTTGATCCACAGTGTGTCAAAGGGACAGCACAGGTGGGTCCGTGGCAGTATTTATTGTTAGTTTGGCCTTCGGCGGGGTTTGCCGAATTTTAGAAAAGTTTCTAGGCCAAACGGATGGCGTATTTGGATCCAGCGCGGAAAAACGCTTGAAAACGGCTATTTATTTGCCGGATTTGGAGTCCGGATGCCCAAAAAACGGACTCCCGGAAGTTTCTAATGTCTCCTGGTGCATGGGGGAAGGCCGTGGACCGCCGGATGCCACGTGGCGGGCCCTCATTGGCCGGCCCGCAGCGCCCGGTGCATGGAACGGCGCGGCGGGGTGCACGGACCCGGCGCACAGACACGTGGCGCATGGCTACTGGCGGGCTCTCGGGACTCGGCGCAGGGGACAACGTCTGCGGCCGGTCAGGCGGCGCCTGCCCGCGCGCCTGACCGCACAGTGCGTGGGACGCGCGTCGCCTCGCCATTGGCGACCGCCTGCGGGGTTGACCGCGCGGTCGGGACGCGCGTCGGCCGCTGGCGCGCGCCCCGCACGGCTGTTCGCTGTGCGGGATGCGCGCCGATCTCCTGTGGGGACGCGCGTCGCGTTCTGATTGGTTCCGCCCGGTCGGACGGGACGCGTCCGACCCGCCCTGGCGGATCCGGGCCCAAACTTGGCCCGAATCCAATAACTTGGGTTTTTTCTCCTTTTTAATTCTTTTAAGGGCATTGGAAGCCCGATTTCTCCCTTTCTGTTTGGAATCACTCCGAGCTCCCTCTTAGACATTTCTTCCTCTCCCAATCCTTCATCCACTGTAGTAATCTCAAGAATTTTAAAGGCTCGGATCCCAAGGCTTGCATTTATCCGGCGCGGCGCGACGATCGTTCTACGGCTACCAGATTCGTCGCATTTCGGTGTTCTAGCTCCCCCGGCTCACCCCGACATCCTGTTTTTTACGATTTTTGCGCCGTCGGATTCTAGACAGGTAGGGCTTCACTTCCTCTTTTATGAGTTTCTCTTGATTCAGAGGTTTTGATGGTGATTCTGTGGCTTCTTTCTGACCCTTTTTCCGTCGCGGAGTTTTGGGACAGCACCATCTCGTTTTGGCGATAACTTCGCGCTCGAGCATCGAAACAGGGCGACTCAAAAGGGGATTTGCATCTACGCGTCGCGAGGAATCTCCTGGAATTTTCGTGGATTTTTGTGGAATTTCCCTGAAGGTGAGGAATCCCTTTTTACAGAATTTTATATCGCTGTTTTGGGATGAATGTATTGTTTGAGGTGGTCCTCTTGTCGATTTTCGTTCTCAGCACAGAAAAATCGTGGGAAAACGTGCAGGTACTTGTTTCGACCGGATCGTCGCGTAGATCGCAGTGTATATTTTTCTGGGAATTTTGTGGGCACGTGTCGCAGGTAAAAATGGCTGAACAGTAAATCTGAATTTGGGAGACAGATTTTGGGTTAAACTTGAATTGTAATTTGTGTGTGTTCTTTGGGATCTTTGGCACAGTGTTGCGGGGTTTTTCCGGAGCGAGCGCGGACTTAGCCTTTGAGGACCGGATTTAGCGCTCGAGGTGGGTACCGTTGTTTACCTCCTACTTATGATGTCCCCACTAGGCCTATTGGAGTGCTTCACTATTATGTTGCTAAATGAACCGGAATAAGTTAAAATGGCATTTTGGTTGAGAATTGGACTTATTGCTTGGGCTACATCTTAAAATGGACTAAGTATTAATGAATGGATGATTCTTATATTAATATGTCGTTTAAACCTCACGGGGGGGGGGGGGGGAGTTTTGCTATAAAGGACTATCTTACTCGTACACTTTGGGACCTCTTATGCTTATGTGATAAATGGATATGAGATAACTTAGCAAATGAAAGTTTAACTAGTGGCATACCTCTCTATTGGGAAAGATAATAATATTTAAACCCTGTTTTTAAATAAAGGACTTTGCATGCTTAAATGGACATCTAGTTAGGCCACCTTTTTCTGCTACACTATCATGCTGGAATTGACTTAGGAGAAACCATGCTTTTTTCTTCTTTTATTTATATTCGGGGGATAGTGCGCTCGGGTTCGAGCAGGGACTGGGATAGTGTAGTCAGACAGTTGTGGGCTTTGGGACAGGCAGGCTGTGAGGGCCGGGCATTGCGGCAACCGCGGATCTTTGGCGGTTGACCGGACAGTGGTTATTGCATCAGATTGGGATAGAGGATTTGGATTTCTTTTAGTGGATGGGTTTTCCACCGTGATCAGAGTCATAATCCAGTCCTGCTGATTTGGTACTTGTTACCCAGGCATTATACTCGTGTGGGTCGCTCCCCTCGAGTGCCACTCCGGAGTGTGCGTTTTTACAGGCTTCGAGTCTTCGAGACTCCCTTTTCCTATCGGTGTTATGCGTAGGCTGGCATACCCGATTTGGCAGGCAGAGCAGGCAAGTACCAGTGCTTACTGGTGTATCGATTGGGTCTAGACAGGCAGGCGTTGACATTCTGATGCATACATATAGCTAATCTATCAGTTAGCTCATTAGAGGCATGTAGTGGTAGCTCTATTCATCATCAGCAGTTTTAATTACAGCTTACCACCTTTGTTCATCTTTTCTGCCTCTTATAGTCCTAGTGGGCACATTTGTGTTGAGGTCTACCCACTAGGAGGAGGCTACTGTTTTATAGTAGTTCTCACTCCCCACTGCTTTTCTTCTTCTCCTCCCCTTTGTTTTGCAGAGTCGTCTGCGGCTGTTGCAGGACCCTCCACTGCGGACCGAGGTAAGAGGATCGCGGACTAGATAGCGGTCCACCCAGGCACCAGTTCTATTATTAGATGTACCCCGATACTCTCAGATACTCTACTTTTCATTTCTTTTTGGGTCTGGCTTCGGCCAGCTGGTTGTATTTGATTAGTGAGCTGGGAGAGACATATGTAGTATTGAGAGTTACTTTCTGCACTTTACTTTTCTGCTTTATCTGAGATGTATTAGTTACTGTTTAGCTCTGTTTATGCTCTTTTATTATATCATCTATATTTGAGCAGGTTACCAGCGCTTCGTATACACGGGAAATTCTGTGTATACGGCGGATCTGTAGACGGGCCCGGGTTCTGGTTTACACCCGGGGCGTGACAGATTAAGTTGGTATCAGAGCTTAGGGATAGGTCAATTGGGACTTAGGAAACCCTAGGCTTTTGGCAGACCCTAGGAAGGCAGGGCGTGAGTGACGTGACATTATGCGAAAGTCGGCAATTTGGTCATATATTATTTTGACTCTTCCAGGGAGTGAAGAGGAATTGGCATGTCCTGTTTCTGGCGAACTATTATGTTGGCTGCAGACAACATAAGGTTACAGAAATAGGAGGATGCCTTTGACTTTCGCTAGATTGGGTCGTGTGTGGTTTCGGTACTGATCTGTGGCTTCTTGTGTGGCAGGATGCCTCCCAGGCGGCGGATTCCTACCCGGGGTACCCCTACACCCCCGGAGGGGCCGGAGCAGTCCGGACCTTCAGAGATTGCTGAGTTGAGGGCCATGGTGGCCCAGCTGGCGGAGGGTCACCGCCGGCAGGAGCAGAGGTTCGAGCAGCTGCTTGCTCAGGTTGGGGCCCCTCCCCCTACTACTACTGAGGCCCCCGCACCACCTGTTGTACCACCGACTATACCGCTTGTGCCTACGGCACCATCTTCGAGCAGCGGGGCCCCGGGAGCGATCCGACCTTTGGCTCCCGAGGAGGAGCAGGAGTTTACTGATAAACTCACCCATTTCTGCAAGCGGGGACCGCCTAGATTCTCGGGGCGGAGCACTCACCCTTGGGAGGTTGGGACGTGGCTTTCAGCAATGGAGAAGTTGTTCCGAGACTTCTTCATCGATCAGAAGTACCGGGTACACATGGCTGTGCATTGTCTGGATGGAGATGCGGACACGTGGTGGCGTCGGGTGGAGCCCCTGGAGTTTCAGATCACCCGGCAGCTACCTTGGGCAGAGTTCAAGAGGATGGTCCTGGACACTTACTTTTCCACCAGCGTGAAGAAAAAGGTAGAGGATGACCTGAAGAATCTCCAGCAGGGCGACCGGTCGGCATGGGACTACTTTCAGGAGTTTTCGCGACTGCTCAGCTGCGTTCCCTACGTCGCGAGGGATGGACCACATCAGGTGGAGCTCTTCGAGTCGGGCCTGCGCCCGGAGCTCTATACCTTGGTGCATGCACAGAGATTACAGACCCTGGAGGAGGCGGCCGAGCATGCACAGTGGATCGAGAGAGGAGACCACGTTGTCGCCAGACGTGGGGGCCTGGCCGCTCAGGGATCGGACAGGAAGCGGCCAGCGCAGGATGATGGGGGACAGGCCAGCTCCTGGAGGCCGCCCCGACCCCCGCCGCCTCAGTTCTCAGGCCGCGGGCGTTCGGAGCGGCGAGGGCATGGTGGATCTCAGAGGCCCCCACAGCACCAGCAGCAGCACTCACGACAGCAGCAGCATTCTCAGCAGCAGAGGTCGCAGTCCCGGCACCAGGGATCTCAGCGGCAGAGGCAGCAGCAGCAGGGGAGGCAGCCCCAGACCCCAGCCAGGTGCATTTTCTGCCAGGGACAGCACTCTCCTGATACTTGTGACCAGAGGTTTGGCCGCTGTTACCGGTGCGGACAGTCGGGCCACGTTCGAGCTACTTGCCCTTATGCGCCAGCACCGGCTCCTTCCTCAGCATCAGCCCCACCGGCGCCCCAGCAGCGGTCCTATGCTCCAGCGAGCAGGGCCCCTTCTTCCCACCCGGCAGATCACCGACCACCGGCACAGAGCGGGCGGGTTTATGCCGCCCAGGTTGCGGACTCCCTGGCAGCCGACCACGTGGTGGCAGGTATCGTTTTACTTTCTGGCAGTAGAGCTCGCACCTTATTTGATACCGGGGCATCACATTCTTTCATCAGTAGAGCATTTGCATCATCTCATGGACTAGAGTTAGGTCGGTTGCCACGTGCGTTAGAGGTACGGGTTCCGGAGCATACTTTACTTGTAGAGGAGTGTTGTTGGTCTTGCCCTGTACAGATCGAGTCGTGGATCTTGCCAGCGGACCTGATGGTCCTGAGTCAGCTGCGAGACTTTGATATGGTACTTGGGATGGACTGGCTGACTCGCTATTATGCGACTATTGATTGTGCCGCGAGGACGGTGACTTTTAGCGAGCCAGGCCAGGAGGTGATTGTGTACAGAGGATGCCAGAGTACCTTCTTCGCCGCGATAGTTTCGACTTCTCGTGCGAGGCAGATGATGCGCAGTGGATGCGTGGCCTTTTTGGCCAGTGTGGTTGAGGGGCCTGCGGCGGCACCGGGACTCGCGGATATCCCTATAGTCCACGAGTTCCCGGATGTTTTCCCACCAGAGCTGACTAGTATGCCGCCGGATAGGGAGATCGAGTTTTTGATTGACGTAGTCCCAGGAACTGCGCCAATCTCTAAGGCCCCTTACCGAATGGCACCGGCGGAGCTGCGGGAGTTGAAGGCGCAACTCCAGGATTTATTGGATAAGGATTTTGTGAGGCCGAGTGTATCACCTTGGGGAGCACCGGTGCTGTTCGTGAAGAAGAAGGATGGTTCACTTCGTCTTTGTGTGGATTACCGAGAGCTGAATAAAGTGACCATCAAGAACAAGTACCCTTTGCCGCGCATCGACGACTTATTTGATCAGCTGCAAGGGTCTTGTGTCTTCTCTAAGATTGATTTACAGTCTGGTTACCACCAACTGAAGGTGAAGACCGAGGATGTTCCTAAGACAGCATTCAGGACTCGGTACGGGCATTACGAGTTCACCGTCATGCCTTTTGGATTGACTAATGCCCCTGCCGCATTTATGGATTTGATGAACAGGGTCTTTCGACCTTATCTGGACCGGTTTGTGGTAGTGTTCATCGATGACATCCTGATTTACTCTCGGAGCGATGTGGAGCACGAGGAGCATCTGAGGATAGTGCTGCAACTTCTGAGGGAGAAGAAGTTGTATGCCAAGTTGTCTAAGTGCGAGTTTTGGCTTCGAGAGGTTGCCTTTTTGGGCCATGTGATTTCAGCCGCGGGAGTGGCGGTAGACCCGGCGAAGATTGAGGCGATCCGGGATTGGCCCCGACCGACGACGGTAGCAGAGGTTCGCAGTTTTATGGGCTTGGCAGGTTATTACCGTCGGTTTGTGGAGGGTTTTGCGAAACTTTCCGCACCCCTCACTCGTTTGACGCGCAAAGGAATCAAGTTCATCTGGAGTGAGGATTGCCAGAGAAGCTTCGAGGAACTGAAGACCAGATTGATGTCAGCTCCTATCCTTTCCCTCCCTGTTATGGGGAAAGGATACGTGATCTACAGTGACGCATCGCATAGTGGACTCGGGTGCGTGCTGATGCAGGAGGGTAAGGTAATCGCTTATGCTTCGCGACAACTCAAGGATTATGAGAAAAATTACCCTACCCATGACTTGGAGCTAGCGGCTGTGATCTTCGCACTGAAGTTGTGGCGCCACTATCTGTATGGGGAACACTGCGAGATTTACACCGACCACAAGAGCCTGAAGTATCTGTTCACGCAGAAGGAGATCAATCTGAGGCAGCGCAGATGGTTGGAGCTGTTAAAGGATTACGATGTGGACATACTTTACCATCCCGGCAAGGCAAACGTGGTCGCTGATGCCCTGAGCAGGAGAGCAGTGCAGAGCTTATCTATGATGATCACCGATCAGGCGCCATTACTGGAGCAGATGAGGCGGTTAGAGCTTGAGGTGGTGTCCCCTGGGGTTTCTGCTAGACTATTGTCCTTGGTCGTGCAGCCCACTCTGTTGGACAGGATTCGGGAGAAACAGAGTGAGGACCCCCATCTGATGAGGATTCGAGAGCAGATTCCGGCTGGAGAGGCAGGGGATTTCTCAGTTGATGCTTCGGGAGTACTACGGTACAGGGACCGAGCTTGCGTGCCTATGGACTCGGAGACTCGAGAGCAGATCTTGCGGGAGGCTCATTATACACCTTATACCATCCATCCTGGTGGGACTAAGATGTATAAGGACCTCAAGGCACAGTTCTGGTGGAGCGGCATGAAAAGAGATATTGGCAGATTTGTGGCGCACTGCTTAACTTGTCAGCAAGTAAAGGCTGAGCATCGTGTACCTGCTGGCAAGTTGCAGAGCCTCCCGATCCCTGAATGGAAGTGGGATCATATCACTATGGATTTTGTCACGGGATTGCCGAGAGCTCAGACTGGAGCGGATGCGATCTGGGTGGTCGTGGACAGACTCACCAAATCCGCTCACTTTATACCAGTTCAGATGACTTGGCCATTGGATCGACTGGCACAGGTGTACTTGGCCGAGGTGGTCAGATTGCACGGGATACCCATTTCCATTGTGTCGGATAGGGACTCGAGGTTTGTCTCGCACTTTTGGAGGAGTTTACAGACGGCCCTAGGGACACGGCTTCGCTTCAGCACAGCTTTTCACCCATAGACGGACGGACAGTCAGAGCGCACCATTCAGACTCTCGAGGATATGCTACGAGCATGCGTTCTGGATTTTGGGGGCGGGTGGCACCGACATCTGGGATTGGTCGAGTTTGCGTACAACAACAGCTATCAAGCGAGCATCCAGATGGCTCCGTTTGAAGCGTTGTATGGGCGCAAGTGTCGGTCACCCCTATATTGGAGTGATGTGGGCGAGAAGAAGACCTTGGGTCCTGATCTACTATTGGAGGCAGAGGAGAAGGTCAGACTGATTCGACGACATCTGGAGACAGCTCAGAGCCGGCAGAAGAGTTATGCTGACACCCGACGACGAGACTTGGAGTTTCAGGTGGGCGATCATGTCTTTTTGAAAGTCTCGCCGTCGAAAGGGATTCGGAGATTTGGGATTCGTGGAAAACTGAGCCCTCGTTATATCGGACCTTTTGAGGTATTGGAGCGCATCGGGCCAGTTGCCTACCGGCTTGCACTTCCTCCCAGATTGGCTAGTGTTCACGACGTGTTTCACGTATCCACCCTGAGGAGATATGTTCATGACCCGTCGCACATCATTGATTTCGTCCCACTGGAGGTTGCGGAGGACTTGAGCTATGTCGAGCGGCCACTGCGGATTTTGGACCGCGAGGTTAGAGAGCTGCGCAGCCGGGCCATCCCTTATGTGAAGGTTCTGTGGAGCAACCAGGGCGAGCGCGAGGCTACTTGGGAGCTGGAGTCAGCGATGTTGGATGCCCACCCCCAATTGTTTGAGGCCCCGACTTGAGGTATGATTTTAGTTTCGAGGACGAAACTTTCTTTTAGTGGGGGAGGATGTGATGATCCAGGTTTCCATGCACTGTTTTCCCGTGAATCCAAGTGTGAAACACCTAATGATGGTGTTTGATCCACAGTGTGTCAAAGGGACAGCACAGGTGGGTCCGTGGCAGTATTTATTGTTAGTTTGGCCTTCGGCGGGGTTTGCCGAATTTTAGAAAAGTTTCTAGGCCAAACGGATGGCGTATTTGGATCCAGCGCGAAAAAAACGCTTGAAAACGGCTATTTATTTGCCGGATTTGGAGTCCGGATGCCCAAAAAACGGACTCCCGGAAGTTTCTAATGTCTCCTGGTGCATGGGGGAAGGCCGTGGACCGCCGGATGCCACGTGGCGGGCCCTCATTGGCCGGCCCGCAGCGCCCGGTGCATGGAACGGCGCGGCGGGGTGCACGGACCCGGCGCACAGACACGTGGCGCATGGCTACTGGCGGGCTCTCGGGACTCGGCGCAGGGGACAACGTCTGCGGCCGGTCAGGCGGCGCCTGCCCGCGCGCCTGACCGCACAGTGCGTGGGACGCGCGTCGCCTCGCCATTGGCGACCGCCTGCGGGGTTGACCGCGCGGTCGGGACGCGCGTCGGCCGCTGGCGCGCCCCGCACGGCTGTTCGCTGTGCGGGATGCGCGCCGATCTCCTGTGGGGACGCGCGTCGCGTTCTGATTGGTTCCGCCCGGTCGGACGGGACGCGTCCGACCCGCCCTGGCGGATCCGGGCCCAAACTTGGCCCGAATCCAATAACTTGGGTTTTTCTCCTTTTTAATTCTTTTAAGGGCATTGGAAGCCCGATTTCTCCCTTTCTGTTTGGAATCACTCCGAGCTCCCTCTTAGACATTTCTTCCTCTCCCAATCCTTCATCCACTGTAGTAATCTCAAGAATTTTAAAGGCTCGGATCCCAAGGCTTGCATTTATCCGGCGCGGCGCGACGATCGTTCTACGGCTACCAGATTCGTCGCATTTCGGTGTTCTAGCTCCCCCGGCTCACCCCGACATCCTGTTTTTACGATTTTTGCGCCGTCGGATTCTAGACAGGTAGGGCTTCACTTCCTCTTTTATGAGTTTCTCTTGATTCAGAGGTTTTGATGGTGATTCTGTGGCTTCTTTCTGACCCTTTTTCCGTCGCGGAGTTTTGGGACAGCACCATCTCGTTTTGGCGATAACTTCGCGCTCGAGCATCGAAACAGGGCGACTCAAAAGGGGATTTGCATCTACGCGTCGCGAGGAATCTCCTGGAATTTTCGTGGATTTTTGTGGAATTTCCCTGAAGGTGAGGAATCCCTTTTTACAGAATTTTATATCGCTGTTTTGGGATGAATGTATTGTTTGAGGTGGTCCTCTTGTCGATTTTCGTTCTCAGCACAGAAAAATCGTGGGAAAACGTGCAGGTACTTGTTTCGACCGGATCGTCGCGTAGATCGCAGTGTATATTTTTCTGGGAATTTTGTGGGCACGTGTCGCAGGTAAAAATGGCTGAACAGTAAATCTGAATTTGGGAGACAGATTTTGGGTTAAACTTGAATTGTAATTTGTGTGTGTTCTTTGGGATCTTTGGCACAGTGTTGCGGGGTTTTTCCGGAGCGAGCGCGGACTTAGCCTTTGAGGACCGGATTTAGCGCTCGAGGTGGGTACCGTTGTTTACCTCCTACTTATGATGTCCCCACTAGGCCTATTGGAGTGCTTCACTATTATGTTGCTAAATGAACCGGAATAAGTTAAAATGGCATTTTGGTTGAGAATTGGACTTATTGCTTGGGCTACATCTTAAAATGGACTAAGTATTAATGAATGGATGATTCTTATATTAATATGTCGTTTAAACCTCACGGGGGGGGGGGGGGGGGGGGGGGGGGGGGGGAGTTTTGCTATAAAGGACTATCTTACTCGTACACTTTGGGACCTCTTATGCTTATGTGATAAATGGATATGAGATAACTTAGCAAATGAAAGTTTAACTAGTGGCATACCTCTCTATTGGGAAAGATAATAATATTTAAACCCTGTTTTTAAATAAAGGACTTTGCATGCTTAAATGGACATCTAGTTAGGCCACCTTTTTCTGCTACACTATCATGCTGGAATTGACTTAGGAGAAACCATGCTTTTCTCTTCTTTTATTTATATTCGGGGGATAGTGCGCTCGGGTTCGAGCAGGGACTGGGATAGTGTAGTCAGACAGTTGTGGGCTTTGGGACAGGCAGGCTGTGAGGGCCGGGCATTGCGGCAACCGCGGATCTTTGGCGGTTGACCGGACAGTGGTTATTGCATCAGATTGGGATAGAGGATTTGAATTTCTTTTAGTGGATGGGTTTTCCACCGTGATCAGAGTCATGATCCAGTCCTGCTGATTTGGTACTTGTTACCCAGGCATTATACTCGTGTGGGTCGCTCCCCTCGAGTGCCACTCCGGAGTGTGCGTTTTTACAGGCTTCGAGTCTTCGAGACTCCCTTTTCCTATCGGTGTTATGCGTAGGCTGGCATACCCGATTTGGCAGGCAGAGCAGGCAGTACCAGTGCTTACTGGTGTATCAATTGGGTCTAGACAGGCAGGCGTTGACATTCTGATGCATACATATAGCTAATCTATCAGTTAGCTCATTAGAGGCATGTAGTGGTAGCTCTATTCATCATCAGCAGTTTTAATTACAGCTTACCACCTTTGTTCATCTTTTCTGCCTCTTATAGTCCTAGTGGGCACATTTGTGTTGAGGTCTACCCACTAGGAGGAGGCTACTGTTTTATAGTAGTTCTCACTCCCCACTGCTTTTCTTCTTCTCCTCCCCTTTGTTTTGCAGAGTCGTCTGCGGCTGTTGCAGGACCCTCCACTGCGGACCGAGGTAAGAGGATCGCGGACTAGATAGCGGTCCACCCAGGCACCAGTTCTATTATTAGATGTACCCCGATACTCTCAGATACTCTACTTTTCATTTCTTTTTGGGTCTGGCTTCGGCCAGCTGGTTGTATTTGATTAGTGAGCTGGGAGAGACATATGTAGTATTGAGAGTTACTTTCTGCACTTTACTTTTCTGCTTTATCTGAGATGTATTAGTTACTGTTTAGCTCTGTTTATGCTCTTTTATTATATCATCTATATTTGAGCAGGTTACCAGCGCTTCGTATACACGGGAAATTCTGTGTATACGGCGGATCTGTAGACGGGCCCGGGTTCTGGTTTACACCCGGGGCGTGACAACAGGGGATACAACAAAACTACAAAAACTCGAGCTCGGGGTAGCAGCTATCTAGTCGGCGATCCTCTTACCTCGATCCTGGGAGGAAGGCCCCGCAACTCCGGCAGATGACTCTGCAAAACAAAGGGGATAAGAAAAGGGAAAAACAGTGGGGGTCAGTACTACTATAAAGACAGTAGCCTCCCCTAGTGGGTAAACCTCAACACAAAACTCCTACCTGCCCACTAGGTCTACCAGAGGCTAAAAGAATAAATGCGGTAACTAAGAGTATGACTCCTGATAAAAGCTACCACTAATATGCCTCTACCTGCCCAGCTAAAGATAGCTAAATGTATGCATCAGAAAATCGAAGCCTGCCACATCGGGTATGCCAGCCTACGCATAACACCGGTGTGGGATAGGAGTCTCAATGTCTGCCAAATCGGGTATGCCAGCCTACGCATAACACCGATATGGGACAGGAGTCTCAAGGTCTGCTAAATCGGGTATGCCAGCCTACGCATAGCACCGATAAGGGGTAGGGTTCTCAATGTCTGCCAAATCGGGTATGCCAGCCTACGCATAACACCGATATGGGACAGGAGTCCCAGGGTCTCAAGTCTGCAAATCGCGCACTCCGCTCTATAAGGAAAAGTACCGTCTCCCAAAGGAAGCCCAAAACCCTCTCCCCGAAACCCAAGTATCTGACTACACTAACCCAGCCCCTGCTCTAACCCGAGCATAATATCCCCTATGTCTAAGTGACTGAAGAAAGAATGCAACATGGTTTCTCCTAAGTCAATTCCAGCATGATAGTGTAGCAGAAAAAGGTGGCCTATCTAGGTGACCATTCAAGCATGCAAAAGTCATTAACTTGTTGAACCATTTTAAGTACCCTAACCACATACCTCAGCCTTTCGTTTAATCAATCAACAAGATAGGGATTTAGCATAAATTCCAAGTAATTCTACTACATGTTTAAAGCATGGACTCACCATTAATTAACTTGTAGTTTTCTAACAATGCGATTATCAACGAAGAAATCAGGATTCCATACAAGCATGCTAGGTCCATCTCACAGATTTACTAACAGCATAATCAAGAGCATTCTTGTCACGCCCCGGGTGTAAACCAGAACCCGGGCCCGTCCACAGATCCGCCGTGCAAACGGAATTTTCCGTGTACACGAAGCGCTGATAACCTGCTCAGATATAAAACAAGTAATAAAGGAGCATAAAACAGAGCTAAACTAAAACTAATACAACTCAGACAAATGCTGGAAATGAAAGTACAGTAAGCTCTCAAAAATATACAAGTGTCTCTCCCAGCTCACGAAATATATACAACCAGCTGGCCGCAGCCAGACCCAAAAAAAAAGGGAAAAATACAACCGTCTGAGTGTACTGGGGATACATCAAAACTACAAAACTCCAACTTGGGGCAGCAGCTATCTAATCAACGATCCTCTTACCTCGATCCAGGGAAGAGGGTCCCGCGACTCCCGCAGAAGACTCTACAAAACAAAGGGGAAAAGAAAAGAGAAAACAGTGGGGGTGAGAACTACTATAAAAACAGTAGCCTCCCCTAGTGGGTAGACCTCAAACTCAGAAATACCCACTAGGACTACTAGAGGCGAAAATGAAATAAAGGTAGTATGCTAAAGGTAAGTCTACTGATGATAAAGCTACCCCTAGTATGCCTCTAAAATGCCTAGCTGTCAAGATCGCTAGAAGTATGCATCAGTAAGTCAAAACCTGGCCAACCAAACCCAATCAATACACCAGTCAACACTGGTACTGCCTGCTGTACTGTCAACTCGAGAACCCAGTATCTGATCGGCACACGGCACGATCCTCAAAGTACCCAATCGACCGGCACACGGCTCGGCCCTAAGCCTACTCCGGAGTGGCACTCGAGGGGAGCGACCCACACGAGTAAAATATGTAACCATAAGTATCTGATGTAGCAGGACTGGATCAAGACTCTAAACGAGTGGGTAAGACCATCCACTAAAGAAGCCCGATCCCTCACCTCCAATCTGATGCAATAATAATAATACTAGTAAGCCGGTCAACCGCCCACAGTCCGCGGTTGCCGCAACACCCAACCATCCATCCCCGACTGTCCCAACTCTGAACATCTGAACTACACAATCCTCTACAACTAGACTACAGGAGAATGAATAGAAAGCATGGTTTCTCCTAAGTCAATTCCAGCATGTATGTGTAGCAGAAAAGGTGGCCTAGCTAGATGACCATTGAAGCATGCAAAGTCCTTTACTTGATAAACCCCTTTCAATTATTCTAACATATGCAACATTAAATGTTTGGGAAATCCCGATGTACATGTGGTAAGATATATGATACTTAGTACATTTTAGATGCACAATTTACTAGCAAGTACCCCTTATACAACAATCATTTTAACCACAAGCCCAAACCTTCCCTCAACATACAACATGATATGGCTATAGCATTCTTTCCAACTAATTAATTTGCATATCTAAACATGGAAACACCACTTACTAACTTGTAGCCTGCTAACAATGCAAGTATTAGCAAAGGAACCTTAATCTCATGCAAGCATGCTAGATACATTCATATTTAATAACACATAATCGTGGCATTCCAATAGGCCTAGTGACATTCACAAGTAGGAGGTTCTCAACATCACCCACCTCGAGCGCTATTCCAAATTCCCAAAGGCGAAGTCCAAGATCAGTCCAACACACCACCAATCTGTACAAAATACCCCAAAGGAAAAATACATAAGCTAAACATCCACGCTTTCCAGAATCTGTCCCCGAAATCAGCAGTCCACAATTCACTAATTTTTACCTGCGAATAATGCCCAGAAAAATCCAAGAAAAATACTATCGCGATCCTTGCGACGAGCCCGTCGAAACGAGTACCTGCACGCCCAATTTGGAGTTTCCTACGCTGAGATAAAAATCCGACAAGGGGTACACCCCAAATCCAAACTGCACTAAATTCCTGTAACAAGGAACCACAGAGAAAGGAGATTCTCACCCTCGAGTAAAATTCAGAAAATTCTGAGAAAATCCAGGAGACTCCTTGCGAAGCGTAGATGAAAATTGCCTTTTGAACCGCCTCGTTCCGACGCCTGAGCGAAAAGATATGGCAAGAACACTGCGGTGCTGTCCCAAAAGTCCGCGAAGAAAAAGGGTCAAATGGGTGCTAAGAAAACTCCAAGATCAGCACGGAAATCGAGGAACCATGAAACACAGGAGTTGAAGCCCTACCTGTCGTGAGTCCAACGGCGCAAGAATCGGCGAATTCCGAGGTCGGGGTGGGTCGGAGGAGTCCAAACACTGAGAAGGGGCGAAGAGGATCGCCGGAGAACAAGCGTCGCGCCGCGCCGTAAAATGGTGAACCTCGGGATGCGTGCCTCCAAAAATCTTCAAACTTCTCCAAAGGGTAGAGCTCTGAGAGAGGAGGAATCTCTGTGAAGGAAGCCCAGCGAAAAGAAGTCCAAAAAAGCTAAAGGGGCGAATGGGGGGAGCTATTTAAAGGCCCAGCCCAAATAGCTTAAGGGCCGGTTTTCGGGCGCAGTTTCCGGGCGCACTGCGCCCGGAAACCGGGTTGTACAGAACCCGTCCGACGCGCCCGAAAGTTTCTGGGACGGCCACGTCGCCCCGAACAGGGGACAGCGGATCCCGCGGCCCGCAACACGCCACGTCGCCCCCCGCAGTCAGCGGGGGTAGGTACGGCCGGCCAATCCCGAGGCGACGCGTGTCGCACTCGAGTGCGGCCGACCGCCCCGCCTGGCGCCACTGTGCGCGCACGTGCGCGCACAGTACCGAGGCGCCCTCCCCCGCGCACCCGTGGACCGCGCCCACGTGGGCCGACGAATCCGAAGCCGCCACGTGTCATGCGCCCGGTCCACCGCAAACCCGCAATTCCAGTGAGCCGTGCCGCGTGCGCCCGCCTACCCAGGGCGCGCCACGCGTCCACCCGCCGCGGTCCATGCACCGCCGCGCCACTGCGTGGACCCAGCTGCGTGAGCCGGCCAATAAAAGGCCGCCACGTGGCTCGGGCCGGTCCACGTGTCACCCCCATGCACCGAAATCCCCCAAATCTTCCGGAAGCCCGCATTTGGTCATCCGGACTCCAAATTCAACAAGCAAATAGCCGTTTTCAAGCGTTTTTCCGCGCTGAATCCATATCCAACCTCAGATTGGCCCAAAACCTTTTCTAAAATTCGGCAATTACAGCCGAAGGCCAATTCCGCTATCAAAGTCTCACGAGGTCCATCTGTGGCATCCCTTCGATGCACCATGGGCCAGACACACCAACACTAGGTGTTCTACACAATGGATTCACCGGAAAGTTGCATGGGAAAACCAGTACACTACATCCTCCCCTACAAGAAAAAGTTTCATCCTCGAAACAAAAGTCATACCTCAGGTAGCGGCCTCAAACAAGTGGGGGTGAGCATCCATCATCGCTGACTCCAACTCCCAGGTAGCCTCGCGCTCGTCATGACTGCTCCAGAGGATCTTCACATAAGGGATGGCTCGACTGCGCAACTCCCTAACCTCGCGGTCCAAGATCCTCAACGGCCGCTCAACATAGCTCAGGTCCTCAGCAACCTCCAATGGGGTGAAATCGATGACATGGGATGGGTCATGAACATACCTCCTCAGCGTCGATACATGAAACACATTGTGAACACCTGAAAGCCTGGGAGGAAGCGCAAGCCTGTAGGCAACTGGCCCTAAGCGCTCCAACACCTCCAAAGTCCAATATAACGAGGGCTCAGTTTCCCACGAATACCAAATCTCCGAATCCCCTTCGAAGGCGAGACTTTCAGAAAATATTGGTCACCCACCTGAAACTCTAAGTCTCGCCGTCGAGTATCAGCATAACTCCTCTGTCGACTCTGGGCGGTCTCTAGGTGTCGTCGTATCAATCTGACCTTTCCTCTGCCTCTAACAGTAGATCAGGACCCAAAGTCTTCTTCTCACCCACGTCACTCAATAAAGGGGTGACCGACACTTGCGTCCATACAGCGCTCAAACGGAGCCATCTGAATGCTCGCTTGATAGCTGTTCGTTGTACGCAAACTCAACTAATCCCACGTGTCGGTACCATCCTCCCCAAAGTCCAGAATGCATGCTCTCAACATATCCGCGAGGGTCTGACTAGTGCGCTCTGACTGTCCATCGGTCTGTGGGTGGAATGCTGTACTAAATCGGAGCAGCGTCCCCAAGGCTGTCTGTAACTCCCTCAAGAAATGCCGAGACAAACCTCGGGTCTCTATCTGCTACGATGGAAACAGGTACCCGGTGCAATCTAACCACCTCAGCCAAGTACACCTGGCG
>CM055071.1:18343531-18372716 GCA_029204045.2 Tillandsia leiboldiana
GGCCAGTGTTAGCATTTTGGGGAGCCGTTTCAGATAGACGGTGGGCCCAGGGTTTTCCTTTCCACTGTTCTTCATCGTCACCACCAGGTTGGGATCGTGGTGCACGTGTGTTAACAGGACCTTGAACCCAGAACCTTTTGGATAATCATGATTTTGTCATGTAGAGTACCGGGCTTCGGCAGTGTGCCGACCCCCCGTGGCAGCCTGGTATTGTGGAAATACCATCAGCAGTTTCTGTTTGTATTTACAGAGGTTCGGGGTGTCCCGTAGCGACGCGGAAGTCTTTTTGAAGGAAAGTGAGTTGGCGTCGACTTGAAGCTTGCGGGTCGAGCTTTGGTTTCTTGGATTGTTTTGATGTGAGTTGAACTCTTGGGACATGTGTATTATGTGTTTCTAGAGGTGTTCGGTTGGTTTCGGGGTGAGTGCGAGGATCCAGGGCGAGAAAGTGTGTTGGCGGGGAATCCAATTTGGAGTTTTCGGGCTGTTGCGAGAACGGATTTTGGGAGGCTGGTTCCGGAACCAGGTTGTTTGGTTCCGGAACCAGGGCTGTGTACCGGTACCAAGTGGTGTACCGGTACACAGACACAGGGAGCCCCGATTACCCTGGACTTGCACAGTAAACCTCGGTATGGGCTTCTTCTGTTCCAACTACTCCCGTTGATTTTTATACCCCTCAACACAGCTCCCTCACCCTATCTCATACCCTATCCATCCTCCACCATTCCTTGCTGCCTGAGAAGAAGAGAGGAAGAGAAGGGAGAAAGTTGGTTTCCATTTCTGCTGCTTGTGGGAGTTGACCGAGTCAACGTGCGCTCGCGAGGAGCAATTGAGGTAATTGAGTTGTGAAACTATGGATTTGGATTCATTGGTTCTCTCTTGGTTTTATTGATGGATTTTAATGGTGAATTGAGCTAATTTTCCATTCTTGCTCCTTGGTACTCTCGGATTGCATGCTTGCACAGCGGTTAGTACTGTGCAAATCCGCAACTCTTCGCACGCACTTAATTCGTGCTGTAGTGATCGGTTTGAGCTGGGATTTTTATGGTGGCCTAGCTGGGTGCTGTGGAGGTTGCGTGGAGCTCCGTGGATTTTTCCGAGACGCGCGACGCGCGCGGCGCCGCGCGAGGGGCGCAGTTCAGTTTTCTTCAGTTTTCGCACCGTTTCTTCTCTTCACCGATTCACGCGGCCTTCGGGAAGCATTTGAGGTGGTTGGTTTTTTCTTCTTAAAACGTGGAATGCCCTCTAATGCTTCAAACGCACTTTGATCATTCAAAACTGTATATTTTAGCTGTTAAATGATCTGATAGTTGCCTAGAAAATTATGAAAATATTATCTGACCCCAAAGCAGTTTTTTAGTGAGACTCTTGGCACTATATGACACTAGACGTAAACTTGGTTGGCCTCTTTTAGCTCCCGAACCGTTTTAAAAATCCGAAAGCTTGTTTTATTGGAAAACCGACTTTTAAAAATGGTTTTAAAATGTCCGAGGGTTCTAGTGATGCTGCATGGGTTCGGGGAGCGTGTTCTCTCGTGCCGGGGGCCGAGGAGAAATTTGGTGTTTATTAAAGCCTTTCTGTGGTTTTTTTTTTGAGTTTACTAGTGTTCGTTGGGGGTTCCATGAGAGCACTTCAGATTGAGTCGGGAGTTTACTCCGACCTTGACATGAAAGTGAGTTGTCTGTTCACTATGTTCCGATCTTTTTTGATCGCGGATTGTAGCCTGCTGAGCCTGGCATGTTGCCAGTATTGAGATACTTGAGATACTTGAGTTCGGTGGGGTCGCTCCCCTCGACTACGCCCGGGTGCGATGATGTTACCGAGCCTGACGAGGCTGCGATGTGTTACTGATAGTCCTTGAGGCCACCCTACGTAAGTCCGTTCCTCCGGTGTGCGCAGTAGATGAGCGCAGCAGCTTGACTTTATCTTGACTGGTCCAAGTGACAGTCATTGAGATTTGGTGAGACGTGTGAGTGAGTTACATTGCAGTTCATAGATAGTACTGTTCCTTTGAGCATAGTAGAGGCATATAGGGATAGATTTCCTGCTTTCATATCTATCTATCTATCTTCTTTGTTTCCACCTTTTGTGCCTCCGTGGACTTAGTGGGCATACCGTGTGCTTTGAGGACGTACCCACTGGGAACTACCTTTGCAGTAGTTCTCACACCCGCTGCGGTGCAGGTTTTCCTGAGCAGCTGCTCCGACTCCTTCCCGTGCGGGGTCTTCAGATCGAGGTAAGGGCGTGGCCGACTAGTCGCTTACCCGAGTCATTTAGTGGAGAGGTAGCAGTACCCCTTTGAGTTTCCACTTTTGTAAGAGTGAGATTTTGAGAGATGTTATTTTTGTATCTTGAGACAGCTTGTATCTTGGATTTTATTTACTCTAGTACAGTGTGTTCTGTTTCCTTTCTATAGCATGTACTTACTTTTGCTCTGATATCTGTTGGCTACTTTATTTGCAGGGTAGACGCTTCTCTGTACGGCAGTTTCCGTACAGATGGCGGATCTGTTAGCGAGCCCGGTCGCAGTTTCGACCCCGGGCGTGACATATTAGAGTGGTATCAGAGCCTAGGTTTATAGGTCATTGAGGACTTAGACCCCCTAGGCTTTTAGCTGGACAGTAGGTTGACTATCGAGAGAGACGTGATTTCTGCGAGAGTCATGATTGAGGTTGTAACTCCCCCAGAGGATTGGGGTGAGTAATTTGCATGTTTATTCTCTAAGGGGACATGTCGCTGCAGACGACATTACGCTTTAGAATGGTAACATGTATAGACTCTCGCTTGATTGGGTTGAGTGATTCGTGTCCTGCTGTTGGTTTTAATTGCAGGATTGCGATGCCTCCCAGAGTCGACCTACGACGAGGGGCTCACCCAGCCGCAGACGAGGAGCCTGAGCGGCAGGAGGCTCCACCTGTGATCAGGGAGAGGTTCAGGCGCTGCGGGCCCAAGTGGCCCATTTGTCGGAGGCGTTGCAACGCCAAGATGAGGGCGTCCAAACGCCAGGAGGAGACAGCCAGGTCGCCAGGAGGAGACAGTTAGGCGCCAGGAGGAGGCAGCCAAGGCCCAGCAAGAGAAGGTGGAACGGTTGGTGAGGTATCTCGAGCAGAGGCACCTCCAGCGACGCCCCCAGTAGCCTACCTCGGCGACCTCGTCACAGATTGCTCCTTTGACGGAGGCAGAGCAGAGAGAGCTCACGGATCGACTGTCGTATATTAGCCAGTTCCATCCCCCGCGGTTCTCTGGTCTGAGCTCGGAGCCGTGGGAAGTCGAGAACTGGATTGCTGCTATGGAAAAATTATTCGAGAATCTTTTCATCAGGAAGGAGTATCAAGTGCACCTGGGAACTCACTTTTTGGAGAAAGACGCCGAGACATTGTGGCGTCGGGTTCGCCCTGTTGGACCGCCGGGCGTACAGTTTTGCTGACTTGGCACGAGTTTCGAGCTTTACTGCGTGGGGCTTACTTCCCCGACAGTGCAAAGCAGAAACTCGAAGGAGATCTTCGACGGCTATAGCAGGGTAGCCGACCCCTACAGGAGTATATACGAGAGTTCCAGCGCTTACTGAACAGTGTTCCATACTCGCCCCAGATGAGCCGCAGAGGGTTGATCTATTTGAGAGGGGATTGCACCAGGATATCTACCATCACGTCCACTCCCATCGGTCACCTACCTTGGACGCAGCTATTGAGCGAGCTCGATGGGTCTCCCGAGGGACCGTTATTATGACAGAGAGGGGCGAGGCGCCAGGGACCAGCTCCGGGGAGAAGCGCCCCACACCTCAGGATTTTGGGCAGTCAAGCAGACCGAGGCCCCCGAGACCACCGCAGCCACAGATCCAGCCTCGAGGGCCGCGGGTCACAGAGGAGGCAGAGGCCAGGGGGTCATCGGCCGCCTAGACAGCAGCAGCAGCAGCAGCAGCAGCAGCAGCAGCAGAGGCGCTCCGATCAGTGTGTGATTTGTGGCGGGCCCTCACGCACCTCAGCAGTGCGAGCAGCGACAGGGCAGATGCTATCGATGTGGACAGCCGGGACATATAGCTTGGACTTGCCC
This sequence comes from Tillandsia leiboldiana, assembly GCA_029204045.2. Taxonomy (NCBI): domain Eukaryota; kingdom Viridiplantae; phylum Streptophyta; class Magnoliopsida; order Poales; family Bromeliaceae; genus Tillandsia; species Tillandsia leiboldiana. Next base: position 18,347,582 of record CM055071.1, read on the forward strand.
GAGGGCAGGGTCTTCAGCACCGTCGACTACATCGACTTCTCCCTTGCCCCTGCAGGCAGTGGAGCTTCGCCGAGCTTCACCCGGGGTGATCGTGCCACCTCCTCACGACAGTCTGAGGGACGACCTCCAGCGACGGGCGAGTGTACGCCGCTCAGGTCGAGGATTCCACAGCAGCGGATCAGGTAGTAGCAGGTATTGTTCTTATCTCCTCTACCCGTGCTCGAGCGCTTTTTGATACTGGAGCATCACATTCATTCATCAGTAGTACATTTGCATCTTCGCATGGGTTTGAGATTGGGCCATTGACTCATGCATTAGAGGTCCAGGTTCCCGGGTTGTGTATTGCATGTAGATGAGTGCTGTTGGTCCTGCCCAGTGCAGTTAGGACCGTGGATTTTACCCATTGACCTGTTGGTCTTGCGCCGACTTCAGGATTTTGATGTGGTTTTGGGTATGGATTGGTTATCCCGGTTCTATGCTACTATTGATTGTAGATTGAGGACTGTGACCCTTCGGGAGCCGTTTCAGGAGGAGTATGTGTATAGGGGATGTCAGAGTGCATTGTTTGCAGTGACAGTGTCCTCCGCCAGAGCCCGACAGATGTTGAGTAGAGGCTGTGTCGCTTTCCTTGCGACTGTTGTAGAGGCGCCTACGGCGATGCCCGGACTCGAGGACATCCCTGTTGTCTGCGAGTACCCGGATGTTTTTCCCTCGGAGCTATCATCTATGCCGCCGGATCGAGAGATAGAGTTTGTGATTGATGTAGTCCCTGGAACTACATCAGTCTCTAAGCGCCCTACAGGATGGCCCCAGCAGAGTTGAGAGAGCTAAAGGCTCAATTGCAGGATCTTTTGGATCGAGGGTTCATCAGACCTAGTGTCTCTCCGTGGGGAGCGCCGATTCTTTTTGTGAAAAAGAAGGACGGATCACTTAGATTGTGTGTGGATTATCGAGAGTTGAATAAAGTGACCGTTCGGAACAAGTATCCTCTCCCCAGGATTGATGATTTGTTTGATCAGCTTCAGGGAGCTACGGTCTTCTCCAAGATCGACCTTCAGTCCGGTTACCACCAGCTTAAGGTGAGGGCCGAGGATGTGTCCAAGACAGCTTTCAGGACTCGGTATGGGCATTATGAGTTCACAGTGCTACCTTTTGGATTGACTAATGCCCCAGCCGCATTTATGGATCTAATGAACCGAGTGTTTCAGCCCTACTTGGATCGTTTTGTAGTTGTGTTTATTGATGACATTCTGGTTTACTCCCGAAGTGACGCGGAGCACGAGGAGCACTTGAGGATAGTGCTGCAGCTTCTGAGAGAGAAGAAGTTGTATGCCAAGTTAAAGAAGTGCGCTTTTTGGCTTCGGGAGGTTTCTTTTCTAGGCCACGTAGTTTCAGCCGCAGGAGTGGCAGTGGACCCGGCGAAGATTGATTCAGTTCGGGATTGGCCTAGACCCACGACGGTGACAGGAGGTGCGCAGCTTTTTGGGCCTTGCAGGGTACTACCGTCGTTTTGTAGAAGGCTTTGCGAAGCTTTCTACTCCCCTCACTCGGTTGACCAGGAAGGGGATCAGGTTTGTGTGGACAGAGCAGTGTCAGCAGAGCTTCGAGGAGTTGAAGCAAAGGTTGATTTCAGCGCCAGTCCTTTCACTACCAGTCATGGGAGAGGGATTCGTGATTTACAGTGATGCCTCCCACAGCGGCCTAGGATGTGTGTTGATGCAGCATGGTAGGGTAATTGCTTATGCTTCGCGCCAGCTAAAGGATTATGAGAAGAATTACCCTACACATGACTTGGAGTTAGCCGCTGTTGTCTTTGCTTTGAAGCTTTGGCGGCACTATCTTTATGGCGAGCATTGTGAGATCTTCACCGACCACCAGAGTTTGAAGTATTTGTTCACCCAGAAGGAACTCAACTTGAGGCAACGCCGGTGGCTGGAGCTGCTAAAGGATTATGATCTGAGTATTCAGTATCATCCCGGCAAGGCCAATGTGGTCGCAGACGCCTTGAGCAGGCGATCAGGGCAGTCCTTGAGCTTGTTGATTACTCAGCAGATGCCCTTGAGAGAGCAGTTGAGGCGCTTGGATATCGAGGTAGTGTCCCCTGGGGTCTCTGCAAGACTTATGTCCATGGTCTTGCAGCCCGCTCTGTTGGACAGGATTAGAGAGAAACAGAGTGAGGACCCCGAGCTTGTGAGGATTAGAGATCAGCTTCAGCAGGATCAGGGTGGGGACTTTTCTGTGGATACAGCGGGAGTACTCAGGTACAGGGACCGCTTTTGTGTGCCCGTGGACTCTGAGGTTCGAGAGCTGATTTTGAGGGAAGCTCACTATACACCTTACACCCTCCATCCTGGGGGAACTAAGATGTATAGGGACTTGAGGGCACAATTTTGGTGGCGCGGCATGAAGAGAGATATTGGAAGGTTTGTGGCTCGTTGTTTAACTTGTCAGCAAGTTAAAGCTGAGCATCAGGTTCCAGCTGGCAAGTTGCAGAGCCTTCCAATACCTGAATGGAAATGGGACCGTGTCACTATGGATTTTATTGTGGGATTGCCGAGGACTCAGAGTGGTTCTGATGCCATATGGGTGATTGTTGATCGTTTGACCAAATCAGCCCACTTTCTGCCGATGCAGCTGAGTTGGTCCTTAGAGAGGTTAGCGCAGTTATATATCGACGAGATTGTGAGACTGCACGGGGTGCCAGTATCGATTGTGTCGGACAGGGACCCGAGGTTTACTTCACAGTTTTGGAGGAGTCTGCACAGAGCCTTGGGGACCCAGCTTCAGTTTAGCACCGCCTTTCACCCACAGACTGATGGACAGTCGGAGAGGACCATCCAGACTCTGGAGGACATGTTGAGAGCATGTGTCCTGAGCTTCAGTGGCAGTTGGGATCGACACTTGAGATTAGCCGAGTTTGCGTATAACAATAGCTTCCAGGCGAGCATTCAGATGGCGCCCTACGAAGCATTGTATGGTCGGAAGTGTCGATCGCCTCTATTTTGGAGTGACGTGGGCGAAAGGAAGACTTTGGGGCCAGATTTGCTTGTTGAAGCCGAGGGGAAGGTCAGGATCATTCGGCGACATTTAGAGACCGCTCAGAGCCGTCAGAGGAGTTATGCAGACAGGAGGCGGCGAGACTTGGAGTTTCAGGTGGGAGACCATGTTTTTCTGAAAGTCTCGCCATCTCGAGGAGTTCGCCGATTTGGAGTACGCGGAAAGCTTAGTCCGCGGTTTATCGGGCCATTTGAGGTGCTAGAGCGCATTGGACCAGTGGCATATCGGGTTGCGCTACCGCCGCGGTTGGCAGGCACCCATGATGTGTTTCATGTATCCACCTTGAGGAAATATGTGTTTGACCCCTCACATATCCTGGACTTCACATCCTTGGAGCTAGACGAGGACTTGGGCTATCGGGAGCAACCGGTGCGAATTCTTGCTCGAGAGACGAGAGAATTGCGCAACCGGATTATACCTTTTGTTAAGGTTTTATGGAGTCATCATGAGGAGAGAGAGGCCACATGGGAGCCTGAGGATGAGCTGAGAGTTTCATATCCCCACTTATTTGAGTCGCCCTCTTGAGATTTGGATTTTTGCGGTTTCGAGGACGAAACCGTTAAAAGGAGGGGAGAGTGTAGAGTACCGGAGCTTCGGGCAGTGTGCCGACCCCACGTGGCAGCCTGGTATTGTGGAAATACCATCAGCAGTTTCTGTTTGTATTTACAGAGAGGTTCGGGTGGTCCCGTAGCGACGCGGAAGTCTTTTTGAAGGAAAGTGAGTTGGCGTCGACTTGAAAGCTTGCGGGTCGAGCTTTGGTTTCTTGGATGGTTTTGATGTGAGTTGAACTCTTGGGACATGTGTATTATGTGTTTACAGAGGTGTTCGGTTGGTTTCGGGGTGATGCGGAGGATCCGAGGCGAGAAAGTGTGTTGGCGGGGCAAATTTTGGAGTTTTCGGGCTGTTGCTGGGAGTTTTGGGAGGCTGGTTCCGGAACCAGGTGTTTGGTTCCGGAACCAGGGGCTGTGTACCGGTACCAAGTGGGTGGTACCGGTACACAGACACAGGGGGAGCCCCGATTAAGCCCGGACTTGCACAGTAAACCTCGGTATGGGCTTCTTCTGTTCCAACTACTCCCGCGTTGATTTTTTATACCCCTCAACACAGCTCCCTCACCCTTATCTCATCCCTTATCCATCCTCCACCATTCCTTGCTGCCTGAGAAGAAGGAGAGGAAGAAGAAGGTGAAGAAGCTTGGTTTCCATTTCTGCTGCTTGTGGGAGTTGACCGAGTCAACGTGCGCGCGCGAGGAGCAATTTGAGGTAATTGATTGTTGGAAACTATGGATTTGGATTCATTGGTTCTTCTCTTGGGTTTTATTGATGGATTTTAATGGTGAATTGAGCTAATTTTCCATTCTTGCTCCTTGGTACTCTCGGATTGCATGCTTGCAGCAGGTTGAGTACTGTGCAAATCCGCAACTCTTCGCACGCTTAATTCGTGGACTGTAGTGATCGGTTTGAGCTGGGATTTTTATGGTGGCCTAGCTGGGTGCTGTGGAGGTTGCGTGGAGCTCCGTGGATTTTTCCGAGACGCGCGACGGCGCGCGCGCGCGCGAGGGGCGCAGTTCAGTTTTTCTTCAGTTTTCGCCCGTTTCTTCACCGATTTCAGCGCGGCCTTCGGGAAGCATTTGAGGTGGGTTGGATTTTCTTCTAAAAATCGTGGAATGCCCTCTAATGCTTCAGAACGCACTTTGATCATGTCAAAACTGTATATTTTAGCTGTTAAATGATCTGATAGTTGCCTAGAAAATTATGGAAATATTATCTGAACCCCAAAGCATTTTTTAGTAGACTCTTGGCACTATATGACACTAGACGGTATACTTGGTTGGCCTCTTTTAAGCTCCCGAACCGTTTTAAAAATCCGAAAGCTTGTTTTATTGGAAAACCGACTTTTAAAAATGGTTTTAAAATGTCCGAGGGTTCTAGTGATGCTGCATGGGTTCGGGGAGCGTGTTCTCTCGTGCCGGGGGGCCGAGGAGAATTTGGTTGTTTATTAAAGCCTTTCTGTGATTTTTTTTTGAGTTTTACTAGTGTCGTTGGGGGTTCCATGAGAGCACTTCAGATTGAGTCGTGGAGTTTACTCCGACCTTGACATGAGAGTGAGTTGTCTGTTCACTGTGTTCCGATCTTTTTGATCGCGGATTGTAGCCTGCTGAGCCTGGCATGTTTGCCAGTATTGAGATACTTGAGATACTTGAGTTCGGTGGGGTCGCTCCCCTCGAGCTACGCCCCGGGTGTGATGATGTTACCGAGCCTGACGAGGCTGCGATGTGTTACTGATAGTCCTTGAGGGACACCCTACGTAAGTCCGTTCCTCCGGGATGTGCGGCAGTAGATGAGCGCAGGCTTGACTTTATCTTGACTGGTCCAAAGTGGACAGTCATTGAGATTTGGGTGAGACGTGTGAGTGAGTTACATTGCAGGTTCATAGATGAGTACTGTTCCTTTCAGCATATGTAGAGGCATATAGGGATAGATTTCCTGCTTTCATATCTATCTATCTATCTATCTATTTGTTTACCCTTTTGTGCCTCCGGTGGACTTAGTGGGCATACCGTGTGCTTTGAGGACGGTACCCACTGGGAACTACCTTTGCAGTAGTTCTCACACCCGCTGCGGTGCAGGTTTTCCTGAGGCAGCTGCTCCGACTCCTTCCCGTGCGGGGTCTTCAGATCGAGGTAAGGGCGTGGCCGACTAGTCGCTTACCCGAGTCAGTTTAGTGGAGAGGTAGCAGTACCCTTTTGAGTTTCCACTTTTGTAGAGTGAGATTTTGAGAGATGTTATTTTTGTATCTTGAGGACAGCTTGTATCTTGGATTTTATTTACTCTAGTACAGTTGTTCTGTTTCCTTTCTATAGCATGTACTTACTTTTGCTCTGATATCTGTTGGCTAGATTTATTTGCAGGGTAGACGCTTCGTCTGTACGGCAGTTTCCGTACAGATGGCGGATCTGTTAGCGAGCCCGGGTCGCAGTTTCGACCCCGGGGCGTGACAAGTCAGCCAATGTTTCTTCCAAGCCTCGCAAGGTTGTCTGTGTCTGTTCTCGTCCGTTGGGACGAAGGCATCAGCTCTTCGAGGCTTGGGCATAAAACTTGATTTCAAAGGGTTTTCCTAAAAGAGACTAAAAATCATTAAAAAGATGGATTTCTCTCAGATCGAATGGTTTTCTGAAATAAATGACATGGTTTCTTATAAACTTATCCACCCGAACGGATTCGAGTGATCTGGGTTCTAAGGGCTGCTTTCTCTCTTGGGGACGTAGATGTTAGTCTCCCTGGGTTTCGGACCCTTCGTAGATCTGGCCGTGGAGTAGCTCCGGCCGTGAGTTGAGTGTTGAGTTCAGTGGAGTTGTGTTGTGGGAGCCGTGGGAGAGACGGTGGTCCCAGCTGTGTAGTACCTTCGTTGAGTGGGTCTGTGTTGTGAGATTGAGTCGTGGAGGGTTCTCCGACTGAGTTTGTGCTTTGAGCATCGAGATACCGATCTGTTTGATCGAGGACCACAGCCTGCAGGAGCCACTTGTGAGACAGTGATACTGATGAGATACTTGAGTTCGGTGGGGTCGCACCCCTCGAACCACGCCCCGGGTGCGTTGATGATTCCGAGCCTGATGAGGCTGCGATGATGATACCGAGCCTGACGAGGCTGCGATGATGCGCCTAGTTCATATACTAGAGGTCGCTTGATACCCCTGGCCGAGCTACCATGGGGTCACTGTGTGAGATATCGAGTTTGTCCGTTGGGACACCCTGGTTGATACACCAGGGGGCGCAGGCTTGACTCGACTGGACCCTGTGGGGCAGTCGCTGAGATTTGTGATACACTGAGAGAGTGATGGCGTAGCATGTGTCATAGTAGAGCGTCTTGGGCTTAGTACTTGTGACATATTGTCAGCAGTGAGGGACTGCATACCATCATCCATAGTCTCTTCTTATTGAGCATAGTAGATAGAGGCATGATAGCTGTAGATTCTTTTCCAGCTTATTTATCTTATCATCAGTCTTTTCTCTATCTTATGCCTCTGGTAGACTTAGTGGGCAGACCGTGGTTCTTGGAGACGGTACCCACTGAGAACTACTGTAGGATGTAGTTCTCACACCCTCTGTCGGTGACAGGTTGCTGAGGCTTTCTTCCGTTCCTGCTGTGCTTGACTGGACGGACCGAGGACAGGGAGTCGCGTGATAGTTCCCTACCAGCATTGTTACTTTAGAGAGAGGTAGATGTACCATCCCGGATTGTGGGAGTTGGTTATGTTTCCTGTTTAGCTATCTCCCATTTGGTTTTGTAGATGTTGTATAGGTGCACTTCTTTTTGTATCTTCTGATTTTGGGAGATAGGCTATGGGTTGTAGCATCTTGTAGTTGAGAAAAATTTTATAGTACAGCTTTTTATCCGCTCTGATATCTGTGTAGCTGTAGTTTTGTCTTTTGCAGGCTAGACGCTGCGTCTGTACGGCGGTTTCCGTACAGATGGCGGATCTGTTAGCGGGCCCGGGTCGCAGTTTCGACCCCGGGGCGTGACATAGACGCCCTACGTAATTCCCGTCCCGGTGTGGATGTGTGGTAGTAGGTGGGCGCAGGTTTGACTGGACCCTATGTGGCAGTCAGTGTGATTGGGTTGATTGAGTATACTGGGATAGAGTCGATGCATCATTTTCATTTGTATCGCCCTTTGAGCATAATAGATGGAGGCATAATAGTTGTAGAGTTATTTCCAGCTTTTTATCCTTTCAGTTTTCTTGTTATCTTATGCCTCTAGTAGACTTAGTGGGCAGACCGTTGGTCTTGGAGATGGTACCCACTGAGAACTACGTGTTGGTGTAGTTCTCACACCCTCTGTCGGTGACAGGTTTGCCGAGACTTTTCGCTTCGTTCCTGCTCTAGCTGGCGTGACGGACCGAGGACAGGGAGTCATGAGATAGATCCCTACTAGTATAGTTCATTTTGGTGAGATAGATGTACCATCCCGGATTGGAAGATTTTACTGTACACTGGTATATTATTGTTTTAGTTTACCTTCCTTTTTGGATTCATAGATAATGTATAGAAGGATTTTCATTTGTACTTTTCCTGTGGATCGGATTTTGTATTATTTATATTTGGGAGATGGATCTTGTACTTTATTCCAGTTGTATAGTGGTTTGGATTTTATTTCAGCAGTTATTTCTCGCTCTGATATCTATATAGTTGTATTATTATCTTTTGCAAGTTTAACGCTTCGCCTATGCGGGGTTTTCCGCATGGGTGGCGGATCTGTTGGCGAGCCCGGGTCGCAGTCTCGACCTCGGAGCGTGACAGCCTAGGCCCTACAGATGGAAATGAATTAAAAAAAAAAAAGAATAAATAGGATTTCAAAGATACACAACTTCATAATTCAGAAGAAATAGGAATGAAAAATAGAATCACTTCCAACAAGATCAAATGGGTAGAAATTTAGATTAGATTAATGAGCCTTCTTTCTTAAATGCGCTAGATAAGAAAATAATATTAAGGCATATTTGCATGCACTTTGGGCTTAAAAAATAAAAATATGAATATAAATGTTTACTTATTAATTTATTTAATTTTGAAACTTTGGGCTTAAAAAATAAAAATATGAATATAAATATTTACTTATTAATTTATTTAATTTTGAATTATATCAAGCAAAATATAACCGAGCTAACCCTAAATTATATTTAGCTCGTTTATAAGATTAAAGTTGAAAAACTAAATATGTGTTTAGATCGTTTATTAAGCAGTCGAGTTTGAGCTAGTTTCGATTCTAACACAAGTTTACTTATGAAATGCCAGCTAAATTGTGAGCCAAATTATGGAGAGTTCTTGAAAGTGAGGACGTTGTTCAAAAAATTAGAAAAAAGCCTTTAATCTTCTAATTGTTAAAATAAGACCAATCTTTTACCCAAGTTTCAATTTAAGTCCCTAACCTTCTAATTGTTGCAATGAAATTCTTAACATTTTCAACCTCATATAATTTTGTGCTTTAGTTCTTAACATTTTACTCAAGTTTTAATTGAGTATCTAACGTATTTTCTTATTTTGAAACATGTAATCTCGAGCCTTCAAACTGTTTCAATCGGATTCTTAATCTTTTCTAGTTATTTCATAGATTGTAAATTAGTTTATCAAAAGAAAATAATTTAAAAAATTAAATTTAGGTGCTGCAAATTATTTTAAGATTTTTTTTTTTATTTTGTTCAATCATCCAGCATTTGGATCCACTAATATTTCACAAAGGCCTAAAATCAAAAGACCCCAGACAATTTAAATTAAAAAATTACCCGTTTGAAAAAAATTAATTAATTAATTAAATTAAATGCAATTTTGATATTATAAAATCGAAAATCCAACAAAAAAAAAAAAACATGCATAAAATAAACAAAGATTTTAAAAAAATTAATTTAATAAATAAAAAACTAACAAGGTCCACATAACAATAAGAAAAGCCGGAACACGCACACACACACACACACACAAAAAAAAAAAAAAAAAAAAAAAAAAAAACACCGTAACAAAATTGACCATAAAAAAGAAAGAAGATTACCTTTCTATCCCAGATAGATCGAGATTGAGAAAGGAACGTGGATATGAGAAAAGAAAATAACAAAGATTGGATTTGGAAGGAGAAAATGGTCATCCAACTGACGATGGAAGGACAGGGCATAAAATAGGTCAAGTAGTGAAAATGTTTGAGGGCCAGTGTTGGTGGTTGTCTTTTTTTCATCTCTAGCTCGTTCTCACTCCTTGGCTCTCTCTCTCCCCTCACCTGTGGATTTGAGTTAATCATGCACTAAGGAAAGGTCAAATCCGATCAAGACTTGAATAATGCTTTTAAGATAGCCTTAAACCTAACTCCACTCAATCCGATACAATCTAACTAATATCATACCAAATTACATTAAGGCATGTTTGGTTGGGACATGTATGTTTAGTTGGAAAGAATCAAAACTTGGAATGAAAATCGGAATGAGTTATTCTCATTGTTGGAGCTTGGTTTAAAAGATTAGCATTTTTATTTTTATTTTGGAGGGAATCGAATCCCTACAAGATGACTTCCAACATAAAGGTCGAAGTCAATTTTGATTCCGGAACGAATTGAGAAAAAAATTTCTTTTTTTTCAATAATAATTATTTAAATTCAAATATATATATAAACTTAAATTTAGATTAAATTGTAATTTTAAATTTAAATTTAACATATAAATTCAAAATTATTAACTTTTTAATTTTAATTTCAATATAAGTTTGATATTTGAATTTTAGATATAGTTTTATATTTTGACTTTGAATTTATATTTAAATTTAAATTATGAATTTCAATTTGAATTTAAATTTTGATTACAAATTTAGATAGTAGATTAAATTTGTCTTATTTAAATAATAATAATAAATTGATTCCGATTCTTAATTCTATTGTGAACCAAACAAATTAGGAGATTCATCATTCCATTTTCCATTCCGTCCATTCCGATTTCTATTCTGATTTCGATTCACATTTTGAACCAAATATGCTCTAAGTTAGTTTGATTTGGATAAACTTAACTAATCAAAACAATGTTGGCTTTAGTTTGAATTTTTTTCCTTTTTGTGGAGAAAAAAAGGCCCAAATCCTATCAACTTACAAATTATATATTGATGGTGTAAATATACAAAATAGAGGTTAGACTATAATAAAATATTAAAAAGTGTCAAAAAGTCGATCAAGCCGAGGCACGGATATCTCACTCTCTTTAAGGAGATTCAAGCCCTCTGCGGTAGGCAAAGCCTTCGAACCGATGCAGCAGAACACTGACTTGCCCCCTCCAGGATATAACGGCTCGACCCTCGTCGTGTAGCTTCACCAACTCTGCACAAGTAGATAAACTCAAAGTTCCACCAAAAAGAATACTTTTTTTTTAACCACTTTCTCTCTCAAATAGTATAGTTTTTTAATCTTTTTGACGTTTGTGTTGGTGTGTTCATATATTGGTATATATTACAAAGAGTAGAACACCCCTCTAGGCATCACCCCTTATAGTTTTCAATTAATTAATCCCAAATTAATTACTAGGAGTTAACTTTCGTATGCTAACTCAATTTGAAAAAAAAAAAAACTAACATGAATGCAATAGTAAAGTAGTTGTAACTCCATTAATTACATATGCATAGGTTAAAGAAATTAAAGTTAGATTTAATAATAAAATGTTACAACATATATTATCAACTAAATGTCGGTTCAGTATTAAAAACTATCTAAAGTTATTGGATAAAAAATAGATGAGAGGAAAGCATATAGAGAACTATGTGCTTCTCCATTTTTTAGTAGGACAACAAAAATTATATTTTAATTGACCTATTACAATAAGCACAATATGATATTATTTACGAAAATAGATGAACTATTTTTTCATCAAACTTTTTCACAATATATAATACAATTTTTTCGCAATCCAAAAAGAAGCCAAAAAATTTTACATAGAATATCACATTTTCATATAAATTCCATACAAAAAATTTCTTCATGTGGAAGTAATTCCTCAACTGGTTAACATCAAAATGTTAACATCAGGATTCATGGTATCATTCAATCTAGATGACTAAAATGGTGCATAAACAACAAAAATTCATAAGCACATGGTAATATATAAACTGTACTCCTTATTTGAACACTGTCAACGAATCAAATTTGTACTCCTTATTTGAACCCCGTCAATGAGTCGAATTTGTGGCTTATTTTTTAAAACCTGAACCTAAACCCGACAACCAAATTCGAAAACCAAAAACTAAATTTTTTTGACGAATAAAATAAAAAACACTATTTCTTATTTATTCTTACTACTATTCAAAATTTTTAAATTTATTCTAAAATTACCAAAATACCTTTCTAAAATCCCATCCCATTAGTAAATCCTAAGAAAAATGAGGATATTTGAATTTTTTTAAAAAAAATCAACAAAAAATTTTTGACACTCTAGGGATAAATAACACCATTTTAAAGTTTTGAAGAACATTAGAAATTATCTCTAAAATTAAAATACTAGCTTATGGTTTTTATTTCTAGGCTAATAAGATGTACACGTAAATTTTGAACAAGGAAAAAACTGTTAGAAAATATAGAAAAGAAAACAAACTAACGTGAAGAAATTTATTCTTGTCTTGTATATGTATCTGACCATTACAGAGTCCTTTGCTTTATACATAGCAAAGAACAACCATACTAGATATATTACAACTAGGATTCCTATCATTTCTCTTAACCATAAGGACCAGACATCATGCCTATTATTATTCCTATTTCCAGCTATACACAAATCTCTTGATTGAAATACAAAATGATTTTCTTTCCTTTAATACTCCCTCTCAAGTTGGAGCGTGAATGTCATGAACTCCCAACTTGCTGAGGTGTGATCAAAAAACGACTTGTCCAAGTGGCTTTGTGAATATATCAGCAATTTGCCTTCCCATCTGGATATAGGCAGTCTCTATCTCCCCGTTTTGAATTCGTTCGCGTATCGTGTGACAATCCAACTCTATGTGCTTCGTTCGTTCGTGATATACTGGATTTGCAGCAATGTGCTTTGCTGCTTGATTGTCACAAAACAACTTGACAGGTTCAGGATGTTCAACGCGCAAATCTCGTAAAAGGTACCTTAGCCAAGTGAGCTCACAAGTGACTGCTGCCATAGATCTGTATTCTGCTTCTGCTGAGAATCTCGACACTGTCGCTTGCTTTTTACTTTTCCATCACACAAGCGCATTCCCGAGAAATATGCAATACCCTGTCATAGAATGTTGTGTTGTTGGACATCCGACCCAATCCGCATCGCAGTAGCTACTTAGTTTTAATTGTCCTTGTGAAGGAAAGAACAATCCTTGACCTGGTGCTTCTTTTAGATATCGAACGAGATGATGCATCGCATCAAGATGTGGTCTCCTTGGTTGTTGCATAAATTGACTAAGTGTAGATACTGCATATGTGATTTCTGGTCTTGTTATAGTGAGATAAATCAATTTTCCAATTATTCTGCGATAATAAGTTGGATCCTTAACGAGTTCACCATTAGTTGAGTTTAACTTGATGTTTTGTTCCATTGGGAATTTTGCTGGTCTTGCTCCAAGCAAACCAGTTTCTTCTAAAATATCTAAGGAATATTTCCGTTGACAAATAGAAATTCCAGCTTTAGACCTTGCAACTTCAATTCCAAGGAAAAACTTCAAAGTTCCCAGATCCTTGATCCGAAAACGACTATTGAGAAACGTTTTCAGATCTGTGATCATTCTTTCATCATTTCCCGTGATGATCATGTCGTCAACATAGAGTAATATGGCAGTAAAGGAGTTACCATGGATCTTGGTGAACAAGGAGTAATCAGTCCTTGATTGTATGAAGCCAGCATCTTGGATTGAGGATGAAAATTTATGGAACCAACTCCGGGATGCTTGTTTGAGGCTGTACAATGATTTATTGAGTCGACACACGAGTTGCTCTCCCTGTCGACGAAAACCAGGTGGAGGTTGCATATAAACTTCCTCTGAAAGATCCCCGTGAAGGAAAACATTTTGGACATCCATTTGATGGAGACTCCAATTATGCACGGCGGCTACTGCTAAAAGACAACGTAGTGTAGTAAGTTTGGCAACTGGAGTGAAGGTTTCAGTGTAGTCAATTCCTTCTTGCTGTGTGAATCCCTTAGCAACGAGTCGGGCCTTGCAACGTTCTACGGTGCCGTTCGAGTGATATTTAATTTTGAATACCCATTTGCATCCGATGGGTTTGTGACTAGGAGGAAGAGGAACCAACGTCCACGTGTTATTTTCTTCAAGAGCTTGAAGTTCTGCTTGCATTGCTTCAACCCATTTTGGATCTTGACTGGCTTGCTCATAAGTGTCTGGTTCAAGCATGTGAGAGATATTGTGCACAAATGTCTGATGAGCTGAAGAGATGTTGGAATAAGAAATATACCGATTGGGAGGATGTTTCGTACTAGACGTGGAAGAAGAGATTGCTCCTAGGGTAAGCAATATAGCGTGGTTCGCGTGGTAATCTTGAAGACGAGCTGGGACCTTTGTGGTTATGTTAGAGCGACGGAGCGGAATTTCATTTTGTGGCAAGAGTGGTGTGGATTCTGTTTGGGAGGGAGAATCTATGGACGATGTGTTGTTATTTTGTGAGGCATCATGAGTTGTGGTGTCAAACGAGTTGGTGTGTGATGGTGTTGCGTTTGGTTGGATCGTTTCCGGTATATGTGGTGTCACGCCCCGGGGTCGAAACTGCGACCCGGGCTCGCCAACAGATCCGCCATCTGTACGGAAACCGCCGCACAGACGAAGCGTCTACCCTGCAAAAGATCTATAGCTAAACATGCATCAGAGCTGAAAAGAACTAAATAGCTACAGAAATCCCCTGAACATCTGATATAAATAAATAAATCTCAATACAATGTCTCTCAGCTACAAAAGTACAAGAAATCCTCACTGATCTCTCAGAATGTCCAGTACAAAAGTGGAGTCATAAAATACACAAGGTACATCTACCTCTGACTCTCAGTGCTGGTAAGGAACTAAACGGCCACGTCCTCACCTCGATCAGCTGTCTCCGCGCGAGCTAAGCCGGAACAGCAGCTTCAGGAAACCTGTCACCGCAGCGGGTGTGAGAACTACTGCAAAGGTAGTTCCCAGTGGGTACCGTCTCAATATCCACGGTATGCCCACTAAGTCTACTGGAGGCACAACAGATAGGTATGCAGATAGATAGATAGATAAAAGCTGAAAGAAACTATAGCTATCATGTCTCAATCATCATGCTCAAGAAACTCTACAATGATGAAGATGTGCATACACTCGCTACTGCTAACATGCCTCAAGTATCATGCTCAAAGGAAAACTCATCTATGAACACGCTATGAAACTCACTCACACATATCACCCAATCCCAATGACTGTCCCTCTTTGGACCAGTCAATCAAGCCTGCGCTCATCTACTGCCGCACATCCCGTAGGAACGGACTTACGTAGGCATCCACTGCCGCACATCCCGGAGGAACGGACTTACGTAGGGTGTCCCTCTAGGACCATCTCAGTAATCACATCGCAGCCTCGTCAGGCTCGGTATCATCATCGCACCCGGGGCGTAGCTCGAGGGGAGCGACCCCACCGAACTCAAGTATCTCAAGTATCTCAAGTATCTCATAACTGGCATAAAAAGCCAGGCTCAGCAGGCTATAATCCACGATCAAACAGATCGGATCTCAATGCTCAACTAGCATAACTCAGTCGGAGAAAGACTCCACGACTCGAACAGAAAAAGCCCAAACACTCGCACAGCTATGTCGGAGAACCCTCAACGACTCAAGGCTAAAATACACGATCAAACAGATCGGAACTCAATGCTCAACAAGCATACTCAGTCGGAGAAAGACTCCACAACTCGAACAGGAAATGCCCAACACTCTCCCAGCTATGTCGGAGAACCCTCAACGACTCAATCTGATAATGCACGACCCGTGGCTGAGTCGGGAAACCTCCACGACTCGATCTGCCAGAGCCCCCAAAACTCTCAAGGCTAAGTGGGAGAACCATCTCCACCACTAAATCAGAACACAACCCATGATCTAGAGTAACCCAATCAGGGAATACATCCTCAATCTCTCACACGGGAGGCCTGGAAATTCTGGACGACTGCCACCTACAACCCTGTCAAACAAGAACAGGCTGCAAGCATAGCCGCCCATAGCTTCCGCCCCCGAACTGGAAAAATGCTAAAACTCTCTCATGACACTAGAAAGTCATCTCATAAGGCTCTAATAATCCACTCGGCCCTCTGGCACAAGAACACATGCATCCTGAACCTACTCAATCCCCTCGGGAAGAACTCAATATTTTAAAACTCTTTTCAAAACCCAGTTTTCATTAAAACAGATCCGACGATTTTTAAAACGGTTCATATGCCAATATGATGCCAACTAACCATGCAGTCTAGTGTCAAATCACTTCTAGATCATGCTAAAAATATCTGGGGCTCGCAATTGCATTCCTACAATTTTCTAGGCAACTATCAGATTTACCAGCTATGCAAATAATCAAGTTAAACATGATCAACATGCATTCAATAGCTTTAAAGGGCATTCCATACATCTTGAAGAAATTCCAACCCACCTCAAATGCTTTCCGAAGGCCGCGCCGAAGTTGGTGAAGAAACGGGCGAAAAACTGAAGAAAAACTGCACTATGCCTCTCACGCGCGCGCGCGCCGTCGCGCGTCTCGGAAAAATCCACGGAGCTCCAAACAATCCTCTATCACACTCCCCAAGGTCTCTGCATGCCTCAGCTCAGCTCAAGAGGGCCCTCCACACGTGCGCAAGAAGCAGGCAAATCCTCGGATTTGCGCAGTAACCTCCCTGCTTACACCCGAGAGCACAGGGAGAGAGGGAGAGAAAGGATGGAAATTATGCTCAATTCTCAATCAATTCCATCAATAAAACCCAAGAGGAGAACTATCGAATCCAAATCCACAATCTCCAACAATTAATTTACCTCAATTGCTCCTCGCGAGCGCACGTTGACTCGGTCAACTCCCACAATGCACGAGCCTGCTTCTCCTTCTACTACTTCCTCTTCTTCTTCTTCTCTGGCAGCAAGAAAGGGAGGAGGAGATGATAAGGAATGAAGGGTGGAGAGGGAGCAAGAGTCTGGGTATAAAACATGACGGGAGTGGTTGGAACAGAAGAAGCCCATACCTCCAAGTACTGTGCACCAATCCGAGCTCTTTTCGGGCATTCCAGAGTCTGTGTTCCGGTACCAGCATTTGGGTACCGGAACACCACCTCTGGTTCCGGTACCAGGCAGCTGGTTCCGGAACCAAGGGGCCAGTTCCGGAACCAACTGCTTGGTTCCGGAACCCAGCCACCCAGAACCTCCAGAATCCTGCCAGAACCTTCCCGAATCGCGCCGATAACTCACTTCCTCGCCCCGGGACCTCCGCATCACCCCGAAACCAACCGAACACCTCTGTAAAATCATAATACACATGTCCCAAGGGATCAACTCACATCAAACCCATCCATGAAACCAATGCTCGACCCGCAAGCTCTCAATCCGACACCAACTCACTTTTCTACAAAAAAGCTTCCGCGTAGCTCCGGGACCACCCGAACCTCTCTGTAAATACAAACAGAAACTGCTAAAGGTATTTCCACAATACCAGGCTGCCACGTGGAGTCGGCACACTGCCCGAAGCTCCGGTACTCTACACTCTCCCCTCCTTTTAACGGTTTCGTCCTCGAAACCCCAAAACTCCAAAACTCAGGAGGGTGACTCAAATAAGTGGGGATATGAAACTCTCAGCTCAAACTCAGGCTCCCATGTGGCCTCTCGCTCCTCATGATGACTCCATAGGACCTTTACAAAAGGTATGATCCGGTTGCGCAATTCTCTCGTCTCTCGAGCAAGAATTCGCACCGGTCGCTCCTGATAGCCCAAGTCCTCGTCTGACTCCAAAGAAACGAAGTCCAAATCATGCAAGGGATCCAATCCATACTTGCCAAATCATGGCGGTAGCGCAACTCGGCGAACAACTGATCCAATGCGCTCTAACTCCTCGAATCTGCCAAAAATTCGCGGACTCAACTTCCCGCGAAAACTCAAATCTACACATTTCTGCGGATAGTGATTTCCAGAAGTCACCAAAACTCCCTGCCTCCAATTGGCATAACTTTTCCGTTGCTCCTTAGCAACCACAATGCTGAGAGCTTCACGATGCATTCTTACACCCATCCACAGGGTAAGAAGTCCAACATCGGGAACAACACCCAACCCCTAACTCTCAAAATCAGCTCTCGGATCTCGGAATCCACGGGCACACAGATGCGGTCCTTGTACTTCAGTACTCCCGCTGCATTCACTGAGAAGTTCCCTCTCTAATCCTGTCCAACGGAGTGGGTTACGAGTCCAAAACACAAGTTTTGCCACATTCCCGGGGAACACCACCTTAATCTCAATTCGCCTCAATTACTCTTTCAGCGGCATTTGCTGAGTAACCATCATACTCCAAAACTGCACCGCTCGCCTATTCAAGGCAGCTACGACCACATTGGCTTTGTCGGGACGTTACTGTAAGCTCAATCATACATCCTTAATAACTTTATCCACCGGCATTGCCCCAAATCAAATTCCTTCTGAGTAACCCAGTACCTCAGGTTCTAGGATCGATAGATATCTCAAATCTCTCTCTATCTCAAGCAACTATTCACAATGATGTTAATACCATCCACAGCTTGAACTCCTCAAGGTTATGCTGGCACTGCTTAATCCACAACTCTGGACCTCTGTCACTATCATGGGTCCAAGCCGAACCTAAACGGCAACACTCTTCGCCGGGTCCACTGTCACTCCTGCGGCTGTAATAACATGGCCTAACCACAAAATCTTCCGAAGTCTAAGAGCAAATTCTCTTACAACTCGGCATCAACTTCTTCTCATAGAAGTTGCAGCACTATCCTTAAGTGCTCCTCGTGCTTAAACTCATCTCGGAAACCAAATCCGATATAATCAAATCAACTGGCCTTGTATAAATTTAACTCAACTACTAGCACGGCAACTCACTGTAGAGCTCAAACTCACACTGGTTCTACTGCCCGGTCCAAGTACCGCCGGAACACACAAGTCCTCAAATCCAAAAGGCCGTAGGGCCTTAGTCAATCCGCTTGACCTCACTGTAAGCTCAAAATGTCTCTATCGGGTTCAGACTCTATCTGGCACAGCCCTCAGCTGTAGGGTTCCACAAAGCCTTCAATGTCCCGCAAGGCATCGACCCAACACGATCCAAATCTAACTGTGCTCGAATCGTCACAGCACTCTCACCGTTGTGCACTCACAACGTGGCATCACTGCCGTATACCAACGGCATGGCATCACCACCGTGTATTAACGGCGTGGCATCACCACCGTGTATCAACGGCGTGGCATCACATCCAAAATACCAATCTCTCGGATCCTCACTGCCGTATCCTCACGACGTGGCATGGGGTCACCCAGACCTCTCGATCCCTCGGATCCGCAGCTGCGCTAACAGCTCTCTCACTGGCTCACGAGTGATACTCCAAGAGATGCTGCCGAAGTCGGCGCGGTTTCCAAACCACGTCGATCACTATCTCGATCTCAGTCTCACTAAACGGCGGCATCAACATCAGACCAGGTAAACTCCTGTCCGGGATCACACGGGCGATAAAGATATTCCTTTAGTCCCGGTGCTGCAGTAGGCACCTCTTCTACCGTCGCTAGCAAAGCGACACGACCACGACTCAACCTCTGCCGTGCTCTAGCATCCTCTATAACCACACTCCTCCTGGCCAGGTCCACGGAGGGTCATTGTCCACTCTCGACAATCCAAGATAGCACAACATTGGGATAACCAATCCCTATCCAACCTTATATCAACATCTCGGAGCTGATGTAGGACTAACAACTCTAGGATCAAATCCAAGGTCCTACAAAACTGGGCGGAAACTGGCAACACTCATACCTGTGCTATACGTGATCTGAAACCTGATCCTCACATGCACAAGCCAACAGTCCCATCTCTGGCCCACGCGAAGCTACCCCTGCTCTAGTAAAGCACACATCAGCGGTGTCGGCATCAACATGCTCCAACTCTAATGACCATAAGCAACCACACCTGATAAGACGCGATCCATTATCCTGGCGTCCTCTAATCGGCTGCACAATTCATCCACAAGATGATGGTGGCCATCGCTCAATCTGCCTCGGCATCTCGGCTCAATCAGCCTACCGGTAAGTCGGATGAACCGCTGCATCCTGAAGGGGTAGTGGGGTGCCGTCGCAGGCGGCCAATCCAAGAACACCACTCTGGGACCCTCTGCCTGAAGATGTCCTGACTAAACACATGAAAAACATCGCCCTCATCCTGAAGTCACTCTATGGCGAAGAATGCGGCTCCCCGCAAGACATACTCATCCTAGCACTGCTGCTGGTGCCTCGACTAACGAGAACCTCCTAGTCTCTGTCTTATCTGAGACTCATAATCCTGTGACTGGAATCATGGCAACCTCGATCCACTCGACTATCCCAACATCAGGCGATACTGGACATCTCCCTCTGGAGCTAGTCCCTCGCTCTCCGTCCCTCTCGGACATGATCACAGACCTCAGTCAATCCATCGGGCATGCACAATCGGTGCATCTAAAATCGCTCGCCGAGAATACCCAAAATGACAACATCTCAAAGCAGTCCCCTCTCAAACATAATCAACTATCTGGGCCTCATCCTGGCAACATGGGGCACACTGCTCAACCGTCGAAGAAACTCGCTCCAAGTCTTCGACTGCTCTCCCGGTGGTTCAATAGGACAACTCGACGCCACCAACTCTCGGCGTCCTTATCCAAAGTGCATAACCAAGTGCACCCGATGCTTGTCCTGGATAACAAGTCCTCAAACACTTTCCAAAGCGGCAATCCAGTTCTCGGCCTCTCGAGGCTCCAACTCTGCCCTGAAATCTATAGGGGATGGAACTGGCGGATGCACAACTATCAATCAGCAATCTCTCGCTGCTTCTGCACAACTCACAGTGCAAATGGGGCCGAAGTCGACGATGTCGCGGCTGGAGGTACTACTGGCGATACCTCAAACGATACTCTCTGCTCAACATGCGCATCACGCGCTCCGTGTTCTCTTCCTGGCGCCGCGTCGCCTAAACAACTGAGCTACCTGGGCCCGTAACTCGCAGACCTTGCTCTGCTCTGTCCATTCAGCCCCCGCTGTTCGGGCTCCTTATCCAAGGTCAAACATGCTCTCACCGCTGCACGGCATCACAGGGCCAACAAGGAGAACAGTCACAACCAACCAAACCTCAAACACTCTCGACCCAATCAAGCGAAAGTCAATAACATGTTAACCATTCTAAAGTATTATGTTGTCTGCAGCCAACATAATCACTTTAGAGAATAAACATGTAAAATCACTCGCCCCAATCCCTCGGGGGAGGTACAAACTCAATCAGGACTCTCGCTAAAATCACGTCTCTCACGACAGTCATCCTACTGTCCAACCAATAGCCTAGGGTCACTAAGTCCTCAACGACCTATATTCCTAGGCTCTGATACCACCCTAATCTGTCACGCCCCGGGGTCGAAACTGCGACCCGGGCTCGCCAACAGATCCGCCATCTGTACGGAAACCGCCGCACAGACGAAGCGTCTACCCTGCAAAAGATCTATAGCTAAACATGCATCAGAGCTGAAAAGAACTAAATAGCTACAGAAATCCCCTGAACATCTGATATAAATAAATAAATCTCAATACAATGTCTCTCAGCTACAAAAGTACAAGAAATCCTCACTGATCTCTCAGAATGTCCAGTACAAAAGTGGAGTCATAAAATACACAAGGTACATCTACCTCTGACTCTCAGTGCTGGTAAGAAACTAAACGGCCACGTCCTCACCTCGATCAGCTGTCTCCGCGCGAGCTAAGCCGGAACAGCAGCTTCAGGAAACCTGTCACCGCAGCGGGTGTGAGAACTACTGCAAAGGTAGTTCCCAGTGGGTACCGTCTCAATATCCACGGTATGCCCACTAAGTCTACTGGAGGCACAACAGATAGGTATGCAGATAGATAGATAGATAAAAGCTGAAAGAAACTATAGCTATCATGTCTCAATCATCATGCTCAAGAAACTCTACAATGATGAAGATGTGCATACACTCGCTACTGCTAACATGCCTCAAGTATCATGCTCAAAGGAAAGCTCATCTATGAACACGCTATGAAACTCACTCACACATATCACCCAATCCCAATGACTGTCCCTCTTTGGACCAGTCAATCAAGCCTGCGCTCATCTACTGCCGCACATCCCGTAGGAACGAACTTACGTAGGCATCCACTGCCGCACATCCCGGAGGAACGGACTTACGTAGGGTGTCCCTCTAGGACCATCTCAGTAATCACATCGCAGCCTCGTCAGGCTCGGTATCATCATCGCACCCGGGCGTAGCTCGAGGGGAGCGACCCCCACCGAACTCAAGTATCTCAAGTATCTCAAGTATCTCATAACTGGCATAAAAAGCCAGGCTCAGCAGGCTATAATCCACGATCAAACAGATCGGATCTCAATGCTCAACTAGCATAACTCAGTCGGAGAAAGACTCCACGACTCGAACAGAAAAAGCCCAAACACTCGCACAGCTATGTCAGAGAACCCTCAACGACTCAAGGCTAAAATACACGATCAAACAGATCGGAACTCAATGCTCAACAAGCATACTCAGTTGGAGAAAGACTCCACAACTCGAACAGGAAATGCCCAACACTCTCCAGCTATGTCGGAGAACCCTCAAAGACTCAATCTGATAATGCACGACCCGTGGCTGAGTCGGGAAACCTCCACGACTCGATCTGCCAGAGCCCCCAAAACTCTCAAGGCTAAGTGGAGAACCATCTCCACCACTAATCAGAACACAACCCATGATCTAGAGTAACCCAATCAGGGAATACATCCTCAATCTCTCACACGGGAGGCCTGGAAATTCTGGACGACTGCCACCTACAACCCTGTCAAACAAGAACAGGCTGCAAGCATAGCCGCCATAGCTTCCACCCCGAACTGGAAAAATGCTAAAACTCTCTCATGACACTAGAAAGTCATCTCATAAGGCTCTAATAATCCACTCGGCCCTCTGGCACGAGAACACATGCATCCTGAACCTACTCAATCCCCTCGGGAAGAACTCAATATTTTAAAACTCTTTTCAAAACCCAGTTTTCATTAAAACAGGTCCGACGATTTTTAAAACGGTTCAGATGCCAATATGATGCCAACTAACCATGCAGTCTAGTGTCAAATCACTTCTAGATCATGCTAAAAATATCTGGGGCTCGCAATTGCATTCCTACAATTTTCTAGGCAACTATCAGATTTACCAGCTATGCAAATAATCAAGTTAAACATGATCAACATGCATTCAATAGCTTTAAAGGGCATTCCATACATCTTGAAGAAATTCCAACCCACCTCAAATGCTTTCCGAAGGCCGCGCCGAAGTTGGTGAAGAAACGGGCGCAAAACTGAAGAAAAACTGCACTATGCCTCTCACGCGCGCGCGCCGTCGCGCGTCTCGGAAAAATCCACGGAGCTCCAAACAATCCTCTATCACACTCCCCAAGGTCTCTGCATGCCTCAGCTCAGCTCAAGAGGGCCCTCCACACGTGCGCAAGAAGCAGACAAATCCTCGGATTTGCGCAGTAACCTCCCTGCTTGCACCCGAGAGCACAGGGAGAGAGGGAGAGAAAGGATGGAAATTAAGCTCAATTCTCAATCAATTCCATCAATAAAACCCAAGAGGAGAACTATCGAATCCAAATCCACAATCTCCAACAATTAATTTACCTCAATTGCTCCTCGCGAGCGCACGTTGACTCGGTCAACTCCCACAATGCACGAGCCTGCTTCTCCTTCTACTACTTCCTCTTCTTCTTCTTCTCTGGCAGCAAGAAAGGGAGGAGGAGATGATAAGGAATGAAGGGTGGAGAGGGAGCAAGAGTCTGGATATAAAACATGACGGGAGTGGTTGGAACAGAAGAAGCCATACCTCCAAGTACTGTGCACCAATCCGAGCTCTTTTCGGGCATTCCAGAGTCTGTGTTCGGGTACCAGCATTTGGGTACCGGAACACCACCTCTGGTTCCGGTACCAGGCAGCTGGTTCCGGAACCAAGGGGCCAGTTCCGGAACCAACTGCTTGGTTCCGGAACCCAGCCACCCAGAACCTCCAGAATCCTGCCAGAACCTTCCCGAATCGCGCCGATAACTCACTTCCTCGCCCCGGGACCTCCGCATCACCCGAAACCAACCGAACACCTCTGTAAAATCATAATACACATGTCCCAAGGGATCAACTCACATCAAAACCATCCATGAAACCAATGCTCGACCCGCAAGCTCTCAATCCGACGCCAACTCACTTTTCTACAAAAAAGCTTCCGCGTAGCTCCGGGACCACCCGAACCTCTCTGTAAATACAAACAGAAACTGCTAAAGGTATTTCCACAATACCAGGCTGCCACGTGGAGTCGGCACACTGCCCAAAGCTCCGGTACTCTACATGTGGCATAGCCAGTGTGTTTGTGGATTGACAATAAGAGGGGTCCATCTCTATCAAATGGTATGGTTAGAATGGGATAATCAGACTGATTCCTGGTGAAGAGGTAGAAAAAGGAAGAACATGTTCGTGGAAGATGACATCCCGAGAGGTGAAATAATTTCTTGTTCCAAGTAAACCCGATATCCCTTTTGACCAAGGAGGATAGCCAAGAAAAACACGCATCGACGGGCTCGCACATCAAATTTATGTGTGGGTGAGAGGTTAGTTGTGAGGACCCGAATCTCCACTTAAGGTTTATTGATGGATTAGTGGCTCGTGGGAGTGTTTGTGCGCGTGTCGGGCCCAAGAAATGAATCTATGGTGTAAAATAGGAGCAGATTGCTTAACATGAGGCCAAATAGGTGATGGAGGTTTTTGCACGCTTATTGAAACCAAGGAAGTGACCCGGCACGAAAAATAGATCAAGTTCACTTTTCCGGGAATTTTTGAGAAATTAAAGAAGTGGAATTGGGCCAAACGGACATCGGATTTGGATTCAGCGCGCGAAAACGGTCAAGATGGACTATTTACTTGTATTTTTCGGAGTCCGGATGCAAAAACACGCATTCGAGGTTTTGGTGTACTGTTCCGGCGGCCGGAGAGGCGCCGGCGGCGGCGGCTGGCGGCGGAGCGCGGCGGCTTGTGGCGGCGGGGCGCGCGGTCCACCGCGGAGGCGTGCACTCAGGGCGCTGGCCACGTGGCGGCTCCCGGTTGGCGGCGCAGTGGGCGCGGTCCACGGGATTGGCGCGGGTGCACGGTGGAACGGGGGTGGACACGTGGCGACTCGTGGTTGGCGGGTCTTTGTGTGCGCGGTCCACGCAGCGGCGGGGGCAGGTGTCCGTACGGACAGGGCGTCGTGGGGGGCGACGTGGGGTGCCACGTGGCGCCCCGTGGTTGGCCGGGCGCAGCCGCGCGTGTCGGGACAAGCGGCGTTGCGCGGTTGG
>CM055071.1:18372816-18423081 GCA_029204045.2 Tillandsia leiboldiana
CAACCTTATATCAACATCTCGAAGCTGAGTAGACTGACAACTCTAGGATCAATGCCAAGGTCCACAAAACTGGGCGGAAACTGGAACACTCATACCTGTGCTATACTTATCTGAAACCTGATCCTCACATGCCAAGCCAACATTCCCATCTCTGGCCCAAGCAAGCTACCCCTGCCTAAGTAAGCACACAACACGGGGTCGGGCCAATCAACATGCTCCAACTCTAATGACCATAAGCAACCACACCCGTGATAAGACGCGATCCATTCCCTGGCTCCTCTTCGCCTGCACAATTTCATCCACAAGAGATGGTGGCCATTCGCTCAGAAATCTGCCTCGGCATCTCGCTCAATCAACCGAACCGGTAATCAGACCGCTGCAATCCTGAATTGGGTAGGGGGTGCCCGTCGCAGGCGGCCAATCCCGAAACACACTCTGGGAACCCTCTGCCCTGAATAGGTCCTGAATAAACACATGAAAACATCGCCCCATCCTGAAGTCACTCTATGGCGAAGAATGCGGCTCCCCCGCAAGACACGCATCCTAGCACTGCTGCTGGTGCCTCGACTAACGAGAACCTCCTAGTCTCTGTCTTACTGAGACTTCATATCCGTGACTGGAATCATGGCAACCTCGATCCCCGTCGACAGTCCCAACATCAGCGATACTGGACATCGCCCTCTGGAGCTAGTCCTCGCTCTCCGTCCCTCTCGGACTGATCACAGACCTCAGTCAATCCAGCGGCATGCACAATCGGTGCATCTAAATCGCTCGCCGAGGATACCCAAAATGACAACATCCTCAAAGCAGTCCCCTCCAAACATAATCAACTATCTGGGCCTCATCCTGGCAACATGGGCACACTGCTCAAACCGTCGAAGAAACTCGCTCCAAGTCTTCGACTGCTTCCCGGTGGTCAAATAGGAAACTCGACGCACCAACTCTCCGCGTCCTTATCCAAAGTGCATAACCAAGTGCACCCGATGCTTGTCCTGGATAACAAGTCCTCAAACACTTTCCAACGCGGCAATCCAGTTCTCGGCCTCTCGAGGCTCCAACTCTGCCCTGAAATCTATAGGGTGGAAATGGCGGATGCACAACTATCAATCAGCAATCTCTCGCTGCTTCTGCACAACTCACAGTGCCAAATGGGCGAAGTCGACGATGTCGCGGCTGGAGGTACTACTGGCGATACCTCAAACGATACTCTCTGCTCAACATGCGCATCACGCGCTCCGTGTCTTTCCTGCGCCGCGTCGCCTAAACAACTGAGCTACCTGGGCCGTAACTCGCAGACCTTGCTCTGCTCTGTCCATTCAGCCCCCGCTGTTCGGGCTCCTTATCCAAGGTCAAACATGCTCTCACCGCTGCACGGCATCACAGGGCCAACAAGGAGAACAGTCACAACCACCAACACCTCAAACACTCTCGACCCAATCAAGCGAAAGTCAATAACATGTTAACCATTCTAAAGTATTATGTGTCTGCAGCCAACATAATCACTTTAGAGAATAAACATGTAAAATCACTCGCCCCAATCCCTCGGGGGAGGTACAAACTCAATCAGGACTCTCGCTAAAATCACGTCTCTCACGACAGTCATCCTACTGTCCAACCAATAGCCTAGGGTCACTAAGTCCTCAACGACCTATATTCCTAGGCTCTGATACCACCCTAATCTGTCACGCCCCGGGGTCGAAACTGCGACCCCGGGCTCGCCAACAGATCCGCCATCTGTACGGAAACCGCCGCACAGACGAAGCGTCTACCCTGCAAAAGATCTATAGCTAAACATGCATCAGAGCTGAAAAGAACTAAATAGCTACAGAAATCCCCTGAACATCTGATATAAATAAATAAATCTCAATACAATGTCTCTCAGCTACAAAAGTACAAGAAATCCTCACTGATCTCTCAGAATGTCCAGTACAAAAGTGGAGTCATAAAATACACAAGGTACATCTACTCTGACTCTCAGTGCTGGTAAGAAACTAAACGGCCACGTCCTCACCTCGATCAGCTGTCTCCGCGCGAGCTAAGCCGGAACAGCAGACTTCAGGAAACCTGTCACCGCAGCGGGTGTGAGACACTACTGCAAAGGTAGTTCCCAGTGGGTACCGTCTCAATATCCACGGTATGCCCACTAAGTCTACTGGAGGCACAACAGATAGGTATGCAGATAGATAGATAGATAAAAGCTGAAAGAAACTATAGCTATCATGTCTCAATCATCATGCTCAAGAAACTCTACAATGATGAAGATGTGCATACATCGCTAACTGCTAACATGCCTCAAGTATCATGCTCAAAGGAAGCTCATCTATGAACACGCTATGAAACTCACTCACACATATCACCCAATCCCAATGACTGTCCCTCTTTGGACCAGTCAATCAAGCCTGCGCTCATCTACTGCCGCACATCCCGTAGGAACGAACTTACGTAGGCATCCACTGCCGCACATCCCGGAGGAACGGACTTACGTAGGGTGTCCCTCTAGGACCATCTCAGTAATCACATCGCAGCCTCGTCAGGCTCGGTATCATCATCGCACCCGGGGCGTAGCTCGAGGGGAGCGACCCCACCGAACTCAGTATCTCTCAAGTATCTCAAGTATCTCATAACTGGCATAAAAAGCCAGGCTCAGCAGGCTATAATCACGATCAAACAGATCGATCTCAATGCTCAACTAGCATAACTCAGTCGGAGAAAGACTCCACGACTCGAACAGAAAAAGCCCAAACACTCGCACAGCTATGTCAGAGAACCCTCAACGACTCAAGGCTAAAATACACGATCAAACAGATCGGAACTCAATGCTCAACAAGCATACTCCGTTGGAGAAGACTCCACAACTCGAACAGGAATGCCCAACACTCTCCCAGCTATGTCGGAGAACCCTCAAAGACTCAATCTGATAATGCACGACCCGTGGCTGAGTCGGGGAAACCTCCACGACTCGATCTGCCAGAGCCCCCAAAACTCTCAAGGCTAAGTGGGAGAACCATCTCCACCACTAAATCAGAACACAACCCATGATCTAGAGTAACCCAATCAGGGAATACATCCTCAATCTCTCACACGGGAGGCCTGGAAATTCTGGACGACTGCCACCTACAACCCTGTCAAACAAGAACAGGCTGCAAGCATAGCCGCCCATAGCTTCCACCCCCGAACTGGAAAAATGCTAAAACTCTCTCATGACACTAGAAAGTCATCTCATAAGGCTCTAATAATCCACTCGGCCCTCTGGCACGAGAACACATGCATCCTGAACCTACTCAATCCCCTCGGGAAGAACTCAATATTTTAAAACTCTTTTCAAAACCCAGTTTTCATTAAACAGGTCCGACGATTTTTAAAACGGTTCAGATGCCAATATGATGCCAACTAACCATGCAGTCTAGTGTCAAATCACTTCTAGATCATGCTAAAAATATCTGGGGCTCGCAATTGCATTCCTACAATTTTCTAGGCAACTATCAGATTTACCAGCTATGCAAATAATCAAGTTAAACATGATCAACATGCATTCAATAGCTTTAAAGGGCATTCCATACATCTTGAAGAAATTCCAACCCACCTCAAATGCTTTCCGAAGGCCGCGCCGAAGTTGGTGAAGAAACGGGCGCAAAACTGAAGAAAAACTGCACTATGCCTCTCACGCGCGCGCCGTCGCGCGTCTCGGAAAAATCCACGGAGCTCCAAACAATCCTCTATCACACTCCCCAAGGTCTCTGCATGCCTCAGCTCAGCTCAAGAGGGCCCTCCACACGTGCGCAATAAGCAGACAAATCCTCGGATT
The DNA here is from genome assembly GCA_029204045.2 of Tillandsia leiboldiana. Taxonomy (NCBI): domain Eukaryota; kingdom Viridiplantae; phylum Streptophyta; class Magnoliopsida; order Poales; family Bromeliaceae; genus Tillandsia; species Tillandsia leiboldiana. The sequence goes on from CM055071.1 coordinate 18,376,622, forward strand.
TGCGCAGTAACCTCCCTGCTTGCACCCGAGAGCACAGGGAGAGAGGGAGAGAAAGGATGGAAATTAAGCTCAATTCTCAATCAATTCCATCAATAAACCCAAGAGGAGAACTATCGAATCCAAATCCACAATCTCCAACAATTAATTTACCTCAATTGCTCCTCGCGAGCGCACGTTGACTCGGTCAACTCCCACAATGCACGAGCCTGCTCTCCTTCTACTACTTCCTCTTCTTCTTCTTCTCTAGCAGCAAGAAAGGGAGGAGGAGATGATAAGGAATGAAGGGTGGAGAGGGAGCAAGAGTCTGGATATAAAACATGACGGGAGTGGTTGGAACAGAAGAAGCCATACCTCCAAGTACTGTGCACCAATCCGAGCTCTTTTCGGGCATTCCAGAGTCTGTGTTCGGGTACCAGCATTTGGGTACCGGAACACCACCTCTGGTTCCGGTACCAGGCAGCTGGTTCCGAAACCAAGGGGCCAGTTCCGGAACCAACTGCTTGGTTCCGGAACCCAGCCACCCAGAACCTCCAGAATCCTGCCAGAACCTTCCCGAATCGCGCCGATAACTCACTTTCCTCGCCCCGGGACCTCCGCATCACCCCGAAACCAACCGAACACCTCTGTAAATCATAATACACATGTCCCAAGGGATCAACTCACATCAAACCCATCCATGAAACCAATGCTCGACCCGCAAGCTCTCAATCCGACGCCAACTCACTTTTCTACAAAAAAGCTTCCGCGTAGCTCCGGGACCACCCGAACCTCTCTGTAAATACAAACAGAAACTGCTAAAGGTATTTCCACAATACCAGGCTGCCACGTGGAGTCGGCACACTGCCCAAAGCTCCGGTACTCTACATGTGGCATAGCCAGTGTTGTTTGTGGATTGACAATAAGAGAGGGTCCATCTCTATCAAATGGTATGGGTAGAATGGGATAATCAGACTGATTTCCTGGTGAAGAGGTAGAAAAAGGAAGAACATGTTCGTGGAAGATGACATCCCGAGAGGTGAAATAATTTCTTGTTTCCAAGTCATAAACCCGATATCCCTTTTGACCAAGAGGATAGCCAAGAAACACGCATCGACGGGCTCGCACATCAAATTTATGTGTGGGTGAGAGGTTAGTTGTGAGGACCCGAATCTCCACTTAAGGTTATTGATGGATTAGTGGCTCGTGGGAGTGTTTGTGCGCGTGTCGGGCCCAAGAAATGAATCTATGGTGTAAAATAGGAGCAGATTGCTTAACAGGAGGCCCATATTAGGTGATGGAGGTTTTTGCACGCTTATTGAAACCAAGGAAGTGACCCGGCACGAAAATAGATCAAGTTCACTTTTCCGGGAATTTTTGAGAAATTAAAGAAGTGGAATTGGGCCAAACGGACATCGGATTTGGATTCAGCGCGCGAAAACGGTCAAGATGGACTATTTACTTGTATTTTTCGGAGTCCGGATGCAAAAACACGCATTTCGAGGTTTTGGTGTACTGTTCCGGCGGCCGGAGAGGCGCCGGCGGCGGCGGCTGGCGGCGGAGCGCGGCGGCTTGTGGCGGCGGAGGCGCGCGGTCCACCGCGGAGGCGTGCACTCGGGCGCTGGCCACGTGGCGGCTCCCGGTTGGCGGGCGCAGTGGGCGCGGTCCACGGGATTGGCGCGGGTGCACGGTGGACCGGGGGTGGACACGTGGCGACTCGTGGTTGGCGGGTCTTTGTGTGCGCGGTCCACGCAGCGGCGGGGGCAGGTGTCCGTACGGACAGGGCGTCGTGGGGGGCGACGTGGGGGTGCCACGTGGCGCCCCGTGGTTGGCCGGGCGCAGCCGCGCGTGTCGGGACACGCGGCGTTGCGCGGTTGGCTGGCGTACGTGCGCCGGGCGCGGGGGAAGCCTCTGGGACACATGTCGGCTCCGGAGCAATCTGGGCGCGCACAGTGTTGGGCCGGGCCCAACACTGTAGCAGCCCGGAATGCCCGGGCGCCCGAAATTTGGCCCAAAAGTCCAAATTCTGGATTTTTCGGGCTGGGCCTATATATAGGCACTTTGCTTGGGCTTTTTGCCCCTTTTCCCGAGCTCCCCTGCCCTTGGACCCTTCAGCAAAGTTAGAGATCTTCGTGTTGCGCATCTTATGGCGGAGGCCCGGAATTTTTGGAAGCCGCGGCGTTGACGATTTCGGCATCATAGCGCAGAGCGACGATCTTTCATCGGAGGCCCGTTATCGCCGCATTTCGGTCTGAGAGGTCCACAGAGCTACTCCAACAGTATTTTTGGACGATTTCTGCGGTGTTGGATTCACGAGAGGTACGTCTTTGACTTTCGTGTTGATCATCTTGCTGGATTCTGATTTTGTGGCATGGTTTTTGAGACATCTCTAAGGCACTGTTTGCTGGTGAAGTTTTTGGACAGCAACCCCTTGCCGGAATTTTATCTCCACACTCGAGCGTCGGATCGAGACGAGTCTATACACTTTTTGCATCTACTCGTCGCGAGGATTGTCATCGTATTTTTCCAGGATTTTTCTGAGGCTTGCCCGAAGGTATACTGTTTCCCCTTTTACTGTGCAGAGTTTTACAGTTGTATGGTTGTGAGTTTTGCGCGCCTGTACTGTGGAATTTGTAACTCGGCCTACGGGGCTCGGAATTGGACGTGCAGGTACTCGTTTCGAAGGTCTCGACGCGACGATCGCCATAGTATTTCTATTGGAATTTTTGGAGCATTGTTTGCAGGTGAAAATATTGCATCTTTGGGACTGAAATCTCAGCTTCGACAGCACACTTAGGATTTTGTTGTAATTCTATTTTTCGGCCATATTTTTGTATCCAGGAGGTATTTTGGGAGGTTTTGGGCCCGACGGATTTGTGGAAATCTGTGGATTGTCCCGGTACAGTTTCAGCTTTTTGGACATTGGACAGTTGTGCACTTTCAGGTGGGTGGCCCTGTCTCCAAGATTAATGGAATGTGCATTAAATCTGTTATAGTAGGACCATGCATGATAGTGATATTCTGGTGTAGCATGCTAGAATGTGATAGCTGATAGTTCTAGAGTTATATGATGATCATGTGATCTCTTGTTTCTACTATCTGTAAAATTATTGTTATCTTGGAACTTGACCTAGCACCCCCATAATATGCAGCATGTTCAGCCAGACTATAGAAAACTCCAACTTGGGCTAGGTTTATTCTACTTTAGACATCCATACTTCTTTTCTTCCTGCACATAGTGCTTTACTCGCCCGGGTAGTGGGCCGAGTGGTCGGGTTTCTTTTAGTGTGGGATGCATTTTACACTCGTGCTAGGGAGCAGAGTGGAGTCTGGTACATGTAGTTGATCGTTCATCTGTGGCGGGAGCCGTTTGGGTAAACGGCGGTCCCGAGATGTTTTATTTGTCGCCACTGTGTTAGTGGCAGTTGTTTACCAGTGTCAGCATGACCTAGGACCCAGACTGTTTTTAGACCCACATGATTTCTGTAAACTAATGTTTTCTTCCAACTCTCGAGCGGTCGCCGGAGCCTGTTCTTGTTTGATTTGGGTGACGGCAATAGCCCTTCGGGGTTTGGAAAGTAAAACTTATTTAAACAAATTTTCTTAAAAGAACTAAAATATATTAAATTGGGTTTCTCAGATTAAAATAAATTTCAGTAATAACTGTCATCTTTTTATTACAACTTCCTCACCCGAGAGAGTTTGGGTGATCTGGGTTCTAGGGGCCGTTCCTTTTCGGGACGAAAGCCACGGGGGCCGAGCCTGGAACCTGTTCTTGTTTAATAGGGTTGTAGGTGTTGGTCTTCCGGGACTTTCGGGCCCTGGTTGGTGTCTTCCGCTTGTTGTTCTGAGGTTGTCGTGTTCCCGAACTGTAAGGGGATCGGAAACTTCGATAGGCGGAGCCTGGAGTCTGTTCTTGTTTGATAGGGTTCTAGGCACCGACCTATCAAGATTTTCGAACCCTTATGGTGTCGGTCCTTCCTGAGTTTGGTGTTCTGTGGTGGGAGCCGTCGGATAGACGGTAGTCCCGGCTGTGAGTATTTTTTTAGCCAGTGAGTTAGAGATGTGATATCAGTTACTGTCTATCTTGTTGATCGTGGTTTTGGACTATAGCCTGCATGAGCCATATTGAGCTCGACAGAGATGCGCGGATACTTTACTCGGTGGGGTCGCGCCCCTCGAGTGCCACTCCGGAGTTGGGCCTGTTACTTGCTATCGCGACTTGTCGACGCCGTCCCTCTGGCTGAGCCAGTTTTGGCAGTCACGGACACCCTACGGTAGACCCATCCTGTTGAGGATGTGCGGCAGTAGGTGGGCGCAGGTTTGACTGGACCCTATGTGGCAGTCAGTATAGATTGGGTGACTATACTTGAGAGTTAGTAGATGCATCATGTTTTCCATCTATTCCACTTTTGAGCATCTAGATAGAGGCATAGTAGTTGTAGAGTTTATTTTTCCAGCTCTTCCCTTTCAGTACTGCATTTGTTACTTTTTGTCTCTAGTAGACTTAGTGGGCAGACCGTTGGGCTTGTTGACGGCACCCACTGAGGACTACTGTGGGATGTAGTTCTCACACCCGTCGTGGTGTTTTTTTTTCCAGGGACTTCTACTCCTATTCCTGTTGTTCCAGTTGCTGCTTCTTCTGACCGAGGTAAGGGAGTCGCGAGCTAAATCCCTACCAGTCGTCGTCCAGAGAGTAGATGTACCCCTTTTTATATTTTGAGAGTTACTTGTTGAGGGACCTTGTAGTGAGGTATAGAGTTGTACTTTTCTTTCAGAGTTGAGAGATTCATGTACTTTTGGTGAGGACTTGGATTGTATTATTTCTATTTCTAGCAGTTTACTTTCAGCTCTGATATCTATTTAGTATAGCATCTTTCTTTTGCAGGTTTGACGCTTCGTCTATACGGGGTTCACCGTATGGGCGGCGGATCTGTTAGCGAGCCCGGGTCGCAGTTTCGACCCTGGGGCGTGACATTAGTCGTATAGCATAAACAACCAAACACTCGAAGATGTGAATATATGGGTGGCTTCCTATGTAAAACTTCAAAAGGTGACTTGCGAGACAATAAGGGTGTTGGTAGTCGGTTTATGAGATAACAAGTTGTTTGTATACTTTCCCCCCAAAATTTTAAAGGTATGTTTGCTTGAAATAAAAGTGCACGACCCACATTCAATAGATGACGATGCTTTCGCTCTACCACCCCATTGTGTTGAGGTGTGTTAGTGCAAGAATGTTGAAAAATGGCTCCATGATCATTAAAGAAAGAAATCATGGATGTGAATTCACTTCCATTGTCAGATTGGAGAGCTTTGATTTCACAATTGAATTGTATTTTCACCTGAGCAAAGAAGGATTTTGATAAAGATTGTGTCTCAGATTTAAAACTCATAAGATAAACCCAAGTAAAACGGAAAAAATCATCCACAATGGTAAAAAAAATATCTTGCCCCAGTATGAGAATTAATTCTATGAGGTCCCCGGATATCACAATGAATTAAATCAAAAGGTGCAACTGATGAAATAAAACTGCGAGGAAAAGGTAAACGTATTTGTTTGGCTAATGGACAAACATCACATGCATGTAGAGATTCAAATAATATTGCAGGAACATTCTTGGATAATTCCTGCAGAGGAGCAGATGAAGGATGTCCCAAATGTTAATGCCAAAGGGTCGAGGTACTATTGATATTGTGTGCGAGGTGTGGATTCTAGCTTGGTTTAAGATAGTAAAGCCCATTATATTGCTTGCCGAGGCCAATCTTCTTCTTCGTAATCACGTCCTGCACCACACAATAATCGGGATAAAAAATTACATTGCATCTCAATGCTTGAGTAAGTTTGCTAACAGATAGCAAATTAATTCAAAACTTTGGCACATGCAACACTCCATCAAGAACCAAATCAGAGGACAGTTTAATAGACCCTACAGATTTAATTTCAGCTTTACCACCGTTTGGCAAATGGACAAATTCATAATGATTGTCTGATCCATTATTTGTAGGTGGAAACTTGGATGTATGGTCTATCGCACCGCTGTCCACAATCCAATATGATGTTGATAATGGATTATGTTGAGTAGAATTGCAAGTGGGTGCAAATGTACCTGTGACGTTCGCAAAGGATTGCTCATTACCGTTTCCTTTGACAAGGAGAGCCATGAGTTGATTGTACTCCTCTGTGGTAAACGTCGTTGTTGCTGCAGTTGGTGCTTTAGGTGGTTCAACCTCATTGTTTTGAGCATTATGAGGTCTTTTTCCTTTTGGCTTCACGTTCTTCCCATGTAATTTGTGGCCTACTAGAAATCCATGCAAATAGAAACAATGATCAATAAGATGGCCTTCACGATCACAATACCTGCACTTGAATGGTCTTTTCTGAGTTCCGCTTTCCAACAATCTGGGAGGTCGATCCGCTTGGGGCAGACTAGAAGATTGCATCGCATGGTGGCCAGCACTAGTTTCGCGCTTGGCAGCTACATCAACCTGTCGTTCTTGCTGGAGCACAAGGGCGTGGGCCTTGCGAGTATCTAGAAAAGGTCTCATCATCAAAATTGATCCGCAGATGGTCGCATAGGATTCATTCAACCCCATAAGGAATTGCATAACCCTTTCTTTCTCTTCTCGTTCAACAAGTGTTTTCAATCCTCCACATGTGCAGCAAGGAGGCAGGTGGTATGAAGCCAATTCATCCCAAAGGGCCTTCAACTTCGTGTAGTAAATAGAGATGGATTGATGTCCCTATCGGTGTTCAACAATTTCTTATCGAATCTGAAAAATTCTTGAATCATCTCCTTGTGAAAACCTCTCTTTAAGATCTTCTCAAACTTCAGCGGCAGTTTCAGCATAGATGATACTTCCTGCTAGATCGCGATGAATGGCGTTTAGGATCCATGACAAAACCATGTCATTGCATCGCCGCCATTTATGAAATTTCAGATCTGAAGGTGTGGGTGCCTTGATGGATCCATTTACAAATCCAATCTTATTCTTTGCACTGAGACTAATTCGCATGGCACGGCTCCATTGCCCATAGTTGTATCCTTCAAGTGGCTTGGAGATGATCAGAATGGTGCAAGACAAGAGAATCTAAATCATCAATTGATGTTTCTATGGTCTTGTCTTCACTCGTGATGAAGTATTTGTGGCGGAAGGTAGTTTGATCTCAAATCGCCAGCATCAATTCTCTGATACCATGTTAGAAAATGTAGAAGAGAAAACAAACTAATGTGGAGAAATTTCTTCTTGTCTTGTATATGTATCTAACCATTACAGAGTCCTTTGCTTTATACACAGCAAAAAAACAACCATACTAGATATATTACAATTAGGATTCCTATGATTTCTCTTAACCATAAGCACCAGACATCATGCATATTATTATTCCTAATTCCAGCTATACACAAATCTCTTGATTGAAATACAAATAATTTTCTTTCCTTTAATAATAACAAACAGTCATATGCACATACAAACAAAGGAATGGAACAAAATTTTCAACTTCTAATGATGAAAAATAATATAATATTCATTTGCCCGAAATACCATAAAAAATCATTTAAAATAACAAAAGTAGCTCGTATTTTCATGTTATTGACCTGACGAGAAACACGTAAACAGAGCTAAATACGGTTATGCAGTAACCAATAACACAGTATCTACCTATCTAAGATTGATTGATTTGTTCAACAGATGTTATTATCCAACCATGAAGAGCCACAACATGCTTATTACAGTCATTAAGAAACATGTGATAGTTCCCACAGCTTGATCACCCCGTCATCACTTGCTGATGCCAGAAGACTTGGCTCCTAGAATTATTAATTCACAAGAACAATAAATTAGCAAACAAAAGTTTTTATGCTTGATACATAGAGAACATTATAAGATCCAACCTATTAGTACTAATAACTCGTTAGATCCAAGGATTTAAATACCGGCACGGTACGGCACGTGCCAAGCCGTTCCAATGAGTGCCGGTTACAAAAAATACATGTGTGCCGACACATAATGGCATGAAATATTTATTTTTTCTAGCAACAAAATTTTTTAATTGTTTATTATGTATTTTTATCAAATATTTTGAACTTTATTGAGAAAATTACTTAGTAATTTTTTTAAAAAAAAAAAATTTTGAAATATGTTATCGGTACGGGAGCTGTATCGTGTCGGTATCTTGTTGGTACGATACGGTACGATAGATATGACCCGTACCGATGGATACTTAAATCCTTGGTTAGATCCAAACCACCGGCCCATAATACTAAAGCATAATTATTACTACTAGGATTTTTGATCCCTTATATTCACAATCATATTCCCTTTTTTGGTCGATATGGGACTATTCTATTGGGGCATCTGATGTTAGAAGATGGGGGTAAAAACTGGCAACTTATAGAGAGTTGTCCATCACCTTTGGGTTCCATCTCACCGAGTTCACATCCATGTCATGGGCCTTTTCTTTCTTCAGCAATAATATGTAAGGTGCTTCATCAACCTGCATGCCACCATCCATGACAATCTGTTGAGACTTCAAATCACTTCATTTGGATGCGACTTTACAGATAAATTTAGGTAAACTGTTGCTAATTGGAGATAGCCCAATTAATGACAACAATAAAAGGAATAAAAACAATAATTGGTAATGCTAATGGTTTATTAACACAATTAATCATGTGAAACAAGCTAACCACAAAAAAGAAGAGCAAATATACAAAACCATCACCATGAATAGCAATGAAAAGCATTATCAGAAAGTAATCAGTGAATGCTGTATTAAAGGCACAAATAGTTTGTGCTTCAAAAGTAACGAAATTCATGAAATTCTAACTCAACTAGACAATCTTTTTTATATCCCATAACACTTTATAGTGGCTAAGTTACATAGAAACTCTTTCGCCTGTCAATTCTCTTTGAGTTATCCAATTCCTTAGCAGACCTCTAAATTCTTATTCTGTCATTTTTAGTGTTACCACTCATCTATCTGTTTCTATGCATGTTGTTTCTTAGCAGCCCAGTACTTCAAGAACATAGTAGGGCAATTCACCATCAAACAAGCTTCTTTCATGTAGCATACAGGAGTCCCAGTTTACTTCATCCACTAACCCCTAAGGCAGTTATTATCGATAATTGATCTAATATATCAAACGAATCATGGAAGTATTTTATCCTTTCCTTTTAAAAAACTTTCGACAGCTCAAATTGAAAATTTGAAACATGTATAAGATATGATATAAAAAGAGATGAAGGACAAGTACCGGATGGTCCTTATTCTCAACAAAAAGACACATAGCGTCATCAGCTGCTCCGCTAGTTATTACACCCTCACTGTAATGCATAAAAGGAGCAACAGTAAGTAATATGTGGTATCCAAAGTTCTAACATACTTGAAACTGGCATCAAAATTTTTATCGGTTTACTTGCAGCATTAAAATTCAAATAGGAAAGTCTGAAAAGTGAAGGGCAAATTTGGCCTGGAGAAGACAAATTATCTCGTGCAGATAATAAAACTCCCAATTTTGTTATAATCAGAGAATGCCAAAGTTAAGCCCATAAATTTCAATCTCAGATCATGACGAACAGTTTGAGAATTGTATAATCAATCAATAGGATTCTGGCCCCTGAGAAGTCTACATCCTAAATGTAATGATTCAGGTAAATGAAACACTATTAACCATGCAAAAGGTGGACTCCAAACTCAAGCAAATTAACATTATGCTCTACATTGTAATAAGAACCTCACCTTTAAGCTGGACAAATTTTTTAAAGGGCAGTTGTCAAGAGTGCTCTTATACAGCTGTTGATAGAACTAAAAAGCTTCTTTTACAAGAATTGAAGTATAATTTGATACCTTGACCAATGAACAGAAAAAATGGTTCGATCATGATACCCCGAGAGAGTACAGAGATGTCTCCTGAAATGACCACAAAGTTATGCTGTCTGAGAACATAAGAATAAAAACAAATTGCAACAGCTATATATGTGGTTGTACAACACAAAAACCCATGTGAAAGAAAGCTTTCAAAGAAGAAAGAAAAATCAGACGAAAGAACAAAATTTTGTGTTTCCATTATCCCATCAGGAGTCTTAGTGCTTCCGATAGAAATTTGGGACTATGAACAATCAATGCCTGAATTTGATAATGAAGTATTTAGGTCTCAATATAAAGTGTGCCACTATTCATAATAGTACATGGCAACCTAACCACTTTATCAAATTTTTATGCCAATTCTTGTAGGTTTGAATGCTTCTAAATGTAAGTGCAACATGCATCTAAACCTAAGTCAACTTTATCAAACTTTTACGGAACTTTGATCAATAAGTAGGCTTAATAAGTCAACTTTATCTTCTTATTACCTAAGTCAACTTTCTTCCTGATCATAACATAGGATTTTCGGTTTGTTTACTGTATACTCCCTTGCAGAACCTTTATAAAATTTTCACTGCCCCGCCACAAAACCGAGCTTGAAATTTAGCTTTCTTTTTATCATCTGGCAATTTATTCATCCTTATTCATTGATAAATATCATATGAACTGGTTTTTCACATTCTAATTTTATAATCTGCTAGTGTAACTTTTATTAATTACAGGATACTTCCTCTAAAGATAAAACTTGAGAAAAGACTATACAGTCGCATTCAAGAACTTTTGAAATGATAGTGGTGGTCCTTCTCAAGTTTTAACACTTGATAGATGCCACGCACCAAAAATTACATCCAAGCATCAATTAGAAAAATTGTACCATTTCCCTATATGAATAACTACTCATACCATACAAGTGAATAAGTATCTATAGGAAAGTTTGTATTTTACCATGAATCATAACCTTCAAGGCCCGTGTTCCATATCTTCAATGTAAGATCATCGCTGCAAAAAGAAGTAAATTATTGATATATCTCTCAAACAGGAATAAACTTCTCTAATAAGAGTGTCAATTTTTAGTATAAAGTACCTGCAAGTCACCATTCTATCTCCAGTAGTGTTGAAAGATAATGCCCAAACTGTTGATGAATGACCGCTGAGAAAAAAGAAAGAAAAGGTAGACACCAAATCAAAACCGATATCTCTCTCCAGTAATTACCTAAAGGATGAAAGATATTAATATAGGTTTCTATACTAGAGGTGAGAAAAGAAAAAGGAAATTCCAGACACTAGAACTAAATAATAGGTCACAACTCTCTTAGATGGATTGATTCCTGTGTCATGTATAAGAAAACAAATAGCAAATGGGTCGATAGACTCTGCACTACAAAACAATCGGAATTAGAATCATAAAAGAGGGTTTGTGTTAACATACAAATAGATAACATGCAGGTGTCATGTTCTTAGAAAAGATAGTACCAAATGCCAACAATTAAAAGAACAAAATCATGGAAGCCATCTTAGAAAATCTAAGATCGTGGCATAAAAACATCAGACTTTTGTTTACATATTACCAGATATCATCTCTTTATTACACAAAATTAATGGACACCAACATCTATGCTATATGCCATAATGTACAGGTCAGAGGTTAACAACTTAGTATCTAATGTCAGCGGTAAAATACAATCTTTCGGGAAATGGATTATCAAGCAAAACAACAAAAATAAAGGGAAAACCTAGAGACTGAGGAAAGAAAAGTTTGTCAAACTTTAGAACCTGCTTGCTTCATTTAAGGTCCGCACACAATGCCAATCATCACTGTCAACGTCCTCCGCCCAGACCTGCCATGACATTATACACAGCTAACATAATTCCAGCCCATAAAGGATGACAGGGATTATAGATTAAAAGAAACAATTATATACCTTGATGGAGTTGTCATAGCTAACAGAAACCAAAATGTCAAGATTTGGATGCCATTGAACCATCTTGACGTCTTGTGAGTGGCCTTGCAATACTGAAACACATTCATACTCATTTCCAGGCTGCACTTCCCATAACCAAACAGTCTTATCTCGACCGCATGTGGCAAGCAGCAACCCAGAAGCACTCCAGGACACACTCTTCACTTCATTTTCGTGACCCTATGCACATAGCGTAGAGGCAAGTATATTCACACAACTAAGCTAGAAACCTTTAATTCAAGAAAAAGTTTAACTAGAAACATAATTTCCAAAGTTCGATGTTGATTTAAAGTTCACCTCATGTTTCAATTATAATAATGTAGTCCTTTTTGTTAGTATACTCTCTGAAAACAGCTTTATGTCAGCAACAACATTAGACTTGGCTAGATGGCTTAGTTAGATTTCAAACTTTTGAGGATGGAATTGAAGTTGGACTTAAAACGCAAGGAATAATGGTTAAATCTGAAACTCCAAAGATAAAATGGAAATCAGAAGCAACTTACAGGGACTAAATTGTTACGATTGATAGTCTAAGGATGAAATTGAAGTTTTGGCCAAACTTCAAAGACTAAACTTGTAACTTACCCTTACACAAAAAAAAAAAAAAAGAAGGTAAAGCTTGGCATAAAGTTGCATTGAAAAGGTGAGAAGTGCCTAAATACCTCCAGCGTAGCAACACATTCAAAGTCGTTACCAATATATTCCCATATGGCAATTGTGGAGTCAAAGCTTGCTGTCGCCAAAAACTTTCCATTAGGGGACCAAGCACAAGACCTAACAGTCCGACTATGAGCATCTTCCAGAACAGCCTGCATCACACGAAGCGTTTTGAACATCAAGTGTAAGTGGCAACAAAATGATGAGAGTTTGCTGTAAACTGTAAAATCTGCAAGCTAAACTTAGCAGTCTATAATTAGGGTTTGTTCAATCATTCATATTGCGAGTAAACAATGTGTTAAGAACACAGAGGACCCGAAGAAAGTCATACATAGTTTTTGAAGCTTGATTAGATTTTGATCTCCATATTATACCTCAAATCAGGCAGTTGTAGCTAAGCAGCACATTAATCAATTAATCAGCCTAAATTGACCCACAAGTCTGGAACTATTTGATTGAGCCTTTTAACCAAAAAATCAGAGGCACAGGTGCGTAGCTAAAACTATCCACTTACCACTACCAGGTACATGCCCGAGATATTGCGACCACCCCTAGTTATTCAGTTTGTCCAGCAAATTTTTGAATAATGAGGCTTGAGAACATAGTTTTACATGCTACGTGTCTTCAAGTACAAACCTTAAACAGCAGTCTATTACTCTCTTCTCTTACTTGCCTCGTTGTCCACATAGTTATCCAGAGATCGAACACTAACTCAAATTGCAACAAGCGTTCGTCGAGTCACTAATTGCGAATTAACAAATGTTACCGAAGGATTTTAACAAATATAACGTGCTGGAGAAGAGTGATCGAGACAAAATCTAGTATAATCAAAAGCACCGAACTCTACGATCGTCTACGTCAAGAATATGCTAATAAATAATCACAAAATTTGATACCTCTAGCTAGCTAAGTAGTGAAACAGATTGAGCAAATAATAATAAAGGAAGCAGAGAGAGAGGAATAAGAGGGAGAGAAGAAGCAACGGAGCAATCCCAGGCGCCGGAGGAGGTTGGCTGCCAGATCCGGATGGTCTTGTCGCCGCTGCAAGAGGCGAGCATGGCGGGAGCGCCGCCGCAATTTTCGGGCGCGGGATTCCAGGCCAGGCTCCACACACGATCGCCGTGCCCTTCCAACCTCTCCACCTCTCTCAGCTCACCCTCCAACTCCATCCCCACCAACTAAGGTAGACAGAGAAGAGCTTCTGCTTCTTCTTGTCTCCCTCTCCTTCGTCGTCGGCCGCCGAGGACGGAGACTCCAGAGATTTATTTACTGCTGCTTCGACCTTACGACCAGAGCCGCGAAAGGGTAACAGGCTGCAACCCAAAAAGGAGCAATGCTACTACGTACGAACCCCATTTGGGCGCATGAAACGTGTGGCCTAGTTTTGAAAAGTAATTTTAGGTTCAAACGTAATTTTTGATAATTTTATTTTTAAAATTTAATTGAAATTTTTAGAATTAAAATTTTTATTTTCCAGATCCAAAATCAAAAGCAGCAAAAACTTACTTTTTGAAATCTGATTTTGATTTTTTGTACTCAAATTTTAAAATTTTATTTTAATTTTAGATTCAAATTTTAAATTTAAATTCAAATTTAAATTTTAACTTTAAATTTCAAATCAAATTATAGGTTTTAATTTTCAAATTACAAATTTCAAGTTTTTTAAATTTTAAATTTTAATTTCAAATTTTATATTTTAAATTTAAGTTTTAAATTTTAAATTTTAAATTTTATATTTTATATTTCAAATTTTAAATTTCATATTTTTAAATTTTAAATTTTAAATTTCAAATTTGAAATTAAAATTTTAAATTTAAATTTAAAATTAAAATTTTAAATTTTAAATTTTCAAGTATTTTAAATTAAAATATCAAATTTTAAATTTTTGTATAAATTAAAAATTTAGAATTCTAATTTTAAATTATTTTAAAATAAATTTTAATAAATAAATTTGTATTCGCAAACAATAAAATTTGTTGACAAACAATTTTACAAAGGGATAATTGCCTGTGTACCCCGAAATATGAAGAAATATCTGATTTACCCCTCTTATTTTTTTCTTTCCAATATACCCTTCATACGTTCCACCGTTATTAAATATACCCCTGCCGTTTCCCTTTGTTAAGTTAACTAGGGTTAAACTAGAGTTAAATAATAATCGGAGTTGAAAACTATCAGATATACCTATTTTGCACGGGTTTAGGGTTTAGGGTTTAGGGTTTAGAGTTTAGGATTTTTTAGGGTTTTAGGGTTTAGGGTTTAGGGTTTTAGGGTTTAGGGTTTAGGGTTTTTTAGGGTTCTAGGGTTTAGGGTTTAGGGTTTTAGGGTTTAGGGTTTAGGGTTTTTTAGGGTTTTAGAGTTTAGGGTTTAGGGTTTTAGGGTTTAGGGTTTTTTAGGGTTTTAGGGTTTAGGGTTTAGGGTTTTAGGGTTTAGGGATTTAGGGTTTTAGGGTTTTAGGGTTTAGGGTATATTTGAAAGGGCAAAATAGTAATTACACACAGATAACGGCAATTCCAAACGGTACACTAACAGAATTTAACTTCAGGGGTATTTTGGAAAGAAATTGGAACGTAAGAAGGGTAGTTTTAATATTAGCCTTCTAAGAGGGGTAAATCTGAAAACAGGAAAATTTTTAGGGGTATGTAGGAAATTGCCCCTTTTACAAAATTATTTTAAAAAAATCGTTTCCATCTAAACTTAGCCAAACTGTCATGCGTCGGGACCACTATTTTGGTCGGTTCGGACATGCGCACAGACACGTCGAACGGGGAGAACCTCCCCTACCCAAACAAAGTAGTGATAACTGTCCAACACGTACAATTTTGTATGAAATGGATATACAAATATCAGAGTTAAACTATAATTTTTAAAACATACAACTGAATGTTAATCTTAGAGTTTATATCATTCATCCACAATATTACAGTTTTTGTTTATTTTTAATTTTTACAATTGGGTACTTTCTAGACCTCTCACTTAATATATCTATCACGTGACATATTTACGTGAACTTATTGTTGGATTTTATATGTTTATGGTGATTTTAAACTTGTAGTTTTTTTGCCTTTGGGCTTTTCTAGGCGGCCCAATATCAATGGGTTTTGCCTGGGAGCCCAAACCCATTTTTCCTCTACATGTGATGTTTAGTCCCACATCGGAAATTCATCACATGTAGAGTGGATTTATTTATTTTCTCACTTGTGCATGTATTAGTTAGGAAGTAAGAGTAAGGCTTCTCCAAGTAATCTTGACTTTGCCTATTTGGCTTTTGTTTTTGTATTTAAAGCCTTTTTGGGAATTTGTTTTTTGGGCTATCTAAGAGCCTCCCTTGGGAAGAGCCTTTGTGGGAGCTTATCTCCTAAGAGGTTTTGGGCTCTTTAAAAGGAGAGCATGAGAGAGTTTGTGAGCCAAGAAAATATATAGAGCATCTTCTCTTAAGCTACAAATTTTCTCCTCTCTAATTTATAGAAAAGTACACTGAGATTTACACAGTAATTTTCCTCTTTAAGTTTCTATTTTGCTGGATCTCTGAAAGACGTTGGGTTCGCTACGCACCATCCCGGAGTCGTTGCCGACGGGGTGGACAGTGGTCGTTGTATCACTAGGGGTGATTGCCGGAGCCTCGCACGTGGAGGGGCAATCGCTTCTAGGACAGTGCTCACGCACGTCTCGACATTCACAGGCTTCATCTAAACTTTATTTTATAGTATTTCAAGTTTAAATTATTTAAAAGAATTAATTTGAAAAGATAAATTTTTCTAACACGTATAACTCACCGTCAATATTTGAATATGAAAAAAGGTAAACAATAATGAGATGAGAACTTGAAATAAGTTCCCAATGGATGCAATCTATGGAGAGTCGAACTAGCCTGGGGAAGAGTTTTAAATCCACAACGATGACACACCTTATTCGACATTTTGTTAATCTGCAAATAGGAAGGTTTGCCAACATTTGATGGAACATTAGTCGAAGAAGAGGATGAAGTCAACGTTTGCATGTTGGGGTAAAAAAAAAAATTATAATAAAAAAGAATAGGGGAAAAAAATTATGGCTTGTCCGTAATGTTGATTTCTAATAAGCCTAGTATAAGCCCAAAATTTTTAACATATTAATAATTTGGGTCCAACAAATTTTACTACAAGTTCAAACCCCTTTAATAGACCATTTGTGAATACAAGCTTAGGTCATTTGTGAACACAAGCTTATAGGTCTCATCAAAGCACCGTCAATTTTTTTTTGTTTACCAAATCAGTCGGATTCTATTTTTTGTTTTTGTGCCCAGCGGGTTTTACATTATAGTCAATTTTTTGTTTAAAAATTCAATCTCAAAAAAAAATTATATTCAAATTGAATTTTGAATTTTGACTTTTCAATCAAATTTCAAAATATTTTTCAACCGACTTATCCAAATTCATATTCAAATCTCCAACCAAATTTTAAAATATCTCTCAACCGACTTACCCAAACTTACCTATATCCTGTTTATTTGGAATTCAATTTTGAACTTTTGAATCCAACCAAATTCTCTCTTTCGTTAACCGTTCAATTTTGAAATTTGAACATATTCAATTTTGGAATTTGAAATTTAAAATTTAAATACAACCATACTTCCTCAAATTTGAACATAACCGTTCAATTTTAAAATTTGAACATATTCAATTTTAAAATTTAAAATTTAAAATTTAAAATTTAAATACAACCATACTTCCTCAAATTTGAACATAACCGTTCAATTTTAAAATTTGAACATATTCAATTTTGAAATTTGAAATTTGAAATTTAAATACAACCGTACTTCCTCAAATTTAAACATAACCTTTTAATTTTAAAATTTGAACATATTCAATTTGAAATTTAAATTTTAAATACAACCATACTTCCTCAACATATTAAAATTTAAACATAATCTTTAAATTTTAAAATTTGAACATATTCAATTTTGAAATTTGAAATTTGAAATTTGTTTGAACTATATTTCCTCAACATATTGAAATTCGAGCATAACCATTCAATTTTGAAATTCGAACATATTCAATTTTAAAATCTTAAATTTGAAATTTGAAATTTGAAATTTGAAATTTGAATATAACAGTTTTTCTAACGTATTCAAATTTGAACCACGTATTTTTCTCAACGAACCCATATTCCTACACACGTCTTTCCCTCAAACCCACATTTTTTCGCGAATCCATTATCAAATCCCAACAAACCCTAAAATCCCAACAAACCCCATGCGACATCTCTCTCGCTCCCCACTATACATAGAGAAAATAGAAAAAAGAAAGAGGAGATTTTTTTTTCTCTCTTGTCCGAAGGAGAACAACGCAATCCCACCACAAAAAAAAAAACAAAAAAATACAACTTCCTCGCAGATTCCACCACATATCCCACAACGCAACATCCCGCATCTTCGACAACCCCAGCACCTCCGATTGACTCCCTGAGCACCTCTAGATCGACTTGCTCAATACCTTAGATATATATATATATATATATATATATATATATATATATATATATATATATATATATATATATATATATATATATATATATATATATATATATTACCTGAGAAATACGTCTGAGAAGATGCTATCGGCGAGGATGATGTCACGCCCCGGAGGTTTTTCGGTTGAGCGGAAAAACGTGAATTTTTAGAATTTTTCTTTTTACAGGGTCCCCCGGTGCGTGCCAGACCCGCCACACGTGCGAATTCCTCAACTCTGATAGCGGAGTCTCCTCCGCACGTGCACGGCGGTCTCTACTTAGCCAGGCGTGTTAGCCCGCTCTCGAACTTGTTCACACATTAACCACAATCACAGCTCAAAAATAAACAGAGAGTAAAGTAACTAGCTAAACATGGTCGCCGAGCTTTTGAAAGGATAAATCCAAGGGTTTTCAAATCGGTGCCTACACGGCACTCGTTATTTTAAAAGCCGTTTTCGCAAACGTTTTTCCCTGGTTCGAAAGTAGACTGCTAACTATAGAGTACGAAAATAACAGGGTCACCACAGAAATAAACATAACCACATCACACCACATCCGGAACAGAAACATAACTAAAATGACTAAATCCTAACATCTATCACTCTAATAAGCTAAACACGTGACACGACCTCGCAATCCGTCCTCACCGTCGTCCCGTGCCCGCGCCCGACCAACTTGTCACAGAGTGGGGAGTCAGCGACACTGTCAAGATGCAACAAGATCAAGGTATAGTAATATGTGCGATAAAGGAAACCGAAAATAAAGCAAACCGCCAGCATCGCATCTGCGCTCATCCCCTCCTAAGAGAGCCACGGTACCCTGAGATGCGCCAAACCTGTAACCTGTCTTTCTTTCCTTCCTCATGAAAACACCAATTTCGTGCACTTGCCTCTCGTGATTTACCTATACCCCTCCCCGGCGCTCGTGCGGTCCTGGAGCAGCCGTGAAGGGTCCCCATCACCACTAGTCGTGGGGTACACGGGCCAACATGCCATCTTTCCGGAAAAATGCACCAATGCGGTGGCCAAACCGCCGGTATGCGTGCAAGCAAACCTTGGGCTCAAATGTGTGATAAATGGGTGTGTCATACCCAAAGTGACCCGCAGTTATTAGAGGTATAAAAGTAAACATGCTTATGTGAAACATGGGTTAGATGCGATTATGAGAAATAAGTTGCATTATTCATGACAAAATGTAAAACCTTCTACACGCTCCCACAGTAACAGAGGAGAGCACCCACCTGAACAACGCTTGGTCGGTACGCTGGAAGTCAACTCGCTATCCACTCCCCTTCTTGACCGACACCCCGACCTACGGAGTCCCCAGAAGGACAACTATCAAAACCAGAAAACGAAGACGCTACGAACGGACAAACATAACCGTAATAAGAAGAGGAAACAGCATGGTTGTACAAGGCGGGAACGGAGGGGCTGAGCGGCGACGGCGAAGCCCCGCGTGGCCACAAGCCACGCGGCGGCAGCGCGACGCGGCAGCGGCAGCGACACGACGGCGGTGGAGGCAAAGCCACACGTGGCAACAAGCCACGCGGCGGCAACGGCAGCGGCGCGACGGCGGCGGAGGCAAAGCCTCGCGTGGCAACAAGCCACGCGGCGGCAGCGACGCGGCAGCGGCAGCGGAGCGACGGCGGCAGAGGAAAAGCCCCGCGTGGCAACAAGCCACGCGGCGGCAGCGACGCGAAGGCGGCGGAGGCAAAGCCCCACGTGGCACAAAGCCACGCGGGCAGCGGCGGCGCGGCGGCAAGGCGACGCCCCGCGCGGGTGCAGGCCCGCGCGGCAGCGGCGGCAACGCCCCACGTGGCACAAAGCCACGCGGGCGGCGGCGGCGCGGCGGCAAGGCGGCGCCCCGCGCGGGTGCAGGCCCGCGCGGCAGCGGCGGCAACGCCCCGCGTGGCACAAAGCCACGCGGGCAGCGGCGGCGCGGCAGCAAGCCGGCGCCCCGCGCGGGTGCAGGCCCGCGCGGCAGCGGCGGCGCGGCAGCAAAGCAGCGCCCCGCGTGGGTGCAGGCCCGCGCGGCAGCGGCGGCGCAGCAGCAAAGCCAGCGCCCCGCGTGGGTACAGGCCCGCGCGGCCAGCGGCGGCGCGACAGCAAGCGGCGCCCCGCGCGGGTGCAGGCCCGCGCGGCAGCGGCAGCAAGGAGGCGCCCCGCGCGGGTGCAGGCCCGCGCGGCAGCGGTGGCAACGCCCCGCGTGGCACAAAGCCACGCAGGCAGCGGCGGCAAGGCGGCGCCCCACGCGGGTGCAGGCCCGCGCGGCAGCGGCGGCAACGCCCCGCGTGGCACAAAGCCACTCGGGCAGTGGCGGCGCAGCGGCAAAGCGGTGCCCCGCGCGGGTGCAGGCCCGCGCGGCAGCGGCGGCAACGCCCCGCGTGGCACAAAGCCACGCGGGCAGCGGCGGCGCGGCGGCAAGACGGCGCCCCGTGCGGGTGCAGGCCCGCGCGGCAGCGGCGGCGCGGTAGCAAAGCAGCCCCCCGCACGGGTGCAGGCCCGCGCGGCCAGCGGTGGCGCAGCAGCAAGCGGCGGCGCGGCAGCAAGCGGCGCCCCGCGCGGGTGCAGGCCCGCACGACAGCGGCAGCAAGGAGGCGCCCCGCACGGGCAACGGCGACGCGGCAGCGAGGCGTCACCCCGAGCGGGTGCAGGCCCGCACGGGCAGCGGCGGCGTGGCAGCAAGGCGGCGCCCCATCCCCCTTCCACAACGTGACTAGAAGATGGGAACAGAAGAAAGGAAAGGAAATAAACAAAAGGAAAAGGGAAGAGAATGGAACACGAAGGCTCACCTCGAGGTTCCCGCGGAAGAATCCGATCCCGTATCGTCTTCAGCCTCCGGTACGCACCAAGTGAGGAGACGAGGTTCCCTCTCCCCTTCTCTTAGACGGCTAGGTTAAACGCCATTCCCCTTGGGGAGTCAAAATAGGTCGCATTTAAATACTACTAAGGAAAAGAAACCCTAACCCTCCTCGAAACCCTAACCTCGTGCATACCGTACCGGGTGAGGGTTAGTTAGGTCACGGTAGGAACCCCTTATTCAAATTTTCAAATTTCGAAAACCCTCTCACACCGTTCACGTTCTCGAAAGAAAAGAAAAGAAAAGGTTGCTGCTAAAAAAGGGCTATATAAATAAAATATCCTCCAAACCCTAGACCCAGATTTGACTCAGACTTTCTCGAAAAACGTGCAAATTACAATGCGCGAATCTGTAGAGTCCGGGCGTTCCAATGCCTTCGAATACCCTTCTTTTTTTGACGGGACTGTTAGGAAAACTTTTCACTGTGTTTCTGCAATGGACTGGCCTGGACCGCGAGTATTTTTCTGCGATTGAGCTCGAAAAACGGAGGACGGCAAAGCGAACGGATTCAGATTCCGATTTACGGATCTCCCGGAATGGGGGTCAAAGCGTTTGCTTTTGAGTGGTGCATCGGAATCCGTGCTAAGTGGCCGGCACACTTTTCGAGGCGATCGGACGGGATCCTGCTGTGATCGGACCTTTCATATTTTTATGTCAGTGGGTTATTTTATCTTTTGGGTGGTACCTCGACCTGTCGGTTTTTCGTCTTGGGTCCTAATTTAATATTTTCAGCTGTTAAGGGGGGGGGGTTGAAATTCGGGAATTTTTGGGCTGATCTCGGGGTTTGCGGGTATTTTTAGGTGGTAGAGCTCGCAAAACGGTGAACGGTGGCGCGATCGGATTTGAATTCCGACCTCGGGATTTTCCAGAATTAAATTTTGAAGTTTTACCATCAGTTTGGGCGCACCGAAAGCCGTACAGGAGATCGGCACGTTTTTCGGGGTAATCTAGACCCCTCGTTGCATCCCGACTATTTATTTTAATTGTGTTTTGGGGATTTAGGGTTTTCATTTGGGCGTTCTGTCATTTCTGGGTGCGTGCGAGGGGGGAAAAACCCCAATCCATATTTCCTCTCTTTTCAACCGTGGGCGTGAGGAACCGAGGCGACGAGACGGAGACGGGGAGAAGGAAGGACAATCGCACGCCCTGCGGAACCCAGCGAACGAGAGCGGGACGATCCTCTTCCTTCCTCCCTCACCGGCGAAAACAAGGTGAACGGTTCGGGTCTTCCCGGTTATTTTCGATATGAGGTTTTCCTTTTGTCGTTGTCATGGGCAATACAAGGTGTTGAACGGGAGGCCGCCGCCGCCGTCGTTAAACGGGAGGCCGCCGCCGCCGTTGTCGTGTCCACGGGGTCGTCGCCGCAGTCGCCGGGGCCGCGGGGTCGCAATCGGAGCCGCGGGGGGGCGAAAGGGGGTTACTGTTCATCCCCGTACGGCCGCATCGCTGCGCGGTCCACGGGACGCGGCGTGCACCCGGCGTACGGCTCCCGGGCCCATGGGGCACGGACCCGGCGCACGAATGCGTGCGCCAGGCCTCGCGGTCCACAGGGCCCGTTGTGCACCCGACGCATAGCTTCCGGACCCAGGGGCGCGGACCCGGTGCACGAATGCGTGCGCCAGGTCGCGCGGTCCACCGGTCGGGCGTGCACCCGGTGTACGCCTTCACAGCCCCATCACGTGGACCCGGTGCGCGCTCCAGCCCGTGCGCGGCCCGGCCCAAGCCGCAATGGCGCACCGCAGTGGCGTGCACCCGGTCTGCGGCCGCAGGCACTGGCCGTGAGCCCGGTCCGCGATGCTGGCCGTGCTCCAGCGGCTCACCGTGCCGTGCACCCGGTCTGTGCCGCCGTCGTTTTCTGTCGTGGACCCGGTCCACGCCTGGACCCGTGCACCAGGCTGCAGCCAGATTGTCCAGAAGCTCCGTTTTTGGCCCGTTTCGCCCTGTTTTTTAGTGTTTTTGACCGCGACGACGTTTTTAACAATAATCCTTACTATAGCTTTTTCGGGTACAGGGTGGGAGTGTTATAACTGGAAATTTCCGCACACCTTCTTCTTCGCGTTCCAGGTGGGTACCCCTTAGAACATCTTTGTGTATGGTTCCGTTATGGTTATTTATATCCTGTAAGGTGTGATGTGGACCTCCGGGTTTAATGAACGTCGCGGTGGAAGACTAGATGGGCAATTCGCCCCTCCGAACAATAGTAGGGTTGTTTGGAGCGTACTAGCGACGAGGACGGTGATCGGTGTGACCAGTCGGACATCGAAAGGTGGGTTTCCTCTCCCGACAGTTCTTGAGTCGGGAAACGAGAGAAATTGGTAAGAGCAAAGGTTTGACACGTTGAAATGTTGCTAACCCCGTTCATGCTTATGTTTTATTATCACTATGTTTATGGCGACTGAGGGTCGTTGTGCCCGATGATACATCATGTTCTGGGAGGTGACCGAGGCAGGTGCTCGGTCTAGCTTACCGAGGTTGGTGCTCGGTCTGGATGGCCGAGGTTGGTGCTCGGTCGAGGCTCGTGTTACTGCACGCACACCGGCGGCTTGGCCCCCGCAAGGGTGTGCTTTTCCGGAAAAGTGGTACGTTGACCCGTGTACCCCACGTGATGGTGACGTTAGGAATGGGGGCCCCCGTGGGTGGGGGGTGTGAGCGGTGATGCCGAGGTGGGTGCTCGGCGGCCGAGGCAGGTGCTCGGCAGGGGTTCCCGAGGCAGGTGCTCGGTGTGGTTGCCGGGGGAGGTGCCCGGTTTGGTATGCACAGGGTTCTTCATTGTTTGGTATGCACAGGGTTCTTCATTGTTTGGTGTGCACAGGGTTCTTTATTGTTGATTGCTCCGGTTTTTACCATGATTTGCCTTACTTTAGCATTATTGCTTTTATTATTTTTTCTGGTCACTGACTTCCCACTCTGTGACAGGTTCGTCTAGTCCGTCCAGGGGCGAGTGCTAGGGCGTTGGTGAGGCCGCATGAGCAATCTTCTGGCCCTTAGAGGCTACAGATACGGTTTACTTTACCTTCTCGGTTCATTTCATTACGCATTGTAGCTAGTTGTGGATCACGATACCCCCGTGGGATCGATGTGGATGTTGGACTATTTTTATAACTCTTTTGGTTGGGTGTTTGTTCTTACTTCTTTACTTGGCCGCTTCCAAACTACAAACAAGAAACATGAAAAATGTTGCGAAAACCGTTTTAAAAATACGGGTGCCGTGTGAGCGCCGTTTTCAAATTCTGTGGATTTATGTGATTTCGAAATTAGTTTTATTAAACCTGGTGTCGGGTGGGCACCGATTTCAAATTCTGTGGATTTATGTGGTTTCGAAAATAGTCTTATAAAACCTGATGTCGAGTGGGCATCGCATTCAAAACCCTGTGGTTTTATCCTTTCAAAAATAGTCGGCCCCTTTATTACTTGTGGAAATTGATTGTATGTTGTTGAAAATGATTGTATGTGATTGGCAACCGGTCTAGTGTGGTTAAAGGCATGCTTATGTGAACCTTGTAATCAGGACGCCGTGCATATACAAAGGAGACTCTGCCCGTTTGCAGAGTGAATTTGTATATGCGGTGGGTCTGGGCACGCGCCGGGGGAGATTGGTTTCAAAAAAAAAAATATATGTGAAATTTTGGGAGAATCGGTGGCTACCGCTTCGCGCGTAAAAACCCCCCGGGGCGTGACAGAATCTCGGTGCACTTCACGGTCACCGAGAGCTTCAAACCCCCATTCCGGGAGATCTGCAAGTCCGATTTCAAATCCGATCGCACCGCCGTTCCTCATTTTTCGAGCTCTAACACCGAAAAAATATTAGCGTGCACCAAAACACAACCCACTAAAAGTCGATAAGAAAAAAAAACACCAACAACTAACATTAAACGACAAGGGTCACCAACGACACCAGAAAAGACAGGATACTACAGATGATGAGGATGGCGATGGGTACGGCCGGCATAATTTTATTTTATTATATATATATATATATATATATATATATATATATATATATAATAAAATAAAATTATGCCGGCCGTACCCATCGCCATCCTCATCATCCTCGCCAACCACCCCAAATCCCCATGTTGACGTCTTCGATGGAAGAGAGGAGGAGGATCATTGATCCTCCGTTTCTTCGGACCTCTCCACCCCATTCGAAGGCGTCAATCACCACGCAACCGCCCGACCACCTTAATCCCTATGTTGGAGTCTTCGATGGAAGAGGGGAGGAGGATCATTGATCCTCTGTTTCTTCGGACCTCTCCACCTCCATTCGAAGCCGTCAATCGCCACACAACCACCCAACCGCCTAATCCCATGTCGACGTCTTCGATGGACCTCCGTTTCTTCGGACCTCTCCACCCCATTCGAAGCCGTCAATCACCACACAACCACCCAGCCACCTACGTCTTCGATGGCATCAACTATAAATAACCACATGCCCGAAAATCAAGGATGAACTACCCCTGTCCATAATCCATAAAAACTCCTCAGAGTAATTCCCGCACATAAATAAATCATCCTACTCCATTGAGTAAATCCAATCCCATGAAAGTCTATATGCTAACCTGGCATACTAGTAACTTGCTACTATATTGAATCGATCTCGCATAAAGATGTCAATAATAATCAAGTATGATCTCCATCTCATCAAGTATATAATAAATACAATCATCTACCATATGCTAGATCTCAAATCCTTTAAGCATGTACAATAATCAAGTAAGCTCAATCAAATAATTAAGGCCATTTTTCATGCTTACATCTCAAATCTATTAATTGTACATTTAATCATGCATGCTTTCTAACATATAGAATTAGAGAACCGTCCACCGGTTCTGGAGACGAAGCAACCCACCTGAATCGCTTTCCGCAGGCAAAGACGAAGTTGGTGAAGTGCGCAGCCACTTGCAACAACATCCGTCGAAACCGCACCCTCGGCTCATCATCGCTTGCGCCTCAGCCACAACCACAGTACAGCCATCACCGTCACCAAAACTGCTGTCAAAAGCCCACAAACAACACCACGGTCAACACCGAAAAATAGCACTTGCTATTTTACAAACCAGCACAGAAAAAGTGGGTTTTTCACCTACGAGCAATCCTCTGAAAAATCCAGAAAAGTAACGGTTGCGATCCTCGTGACGAGTAGATACAAATCGAGTATTTATACACCTTGTTCTGACACCTGTAGCCCAAGATATACATATAACATTGCGGTAACATCCAAAATTTCGGCATAAAGTTCGTAGATTTTTAGAAATTAATCTAACAAGAATTTCACTTAAGTATCAACAGGAAAAATGTTCCTCTTAACCCTGTTAACACATCCATACAAAGAAATCCCCTGAAAACATGCTGAATCCAAAGATATCACCATACAAACATGCAATTCCAACAAAACTCTGCTCTGTGAAAACCAGCACTACAGGGCTGGATAGATTGGGAACTTTACCTGTCCAAATGAGCTCCAAATACAGTGAGAAAGGTGGCAATGGATTCCTTGTCAAGAGTAGATAGAGATCGAGCTAAAGAACTCCTAATTCCGAGCTCGTATGAAAGAGAAAATCCAAAATTACTCCAAAGTGTCCAATAATAAGATCTGTGCGTGAGGGTTGTGGAAAAACCAGAAATGCTCCAAGAAAACATATGATCCAAGCAAAACAATGAATATGAAGTTTGTAGATTTACCTATCATGGAGATGCCCTCCAAATTTCAGCTCAAAATACCAAGAAACGAAGCCTGAGGAATTTTTTCACTAAAAGGTGACAGCGAAGCTCCGAAATCCAGCAATGGTGCTTGTGCTCCATCATGGGGAAGAAGATGACCAAGCTAGCTCTAATGGCTCACCCAAGATGATGAATTTGAAGAAGACATGTTGGTGATGATCTACACAAAACCCTCCAACAATCCATGGTCCATGGAGGAAGAAGGAGGAAGAAGAAGAAGGAGAAAAGAAGAAGAGGAAGAAGAAAAAGAAAGGAAAAAGAATTAAAACAATCCCCTCTCTCTCTCTCTCTCTCTCTCTCTCTCTCTCTCTCTCTCTCTCTCTCTCTCTCTCCCACACACCACGGTCAAAGTGTGTACGGCTGGTCCATGATGGGCCAGCCACATGGCAGCCTGGTGTGCCTGATGGACCACACTCCCAACACCGGACCAATTGGGTGCCGCCACGTGGCACCCCCGGTCCACAGCCCACCCATGCACCCGAAAATCCCCCAAAACTTTCGGTTGCCTGTTTTTGTTCATCCGGACTCCGAAATATACAACCAAATAGTCGATTTTCATCATTTTTCCGTACTTAATCCAATACGATGTCCGTTTTGCTCGAAACTGCCTCTAAAAATTTACAAGGGCATCCGAACACAAACTCGATCCATTTTTCGCGCTGAGTCCATTTTTGAAGTCCGATTTGCGCGCAAACACCTCCAACACGCAACAAAAGCATCCAGAAGCTGCTGAAACTACAGTAAATATATCGCAGGGATTCGGGTCCTCACACCAAATTTCATGCTCGGATGAAGGAGAAAACCCATAAACACTTTGAACTATCCACCAAGTTCCATCTGTACACGAGTGCAGCAAGGTGCTCCAAAGATCATGCATAAACCCTAATAAAAACTCAGATCTGGGTAAAATGATACATACCAATATTGTAGATCTTCGAGTCCTGGAAATTTTCCCGCACAAATCATCCCAAAATTTCTATCCTACTGCCCAGAAAGGCCAAAACACTGGGGACTGTTCAGGATTCCATACTGAAATGAAGGGTCCCAAAGCTGGCCTTAAAACTCTGTAAAATCATGAGATCTGAGGGAAGAGTTGAATACAAAAATTGTAGCCTTACCTCTTGTGAAAACGTAGAACCAAACATGAGCTCGAAATTCCAAGAAATGAGTCCTAGGGAATTTTCGCACTAAAACGTGACGGGAAGGTCCACCAACAGCAACAATGGTGGTGCTTGCCTCATGGAGAAGATGATGGTGATGAAGCCTCTATAATCCATCTCTTTGCTGATGAAGATGCAGAGGTGTTACAGGTGAGTCCTCTGTAGAAGTCCCCAAAGTTGGAAGGATCCAAAGGAGGAAGAAGGAGGAGGAGGAAGCTCATAAATAGAAGAAGAAGAAGGAAGAGAGAAAAAAGAACCCGGAGCACAGTGCTGGGCTAGGCCCAAACCCCGGCCCAGCCCGCCGCGCGCCAGGGGCACGTGGCGCCCATCCAGGCGCCCCGCCCTCGGGTGGAGGGCCCGGATGAGGCCACGCCCGACGCGGTGCCAGCCAATGGCGAGGCGCCGCGTGTTCCCTGCGCGGGGACGCGCAAGGCGGCGCGCGCACGTGGGCACGCTCTGCCCAACGCAGGCGCGCCGCGTGGCCCGCGCCTGTCTCTCCTGTGCCGCCGCGTGGATGGCCGAGCGGCCAGTGCGCCTGGTGCACGCGCAATCCCATGGACCGACAACCTGAAATAGATCCAATAAGCTCCAAAAATGCCACTTTTTGCTGTTTTCGCGCGCTGAGTCCAAT
This sequence comes from Tillandsia leiboldiana, assembly GCA_029204045.2. Classification (NCBI taxonomy): domain Eukaryota; kingdom Viridiplantae; phylum Streptophyta; class Magnoliopsida; order Poales; family Bromeliaceae; genus Tillandsia; species Tillandsia leiboldiana. The sequence goes on from CM055071.1 coordinate 18,404,948, forward strand.
TCTGAAATCCAAAATTCCAAATAATGCAACCAAATAGCCATTTCACTCGTTTTTCCGCGCTGAATCCAAATACGATATCCGTTTTGCAAGAATCCACTTCTATTTTTCGACGAAACTCCCAATTAAGCAATCTTGATCCATTTCTCGCACTGAGTCCGTTTCTTGGGTCCGATTTGCGCGCAACCAACACTATCCACAGAAATAGGCCTCCACAAGCTGTCGATCACACTGTAATGACTACGAAGATCCGGGTCTTCACATCCTCCCCTACTGAAAGAAAGTTTCGTCCTCGAAACTAACATACCTCAAAAGAAGTCTCAAATCAGAAGGGCAAATATCCAACATCCTCGTCACCAGCTCTCAAAGCGACACCCGCTTCCCGTGATCATTCCACAACAACATCAACCACCTGTACGGCATGGCCTAGTTGCGCCGTTCCTCATTTCTCGAGCCAGAATCTGCAACGGCGTCTCACGTACCCCCGCCACTCACTGGTCTCAAGTGGAGCGAGTCAAACAATTGCGGGAAATCCGAACATATCGCCTCTAAGCTGAGTCATGGAAAACATCAAGGATTCCAACATGTCATGGGGAAAAGAAGAAACAACAGGTAACCACTGATCCACAACACCCCCAAAATCTTCTCCTCGAAACCAACTCATTCAAGAAACCTGAAGTACCCCCTCGCAAATCCATATAAAAGGGAGTCCAATATCAAAAACATCCACAACTACAACCCTGAGTTGGAGAGTCACCGAAAAATAGTGAAGAGTTTAAGTTGTCCCTGTTGTGGTTGTCATTCTGTCCTTGCTCCACATCAACTGGGGACCCTTAATTCAACACTCTCTGATCTCATCCATCAGTGTGGGTTGCTCGGCTGAAACCGAAATCTGGAAATGACCACTCTAGGGCACGGTCTTCGGCCCTATTCCTCTAATCCGTCCCAGTAATGGCGCTTACTGCACAAGCATTGCTCAAGCTCTGCACTGTACTCCGGCCCAAAACATCTACACACATCCAAGACTACCGTGGGGGCATCACTACAACTCAATCACTGCTGACAGGACGAAAGATCCATCGTCTCCTACATCAGGTAACACACCGGGTCTAACAACCCCTTTATCCATCATAATCAATAACTATACCATCAGCTCTCAATTGTGCTGGTGACATCCAATAAGGTGCCTTCAATATCGACGCGGTTCCCAGAACCACGTTAATAACAATCTCAATCTCCTTGCCCGGCGGCATCGTCATCAACTCAGGTGGACTCATATCCGAGAACTCTCGGGCACTAAGGACACCCTTGAGTCTCAGGGTCGCCGTAGGCACCTCTATCACAGTCACTAACTGGGCAATGCATCCTTGGCTCATCATCTGCCTGACTCTTGTTGACACGCTGTCGCTGCAACTAGTGCAATCTACCAACCCAAGTAAACAAACTCCTCCTCCTGTCCAACTCGCAGAAGTTCACAGTACTCTCACCACAATAAAAAATTGTAAGATGCCACACCGACCAATCCAATACACCGAGTCGAAAATCCTGGGCTGCCACAAGACCAGCTAGTCAACGGGTAATACCCACGGCCTAACTGCACTGGACATATTCCACAAACCTCCTCCACATGCACATCCTAATCAAGGATCTATACCTCAAGTGCACGTGGTAGCAACTCTACCTTTAGTCCGTGCAGGGATGCACCTCGTTCTAACTCAGATAGCTGTAAAGGAAATCATACCTGCGACAACACATCCCACTGATGGGACGCCCTCCAACGAGGTTGCACAGACTCAACTGCCAGCGTTAGCGGTCGTCGCTCAATTAGCCTCGACATCGTGACCTTATCTGCCTAGAAATATCCTGACTATCCCCAAAGAAAGCACCATTTCTGCCTCCACTCATACAGCGGCAATGATCGCAACCCATCATGCTTCCGCTGCGCCACTCTGATACTGATGCTGATGCTGCCGTCGGGGTCCACCCGACCTCTGGTGCCTCAGAAGTCCTCGACCCCAAAGAAGGAATCAAGAAGGTCTCTGCCCACTAATCTGCCCTCCATCTTCTGGCACCGAGTGCCTCAATCTGTCCAAAGGAACTACAACGCTATGCTCCATCGGGGCATCCAAAATCTGAAGTCAGAGGGACCGAATGAGCCAAAAATATATCTTAGCGCAATCCTAACCCAGCACACACACATCCCATGCGCCTCGTCCCTCATAACGTGGAGCGTGCAGTTCAACAACTGCGTAAACCCTCTGGCATAAAAAGGCTCTCAAATAGTCTGTCCAGCACCACCAACCATGACTTTGCCTCCCAAGGCTCCAAACTCAATCCTACGAGTCGAGATAGGTCAAACAGCCAAAGCTGACTCAGTCGATCAATGATGTCCCACTGCTCATCTACTATCAACTGTCCGCCCTGCCTCGGTGCCTCCGCACAAAAAGTCGATACCGAGGGGGCTGCTCGCTCAACCGGCGCCACTGAGATCGTTGCCTCCAGGGATACTACAAAGGGGTTGGTCTCGATGGAAAGCACTGTCGGAGGTGCCCCCTGCTCCAACAACTGTATCAACTGTATCATCCTATTCAACTGCTCACTCCACTACTGATATGCTACCGCCAATCCTGTCATATGGGTCCGGAGCTCTCTGACCTCAATCTAGGTATCCGACCCAAAACTGCCTATCCAGACTCACCAACTGCGATGGGGTACACACACGGGTCAGAACTCTGCGTCAGGGAGACACCACTCACTACGATGAACCGCACACAAAACACACCACAAATACTTGACCCAATCCAGCGAAAGTCTAGGACATGTCATATGATGACCTGGATCTCCGCAGAGCTGTCGCAGTGCGTTGGGTGGCTTCTGGAGGCCTACGGGGTGCGTTGGAGGTGTTTGTGCACCAATTGGACACAAGTGGCGGACTTCGGACTTAAATGGATCACGTGGGTGATCCGTTGACTCCGTCGGATCTTTAGAAGTGGTTTCGCGCGAAGCGGATATTAAAAATGGACTCAGCGCGAAGTTTGGACCAAGGAACACCTTTCCGGATGTCACGCCCCGGGGTCGAAACTGCGACCCGGCTCGCCAACAGATCCGCCACCTATGCCAAACCCGCATAGGCGAAGTGTCCTACCTGCAAGAAAAGTACTACAGCTAAACAGATATCAGAGCTAAAAATAAAAATCTGCTGTATAACTAAATCAATCACTGTACAACTGGAAATAATACAACAATGTCCGTCTCCCAAAAATGATAATCATACAGTATCCTCATATACAAACTCAGAACTCAACCGGGAGGTATCTCCAATAAATACATCAGTGTACAGGCTCTCAATACATAACAATCCTCACTACAACAGTCTCTCAAAGGAGGAAAATAAAATAACTAATCTACTGAAGCTCTCCTCTGAAGGGGTACCGCTACACACCAACGACGGGTAGGGAACTAGCTCGCGACTCCCTCGCCTCGGTCAGAAGGATCAGCAACAGGAACAACAGGAACCGGAGTAGAGTCCCTGGGGAAAGACACCACGACGGGTGTGAGAACTACATCCCACAGTAGTTCTCAGTGGGTGCCGCCAACAAGCCCGACGGTCTGCCCACTAAGTCTACTAGAGGCATAAAGTAACAAAAGCAGTGCTGTAAGGAAAGCTGGGAAAAGTAAACTCTACAGCTACTATGCCTCTATCTAGATGCTCAAAGAGTGGGACAGAAAGAACATGATGCCACAACTAACACTCATCTCTGATCACTCAATCTGAACTGACTGCCTCCTCGGGTCCAGTCAAGCCTGCGCCAACCTACTGCCGTTACGTCCCGGAGGAGCGGACTTACGTAGGACGTCCATGACTGCCAACACCAGCACAGCCAGAGGGACAAATGCAACGACAAGTCGTGATAGAAAAGCTCAATCTCACGCCGGTATAACAACCCGGTCTCGCCTACTCCGGAGTGGCACTCGAGTGGAGCGACCCGCTCGAGTAAAAAGTAACACATCTCAAGTATCTCTGTAAAGTATCTCTGTCAAGCTCAAATGTGGCTCATGCAGGCTATGATCCACGATCAAACAGATCGGTAACTCCAAGCTCAAAGCACAACTCAGTCGGAAAAAGAACCTCGACTCGAACAGGAATAGCCCAAAACACTCTCACAGCTATGTCGGAGAACCCTCAACGACTCAATCTGATAAATGCACGACCATGGCTGTGACGCCCCACTTCCCAGAGGGTCACCCATCCTAGAACTACTCTAGCTCTAGCACGCTTAACTCTCATGTTCCTCTTGGATCTTGCTACCATCCAAAATGCTATAGCCGGGTTAGAGATTTAGTCCTATTATATCATTTATATAGAGGACTAATCCAAATTCCGGGGGTGTCACATTCTTCCCCCCTTTAAGCCCTGACGTCCACGTCAGGCTCAAGCACACTCACAAGCACCAGGCGATGTGAGACTCGTCTCGCTAGCCTTAGCCGACCTTGTGAGGAGCTGCACTCCACTCACAACGGTCATTAGCCGGGGAGCCTCGCTCTACCCGCTATATAACCCTGGCTCAGCCGAGACTCATCTCACATTTCCGGCTGGTGAATGGCTCTGATACCAACTGTGACGCCCCACTTCCCAGGGGGTCACCCATCCTAGAACTACTCTAGCTCTAGCACGCTTAACTCTCATGTTCCTCTTGGATCTTGCTACCATCCAAAATACTATAGCCGGGTTAGAGATTTAGTCCTATTATATCATTTATATAGAGGACTAATCCAAATTCCGGGGGTGTCACAATGGCTGAGTCGGGAAACCTCCACGACTCGATCTGCCAGAACCCCAAGATCCTCAAAGCTAAGTGGGAGAACCACCTCCACCACTAAATCAGAAAAATGACCTCTAGATCACACTCTACCAACTCATAGCACAAAGTCGCATCGACTGCGAGAAACTGCCTCAACAGGCCAACACCGCATCCACTGCGAACAACTGCCTCAACAGGCCAACATCGCAACCACTGACACGAGGAAGGGTCCGGGAACCCCGAAAGACTAGAACCTACAATCCAAATCAAACAAGAACAGGCTCTAGGCATAGCCTCTCGTTGTTCTCGTCCCAAGAAGAAGGCAGACCTTAGAACCCAGACCACTCGAATCATCTCGGGTGGTTAATTTATAGGAAAAGGTGACATTTCTTACTGAAGCCCCTTGATCTGTAAGAAATCCATATTTAATGATTTTTAGTTCTTTTTAGGAAAACAGTTGAAACCAAGTTTTACATCTAAGCCTCGAAGGGCTAATGCCTTCGTCCAATCAAACAGGAACAGACTCAGGCGACCCTACGATGCTTGGAAGAAAATATTTGGTTGACAAAAATCATATGTGTGTCCAAAAAGGTTCTGGGTTTAAGGTCCTGCTAACACTGATCTACCGCTGCCACTATCACAGCGGCGACAGATAAAACAAGAAAAAAATAAAACATCTCGGGACCACCGTCTACCCAAACGGCTCCCGCTACAGATGAACAACCAACTACATCTACCAGACTCCACTCTGCTCCCAAGCACGAGTGTAACATGCATCCCGCACTAAAAGATAACTCCTGACCACTCGACCCACTACCCGGGCGAGGAAGAACACTATGTCCAGGAAAGTAGAAGTGTGGATGTCTAAAGCAGAAATAACCCTAGCCCAAGTGAGGGTTTTCTACTAGTCTGGTTACACATGCAACATATGACGGGGTGCTAGGTCAAGTTCCAAGATAACAATAATCAACAGCTTGTAGGGAAGGACAATAAACACATGATCATTTAACAGCATTAGGAACATCAATTCCTATAATCTAGCATGCTATATAGAACACATCTATAACATGCAAGTCCCTACCCAGATAGAATTAATGCACAGTCCATAGGTCATGAAGACAAGGCCACCCACCTGAAAATGCTAACAGTCCGGAGTTCCACAGCTGAAAACACCAGAAGCAACAACCTCCACTAATCCTCAACACCAACGGGTTCACAAACATCCGCAAATACTCCTGGGTACAACAAAAAGGTCCAAGGTTACACTTTATTCCACAACATAACCAAGTACAAAAATCTGCATGAGACAGTCCTGAAGATCTGAAATTTCCACCTACAGAAAGTGCCCTGAAAATTCCGATAAAAATATCACAGCGAGCGTCTCGTCGAGACCTTCGAAACGGGTACCTGCACGCCCAAATCCGAGCCCCGTAGGCCAAGTTACAAATTCCACAGTACAGGTGCGCAAATACTCACAACCACACAACTGTAAACTCAAACACAGATAAAAGGGGAATAGTATACCTTCGGGCAAGCCTCAGAAAAATCCCGGAAAAATACAATGATAATCCTTGCGACGAGTAGATCCAAAAAGTGTATAGGCTCGTCTCAATCCGACACACGGGTGCGGAGATAAAATTCCGGCAAGGGGCCGCTGTCCAAAAACTCCACCAGAAAACAGCGGCTTAGAAATGCCTCGAAAACCATGTCATAAACTCTGAATCCAGCAAGATAATCAACACGAAAGTCGAAGAAGTACCTCTCGTGATTCCAACGCCGCAGAAATCGTCTAAAAATACTGACGGAGTAGCTCTGTAGACCTCCCAGATCAAACTGCGACGATAACGGGCCTCCGATGAAAAATCACCACACTGCGCTCCGATGCCGAAGTCGTCGACGCCGCGGCTTCCAAAAAATCCGGGCCTCTGCCAGAAGATGCGCAAGATGAAGATCTCCAACTTTCCTAAAGGGGCCATGGGCAGGGGAGCTCGGGAAAGGGGGCAAAACTCCCCCACAAGACAGCTATTTATAAGCCCAGCCCGAAAATCCGAACTTTGGAATTTTGGCCCAAAGTTTCGGGCGCCCGGTACTTCCGGGCTGCTACAGTAGCGGGCCCGGCCCGTTATTGTTCACGCCCGGAAGAACCCCAGGCCGCCACGTGTACACCCAAACAGCAAACAGCTGTTTGGGCCAACAGCCAAGCGCCACGTGGCCGAACCCTGCGACGACACGTGGCGTCCACACCGGGAGCCTCGGGTCAACGCGCCCACGCCGCGCCCCACGTGCGCCCACGCGTGCCTGTCGGGCACGCGGCCCGAGGTACCAGCTCCCCGCACCGTGGACCGCGCGCACAACGCCGCACCAACCCCGATCTGCCACGTGTCCACCCCCGGGTCCACCGTGCACCCGCGCCATCCCGTGGACCGCGCCCACTGCGCCCGCCAACCGGGAGGCGCCACGTGGCCAGCGCCCGGGTGCACGCCTCCGCGGTGGACCGCGCACCTCCGCCGCCGCCAGCCGCCGCGCTCCGCCGCCCGCCGCTGCCGCCGGCGCCTCTACGGCAGCCGAAACAGTACCCAAGACCTCGAAATGCGTGTTTCGCATCCGGACTCTGAAAAATACAAGTAAATAGCCCGTTTCGATCGTTTTCGCGCGCTGAATCCAAATCCGAAGTCCGATTTGCCAAATTCCACTTCAAAAATTTCTCAAAAATTCCCGGGAAAGCAAACTTGATCCGTTTTTCATGCCGAGTCCAAATCTTGGGTCCAATATGCGCGCAAACACCTCTAACACCCAACATGGGTCTCCGGAAGCCGCAGATCCAACAGTAATCCAAACGTGGGAATTTCCGGGTCCTCACATCCTCCCCCACTAAAAGAAAGTTTCGTCCTCGAAACAAACACGGCTCAAAAGGGAGTTCAAAGCCAAGGGTAAGCATCCAACAACACAGTCTCCAACTCCCCAGTTGCTACTCACTCCCCGTGATTACTCCTCCACAAAATAATAATCAGTACGGCATGGCCCGGTTGCGTAATTCTCTCATCTCACGAGCCAGAATTTGCAACGGGCGTCCCTCGTGCCACAAGTACTCGCAGATCTCAAAGGAAACGAGTCCATCACGGGCGAGGAATCCACAAGCCTAACACTCCTGCTGAGACGTGGAAGGACCATCACGAACGCCAACAAAAGGCTGGGGGAAAAGAGAAAACAACCAATGTAGCACGCACCAACACCGCTCCCTGGTGCCAGCTCAACCAGGCGATTCGAGACATACCCATACGGTCATCCAAAGAAAAGAAGCCCTAATCGGCTAGGGTCCTCGCTCAATCACTCTCGGATCCTGACCATCCGCAGGTACTGCTTCACCGCAGTCTACCGTCAAAAGGGACCCTCAGGGACACAACCTCAAGCCCTGTTCCTCACCTCAACAATAACTGTTGATCTCAGCCAAACTCAAATAGCATCCACATTGGCCGAAAATCCACCGCCGCTCCTATGGCTAACACAATGTGACCCAAGAAGGTAAGCTTCTAAAGCTAAAACTTGTATCTCAATAACCTGGCATACAGCTTCATCCACACAGCATGGTAACACATCCACCAGTGCTCCTCATGCTCCAAGTCGCTCTGGGAGTAGATCATAATATCCCTGGAGGATCTTGTTACCAATGCAATCAAGTATAGTTGGAGCACAATTCCTCAAACCAAAAGAGTGGTAGGGCGTTAATCAATCCAATTGGCCTCACTATAACATAATGCCCCTACCGCGTCCTGAACACCATCTTGACGAAATACTCAGCCGTATGATTCCAAAATCTGTACCTGCATCAGTCGTACAACTGCCGGAGTATAACTCCATCAAAAGGTCCAGAATAAAACTCGGACCTGTCTACACACGAACCATAAAAAGGGCCCTCACAGTCGTGTATCAACGATGTGGCATCACCACCGTATATCAACGGCGTGGCACTAGGTCAAACAGACCCCTCGATCCATCAGATCCTGCAACTGCGCCATCAGCTCTCACAGCTCTACTGGCAATATCCAATGAGGTGCTGTCGAGGGTGGCGCGGTTCCCCGAACCACGCCAACTCAATCTCTATCTCCCTAACCGGCGGCATAATCAACAGCTCAGGTGAAATCACACCCGGAATCTCGTGGCAACAGAGATATCTTTGGGTCCCGGTGCCGCCGTAAGCACCTCTCACACTGTCTCTATAACCAGTGTGCTCTAACGACCTCAATAACCAAATCTCCTCTCATCTGCCTCGCAGAAGGTCAAAGTCCTCTCCTTTCGCAGTCTAACATCCTGTGGCACTGTGCCAACCAAAACCCAAGCACTAGGTCGAAACGCCGAACTGCCATAATTACCAATAAGTCTACCCGTAAATCTCGCGGCCTCAACTGCATAGGACATAGACCACAAGCCTCCCCCACATACACAATACTAACAGGAACCTGTACCTCAAGTGCATGTGGTAACAATCTGCCTCTAGTCCATGCAGGAATGCAACATGCTCCTACTCCGACTGCTGTGATGAAATCACACCTGCGACAACTCGATCCACTACCGTGGCGCCCTCCAACCGGGCGGCACAGATTCATCCGCTCAAAGCAAGTGGTTGTCGCCCAAACTGCCTGAAAATCAGGACTATCCACAAGGGAGCACGACCTCTGTCTCTGCTCACATTGAGGAGACGTATAAAGTCCTCCGCAGATAACAAATCCACGCTACCGCTGCGCTACTCTGTTATAGATGTTGATGCTACCATCGGGGTCCACCCGATCTCTGGCATCACGGGAACCCGTTATCCAGGAAAATAAAATCAGAAATATCTCTGTCGGCCGATCTGTCCTCCATCACCCGGCGCCAAGCGCCAATATCCAGAACTCACCTCTGGCGGCAGATCTCTAACCAACGGAACTGCAGCGCCCCGCTCCAAACCCAACGCCTACTCCAACGAGGCGTCAGAACCTGTAACGGAGGAACGGAGTAAACTGAAACGTATCCTGGCGCAATCCACTCTCAGCCACACATATCCTATGCGCCTCGTCCCTCGAAACCTGGAGCGCGTAGTTCAACGACTGTATAAACTCCCTAGCACAGGGAGGCTCTCCGAGAGTCTCTCCATCACCACCAACCCCAATTCTGCCTACAAAGGCTCCAACTCAAACCTATGAATCAGGATGGTTCAGACTGCCAGGACTGGCTCCATCGATCAATGATGTCCCTAAGCTCAGCTACTATCCACTATCCATCCTGCCTCGGTGCCTCGGCACTACTCATCGACACGGAGGGGCTGCTCGCTCAGTCGGTGCCACCGGTACAACTGAAGATACCACTGCATAGGAAGAAAGTACTGGAGGACACTCAAGCGGTACTGCCACTGGCTATGCTCTCTGCTCCAACAAGCGCATCAAACGTTCCATGTCCTCCTCCTGGCATCGGACAGCCTCCGACATCTGTGCCATCTGGATCCATAACTCCTGGGTCTCGCTCTGCTCTGGTAACTCTGTCTCCCGCTGCTCGGGTTACTCATCAGATGCGGGATGTGCCATCTTCGCTACACGACGTCTCAGGGGCATCGTAGTCCACTGCACAATAACAAACATCAGGACACAGCAACCATACGACCCAATCCAGCGAAAGTCTAAGACATGTTATCAATTCCACAGTATTATGTTGTCTGCAGCCAACATAATCGCTTAGGAGCATAAACATGCCAATCACTCATCCCGTCTCTTGGGAGAGGTACAAAACTCGATCAGGACTCTCGCTAAAAGTCACGACTCTCACGTAGTCATCCTAATGTCCAACCACAAGCCTAGGATTTCTAAGTCCTCAATGACCTACAACCTAGGCTCTGATACCACTCTATTCTGTCACGCCCCGGGGTCGAAACTGCGACCCGGCTCGCCAACAGATCCGCCACCTATGCCAAACCCGCATAGGAGAAGCGTCCTACCTGCAAGAAAAGTACTACAGCTAAATAGATATCAGAGCTAAAAATAAAAATCTGCTGTATAACTAAATCAATCACTGTACAACTGGAAATAATACAACAATGTCCGTCTCCCAAAAATGATAATCATACAGTATCCTTATATACAAACTCAGAACTCAACCGGGAGGTATCTCCAATAAATACATCAGTGTACAGGCTCTCAATACATAACAATCCTCACTACAACAGTCTCTCAAAGGAGGAAAATAAAATAACTAATCTACTGAAGCTCTCCTCTGAAGGGGTACCGCTACACACCAACGACGGGTAGGGAACTAGCTCGCGACTCCCTCGCCTCGGTCAGAAGGATCAGCAACAGGAACAACAGGAACCGGAGTAGAGTCCCTGGGGAAAGACACCACGACGGGTGTGAGAACTACATCCCACAGTAGTTCTCAGTGGGTGCCGCCAACAAGCCCGACGGTCTGCCCACTAAGTCTACCAGAGGCATAAAGTAACAAAAGCAGTGCTGTAAGGAAAGCTGGGAAAAGTAAACTCTACAGCTACTATGCCTCTATCTAGATGCTCAAAGAGTGGGATAGAAAGAACATGATGCCACAACTAACACTCATCTCTGATCACTCAATCTGAACTGACTGCCTCCTCGGGTCCAGTCAAGCCTGCGCCAACCTACTGCCGTTACGTCCCGGAGGAGCGGACTTACGTAGGACGTCCATGACTGCCAACACCAGCACAGCCAGAGGGACAAATGCAACGATAAGTCGCGATAGAAAAGCTCAATCTCACGCCGGTATAACAACCCGGTCTCGCCTACTCCGGAGTGGCACTCGAGGGGAGCGACCCGCTCGAGTAAAAAGTAACCCATCTCAAGTATCTCTGTAAAGTATCTCTGTCAAGCTCAAATGTGGCTCATGCAGGCTATGATCCACGATCAAACAGATCGGTAACTCCAAGCTCAAAGCACAACTCAGTCGGAAAAAAGAACCTCGACTCGAACAGGAATAGCCCAAAACACTCTCACAGCTATGTCGGAGAACCCTCAACGACTCAATCTGATAAATGCACGACCATGGCTGAGTCGGGAAACCTCCACGACTCGATCTGCCAGAACCCCAAGATCCTCAAAGCTAAGTGGGAGAACCACCTCCACCACTAAATCAGAAAAATGACCTCTAGATCACACTCTACCAACTCATAGCACAAAGTCGCATCGACTGCGAGAAACTGCCTCAACAGGCCAACACCGCATCCACTGCGAACAACTGCCTCAACAGGCCAACATCGCAACCACTGACACGAGGAAGGGTCCGGGAACCCCGAAAGACTAGAACCTACAATCCAAATCAAACAAGAACAGGCTCTAGGCATAGCCTCTCGTTGTTCTCGTCCCAAGAAGAAGGCAGACCTTAGAACCCAGACCACTCGAATCATCTCGGGTGGTTAATTTATAGGAAAAGGTGACATTTCTTACTGAAGCCCTTTGATCTGTAAGAAATCCATATTTAATGATTTTTAGTTCTTTTTAGGAAAACAGTTGAAACCAAGTTTTACATCTAAGCCTCGAAGGGCTAATGCCTTCGTCCAATCAAACAGGAACAGACTCAGGCGACCCTACGATGCTTGGAAGAAAATATTTGGTTGACAAAAATCATATGTGTGTCCAAAAAGGTTCTGGGTTTAAGGTCCTGCTAACACTGATCTACCGCTGCCACTATCACAGCGGCGACAGATAAAACAAGAAAAAAATAAAACATCTCGGGACCACCGTCTACCCAAACGGCTCCCGCTACAGATGAACAACCAACTACATCTACCAGACTCCACTCTGCTCCCAAGCACGAGTGTAACATGCATCCCGCACTAAAAGATAACTCCTGACCACTCGACCCACTACCCGGGCGAGGAAGAACACTATGTCCAGGAAAGTAGAAGTGTGGATGTCTAAAGCAGAAATAACCCTAGCCCAAGTGAGGGTTTTCTACTAGTCTGGTTACACATGCAACATATGACGGGGTGCTAGGTCAAGTTCCAAGATAACAATAATCAACAGCTTGTAGGGAAGGACAATAAACACATGATCATTTAACAGCATTAGGAACATCAATTCCTATAATCTAGCATGCTATATAGAACACATCTATAACATGCAAGTCCCTACCCAGATAGAATTAATGCACAGTCCATAGGTCATGAAGACAAGGCCACCCACCTGAAAATGCTAACAGTCCGAAGTTCCACAGCTGAAAACACCAGAAGCAACAACCTCCACTAATCCTCAACACCAACGGGTTCACAAACATCCGCAAATACTCCTGGTTACAACAAAAAGGTCCAAGGTTACACTTTATTCCACAACATAACCAAGTACAAAAATCTGCATGAGACAGTCCTGAAGATCTGAAATTTCCACCTACAGAAAGTGCCCTGAAAATTCCGATAAAAATATCACAGCGAGCGTCTCGTCGAGACCTTCGAAACGGGTACCTGCACGCCCATATCCGAGCCCCGTAGGCCAAGTTACAAATTCCACAGTACAGGTGCGCAAATACTCACAACCACACAACTGTAAACTCAAACACAGATAAAAGGGGAATAGTATACCTTCGGGAAAGCCTCAGAAAAATCCCGGAAAAATACAATGATAATCCTTGCGACGAGTAGATCCAAAAAGTGTATAGGCTCGTCTCAATCTGACACACGGGTGCGGAGATAAAATTCTGGCAAGGGGCCGCTGTCCAAAAACTCCACCAGAAAACAGCGGCTTAGAAATGCCTCGAAAACCATGTCATAAACTCTGAATCCAGCAAGATGATCAACAGGAAAGTCGAAGAAATACCTCTCGTGATTCCAACGCCGCAGAAATCGTCCAAAAATACTGACGGAGTAGCTCTGTAGACCTCCCAGATCAAACTGCGACGATAACGGGCCTCCGATGAAAAATCACCACACTGCGCTCCGATGCCGAAGTCGTCGACGCCGCGGCTTCCAAAAAATCCGGGCCTCTGCCAGAAGATGCGCAAGATGAAGATCTCCAACTTTCCTAAAGGGGCCATGGGCAGGGGAGCTCGGGAAAGGGGGCAAAACTCCCCCACAAGACAGCTATTTATAAGCCCAGCCCGAAAATCCGAACTTTGGAATTTTGGCCCAAAGTTTCGGGCGCCCGGTACTTCGGGCTGCTACAGTAGCGGGCCCGGCCCGTTACTGTTCACGCCCGGAAGAACCCCAGGCCGCACGTGTACACCCAAACAGCAAACAGCTGTTTGGGCCAACAGCCAAGCGCCACGTGGCCGAACCCTGCGACGACACGTGGCGTCCACACCGGGAGCCTCGGGTCAACGCGCCCACGCCGCGCCCCACGTGCGCCCACGCGTGCCTGTCGGGCACGCGGCCCGAGGTACCAGCTCCCCGCACCGTGGACCGCGCGCACAACGCCGCACCAACCCCGATCTGCCACGTGTCCACCCCCGGGTCCACCGTGCACCCGCGCCATCCCGTGGACCGCGCCCACTGCGCCCGCCAACCGGGAGGCGCCACGTGGCCAGCGCCCGGGTGCACGCCTCCGCAGTGGACCGCGCACCTCCGCCGCCGCCAGCCGCCGCGCTCCGCCGCCCGCCGCCACCGCCGGCGCCTCTCCGGCAGCCGGAACAGTACCCAAGACCTCGAAATGCGTGTTTCGCATCCGGACTCTGAAAAATACAAGTAAATAGCCCGTTTCGATCGTTTTCGCGCGCTGAATCCAAATCCGAAGTCCGATTTGCCAAATTCCACTTCAAAAATTTCTCAAAATTCCCGGGAAAGCAAACTTGATCCGTTTTTCATGCCGAGTCCAAATCTTGGGTCCAATATGCGCGCAAACACCTCTAACACCCAACATGGGTCTCCAGAAGCCGCAGATCCAACAGTAATCCAAACGTGGGAATTTCCGGGTCCTCACATCCTCCCCCACTAAAAGAAAGTTCGTCCCTCGAAACAAACACGGCTCAAAAGGGAGTTCAAAGCCAAGGGTAAGCATCCAACAACACAGTCTCCAACTCCCCAGTTGCTACTCACTCCCCGTGATTACTCCTCCACAAAATAATAATCAGTACGGCATGGCCCGGTTGCGTAATTCTCTCATCTCACGAGCCAGAATTTGCAACGGGCGTCCCTCGTGCCACAAGTACTCGCAGATCTCAAAGGAAACGAGTCCATCACGGGCGAGGAATCCACAAGCCTAACACTCCTGCTGAGACGTGGAAGGACCATCACGAACGCCAACAAAAGGCTGGGGGAAAAGAGAAAACAACCAATGTAGCACGCATCCAACACCGCTCCCTGGTGCCAGCTCAACCAGGCGATCCGAGACATACCCATACGGTCATCCAAAGAAAAGAAGCCCTAATCGGCTAGGGTCCTCGCTCAATCACTCTCGGATCCTGACCATCCGCAGGTACTGCTTCACCGCAGTCTACCGTCAAAAGGGACCCTCAGGGACACAACCTCAAGCCCTGTTCCTCACCTCAACAATAACTGTTGATCTCAGCCAAACTCAAATAGCATCCACATTGGCCGAAAATCCACCGCGCTCCTATGGCTAACACAATGTGACCCAAGAAGGTAAGCTTCTAAAGCTAAAACTTGTATCTCAATAACCTGGCATACAGCTTCATCCACACAGCATGGTAACACATCCACCAGTGCTCCTCATGCTCCAAGTCGCTCTGGGAGTAGATCATAATATCCCTGGAGGATCTTGTTACCAATGCAATCAAGTATAGTTGGAGCACAATTCCTCAAACCAAAAGAGTGGTAGGGCGTTAATCAATCCAATTGGCCTCACTATAACATAATGCCCCTACCGCGTCCTGAACACCATCTTGACGAAATACTCAGCCGTATGATTCCAAAATCTGTACCTGCATCAGTCGTACAACTGCCGGAGTATAACTCCATCAAAAGGCCCAGAATAAAACTCGGACCTGTCTACACACGAACCATAAAAAGGGCCCTCACAGTCGTGTATCAACGATGTGGCATCACCACCGTATATCAACGGCGTGGCACTAGGTCAAACAGACCCCTCGATCCATCAGATCCTGCAACTGCGCCATCAGCTCTCACAGCTCTACTGGCAATATCCAATGAGGTGCTGTCGAGGGTGGCGCGGTTCCCCGAACCACGCCAACTCAATCTCTATCTCCCTAACCGGCGGCATAATCAACAGCTCAGGTGAAATCACACCCGGAATCTCGTGGCAACAGAGATATCTTTGGGTCCCGGTGCCGCCGTAAGCACCTCTCACACTGTCTCTATAACCAGTGTGCTCTAACGACCTCAATAACCAAATCTCCTCTCGTCTGCCTCGCAGAAGGTCAAAGTCCTCTCCTTTCGCAGTCTAACATCCTGTGGCACTGTGCCAACCAAAACCCAAGCACTAGGTCGAAACGCCGAACTGCCATAATTACCAATAAGTCTACCCGTAAATCTCGCGGCCTCAACTGCATAGGACATAGACCACAAGCCTCCCCCACATACACAACACTAACAGGAACCTGTACCTCAAGTGCATGTGGGTAACAATCTGCCTCTAGTCCATGCAGGAATGCAACATGCTCCTACTCCGACTGCTGTGATGAAATCACACCTGCGACAACTCGATCAACTACCGTGGCGCCCTCCAACCGGGCGGCACAGATTCATCCGCTCAAAGCAAGTGGTTGTCGCCCAAACTGCCTGAAAATCAGGACTATCCACAAGGGAGCACGACCTCTGTCTCTGCTCACATTGAGGAGACGTATAAAGTCCTCCGCAGATAACAAATCCACGCTAACCGCTGCGCTACTCTGTTATAGATGTTGATGCTACCATCGGGGTCCACCCGATCTCTGGCATCACGGGAACCCGTTATCCAGGAAATAAAATCAGAATATCTCTGTCGGCCGATCTGTCCTCCATCACCCGGCGCCAAGCGCCAATATCCAGAACTCACCTCTGGCGGCAGATCTCTAACCACGGAACTGCAGCGCCCCGCTCCAAACCCAACGCCTACTCCAACGAGGCGTCAGAACCTGTAACGGAGGAACGGAGTAAACTGAAACGTATCCTGGCGCAATCCACTCTCAGCCACACATATCCTGTGCGCCTCGTCCCTCGAAACCTGGAGCGCGTAGTTCAACGACTGTATAAACATCCCTAGCACAGGGAGGCTCTCCGAGAGTCTCTCCATCACCACCAACCCCAATTCTGCCTACAAAGGCTCCAACTCAAACCTATGAATCGGGATGGTTCAGACTGCCAGGACTGGCTCCATCGATCAATGATGTCCCTAAGCTCAGCTACTATCCACTATCCATCCTGCCTCGGTGCCTCGGCACTACTCATCGACACGGAGGGCTGCTCGCTCAAGTCGGTGCCACCGGTACAACTGAAGATACCACTGCATAGGAAGAAAGTACTGGAGGACACTCAAGCGGTACTTGCCACTGGCTATGCTCTCTGCTCCAACAAGCGCATCAAACGTTCCATGTCCTCCTCCTGGCATCGACAGCCTCCGACATCTGTGCCATCTGATCCATAACTCCTGGGTCTCGCTCTGCCTCTGGTAACTCTGTCTCCCGCTGCTCGGGTTACTCATCAGATGCGGGATGTGCCATCTTCGCTACACGACGTCTCAGGGGCATCGTAGTCCACTGCACAATAACAAACATCAGGACACAGCAACCATACGACCCAATCCAGCGAAAGTCTAAGAATGTTATCAATTCCACAGTATTATGTTGTCTGCAGCCAACATAATCGCTTAGGAACAAAGTCAACATGCCAATCCTATCCCGTCTCGTGGAGAGTTACAAAAACTCGATCAGGACTCTCGCTAACAGTCACGCCTCTCACGTATCCCTAAGTTCCAACCACATCCGGATTTCTAAGTGCCTCAACTGACCCTACAACCTGTCTTCGTACCCTCTTAATCTGGTCCCGCCCCGGGTCGGCGAACCTGCGACCACGGCTCGCCAACAGATCCGCCCACCTATGCCAAACCGCATAGGCTAGCGTCCTACTGCAAGAAAATACTACAGCTAAATAGATATCAATCTACAAATAAAAATCTGCTGCTTATAACTAAATCAATCACTGAAAACTGGAATAATACAACAATGTCCCGTCTCCCAAAAATGATAATCATACCAGTATCCTCATATACCAACTCCAGAACTCAACCGGGAGGTATCTCCAGTAAATACTCATGTACATGCTCTCAATACATAACACTCCTCACTACAACAGTCTCGCAAAGTAGGAAATAAAATAACTATCTATGAAGCGCGTCCTCTGAAGGGGTACCGCTACACACAACGACGGGTAGGGAACTAGCTCGCGATTCCCTCGCCTCG
>CM055071.1:18423181-18514616 GCA_029204045.2 Tillandsia leiboldiana
CCACTGCGCCGACCAACCGGGAGGCGCCACGTGGCCAGCGCCCGGGTGCACGCCTCCGCAGTGGACCGCGCACCTCCGCCGCCGCCAAGCCGCCGCGCTCCGCCGCCCGCCGCCACCGCCGGCGCCCTCTCCGGCAGCCGGAACAGTACCCAAGACCTCGAAATGCGTGTTTCGCATCCGGACTCTGAAAAATACAAGTAAATAGCCCGTTTCGATCGTTTTCGCGCGCTGAATCCAAATCCGAAGTCCGATTTGCCAAATTCCACTTCAAAATTTCTCAAAAATTCCCGGGAAAGCAAACTTGATCCGTTTTTCATGCCGAGTCCAAATCTTGGGTCCAATATGCGCGCAAACACCTCTAACACCCAACATGGGTCTCCAGAAGCCGCAGATCCAACAGTAATCCAAACGTGGGAATTTCCGGGTCCTCACATCCTCCCCCACTAAAAGAAAGTTTCGTCCTCGAAACAAACACGGCTCAAAAGGGAGTTCAAAGCCAAGGGTAAGCATCCAACAACACAGTCTCCAACTCCCCAGTTGCTACTCACTCCCCGTGATTACTCCTCCACAAAATAATAATCAGTACGGCATGGCCCGGTTGCGTAATTCTCTCATCTCACGAGCCAGAATTTGCAACGGGCGTCCCTCGTGCCACAAGTACTCGCAGATCTCAAAGGAAACGAGTCCATCACGGGCGAGGAATCCACAAGCCTAACACTCCTGCTGAGACGTGGAAGGACCATCACGAACGCCAACAAAAGGCTGGGGGAAAAGAGGAAAACAACCAATGTAGCACGCACCAACACCGCTCCCTGGTGCCAGCTCAACCAGGCGATCCGAGACATACCCATACGGTCATCCAAAGAAAAGAAGCCCTAATCGGCTAGGGTCCTCGCTCAATCACTCTCGGATCCTGACCATCCGCAGGTACTGCTTCACCGCAGTCTACCGTCAAAAGGGACCCTCAGGGACACAACCTCAAGCCCTGTTCCTCACCTCAACAATAACTGTTGATCTCAGCCAAACTCAAATAGCATCCACATTGGCCGAAAATCCACCGCCGCTCCTATGGCTAACACAATGTGACCCAAGAAGGTAAGCTTCTAAAGCTAAAACTTGTATCTCAATAACCTGGCATACAGCTTCATCCACACAGCATGGTAACACATCCACCAGTGCTCCTCATGCTCCAAGTCGCTCTGGGAGTAGATCATAATATCCCTGGAGGATCTTGTTACCAATGCAATCAAGTATAGTTGGAGCACAATTCCTCAAACCAAAAGAGTGGTAGGGCGTTAATCAATCCAATTGGCCTCACTATAACATAATGCCCCTACCGCGTCCTGAACACCATCTTGACGAAATACTCAGCCGTATGATTCCAAAATCTGTACCTGCATCAGTCGTACAACTGCCGGAGTATAACTCCATCAAAAGGCCCAGAATAAAACTCGGACCTGTCTACACACGAACCATAAAAAGGGCCCTCACAGTCGTGTATCAACGATGTGGCATCACCACCGTATATCAACGGCGTGGCACTAGGTCAAACAGACCCCTCGATCCATCAGATCCTGCAACTGCGCCATCAGCTCTCACAGCTCTACTGGCAATATCCAATGAGGTGCTGTCGAGGGTGGCGCGGTTCCCCGAACCACGCCAACTCAATCTCTATCTCCCTAACCGGCGGCATAATCAACAGCTCAGGTGAAATCACACCCGGAATCTCGTGGCAACAGAGATATCTTTGGGTCCCGGTGCCGCCGTAAGCACCTCTCACACTGTCTCTATAACCAGTGTGCTCTAACGACCTCAATAACCAAATCTCCTCTCGTCTGCCTCGCAGAAGGTCAAAGTCCTCTCCTTTCGCAGTCTAACATCCTGTGGCACTGTGCCAACCAAAACCCAAGCACTAGGTCGAAACGCCGAACTGCCATAATTACCAATAAGTCTACCCGTAAATCTCGCGGCCTCAACTGCATAGGACATAGACCACAAGCCTCCCCCACATACACAACACTAACAGGAACCTGTACCTCAAGTGCATGTGGTAACAATCTGCCTCTAGTCCATGCAGGAATGCAACATGCTCCTACTCCGACTGCTGTGATGAAATCACACCTGCGACAACTCGATCAACTACCGTGGCGCCCTCCAACCGGGCGGCACAGATTCATCCGCTCAAAGCAAGTGGTTGTCGCCCAAACTGCCTGAAAATCAGGACTATCCACAAGGGAGCACGACCTCTGTCTCTGCTCACATTGAGGAGACGTATAAAGTCCTCCGCAGATAACAAATCCACGCTACCGCTGCGCTACTCTGTTATAGATGTTGATGCTACCATCGGGGTCCACCCGATCTCTGGCATCACGGGAACCCGTTATCCAGGAAAATAAAATCAGAAATATCTCTGTCGGCCGATCTGTCCTCCATCACCCGGCGCCAAGCGCCAATATCCAGAACTCACCTCTGGCGGCAGATCTCTAACCAACGGAACTGCAGCGCCCCGCTCCAAACCCAACGCCTACTCCAACGAGGCGTCAGAACCTGTAACGGAGGAACGGAGTAAACTGAAACGTATCCTGGCGCAATCCACTCTCAGCCACACATATCCTGTGCGCCTCGTCCCTCGAAACCTGGAGCGCGTAGTTCAACGACTGTATAAACTCCCTAGCACAGGGAGGCTCTCCGAGAGTCTCTCCATCACCACCAACCCCAATTCTGCCTACAAAGGCTCCAACTCAAACCTATGAATCGGGATGGTTCAGACTGCCAGGACTGGCTCCATCGATCAATGATGTCCCTAAGCTCAGCTACTATCCACTATCCATCCTGCCTCGGTGCCTCGGCACTACTCATCGACACGGAGGGGCTGCTCGCTCAGTCGGTGCCACCGGTACAACTGAAGATACCACTGCATAGGAAGAAAGTACTGGAGGACACTCAAGCGGTACTGCCACTGGCTATGCTCTCTGCTCCAACAAGCGCATCAAACGTTCCATGTCCTCCTCCTGGCATCGGACAGCCTCCGACATCTGTGCCATCTGGATCCATAACTCCTGGGTCTCGCTCTGCTCTGGTAACTCTGTCTCCCGCTGCTCGGGTTACTCATCAGATGCGGGATGTGCCATCTTCGCTACACGACGTCTCAGGGGCATCGTAGTCCACTGCACAATAACAAACATCAGGACACAGCAACCATACGACCCAATCCAGCGAAAGTCTAAGACATGTTATCAATTCCACAGTATTATGTTGTCTGCAGCCAACATAATCGCTTAGGAGCATAAACATGCCAATCACTCATCCCGTCTCTTGGGAGAGGTACAAAACTCGATCAGGACTCTCGCTAAAAGTCACGACTCTCACGTAGTCATCCTAATGTCCAACCACAAGCCTAGGATTTCTAAGTCCTCAATGACCTACAACCTAGGCTCTGATACCACTCTAATCTGTCACGCCCCGGGGTCGAAACTGCGACCCGGCTCGCCAACAGATCCGCCACCTATGCCAAACCCGCATAGGCGAAGCGTCCTACCTGCAAGAAAAGTACTACAGCTAAATAGATATCAGAGCTAAAAATAAAAATCTGCTGTATAACTAAATCAATCACTGTACAACTGGAAATAATACAACAATGTCCGTCTCCCAAAAATGATAATCATACAGTATCCTCATATACAAACTCAGAACTCAACCGGGAGGTATCTCCAATAAATACATCAGTGTACAGGCTCTCAATACATAACAATCCTCACTACAACAGTCTCTCAAAGGAGGAAAATAAAATAACTAATCTACTGAAGCTCTCCTCTGAAGGGGTACCTCTACACACCAACGACGGGTAGGGAACTAGCTCGCGACTCCCTCGCCTCGGTCAGAAGGATCAGCAACAGGAACAACAGGAACCGGAGTAGAGTCCCTGGGGAAAGACACCACGACGGGTGTGAGAACTACATCCCACAGTAGTTCTCAGTGGGTGCCGCCAACAAGCCCGACGGTCTGCCCACTAAGTCTACTAGAGGCATAAAGTAACAAAAGCAGTGCTGTAAGGAAAGCTGGGAAAAGTAAACTCTACAGCTACTATGCCTCTATCTAGATGCTCAAAGAGTGGGACAGAAAGAACATGATGCCACAACTAACACTCATCTCTGATCACTCAATCTGAACTGACTGCCTCCTCGGGTCCAGTCAAGCCTGCGCCAACCTACTGCCGTTACGTCCCGGAGGAGCGGACTTACGTAGGACGTCCATGACTGCCAACACCAGCACAGCCAGAGGGACAAATGCAACGATAAGTCGCGATAGAAAAACTCAATCTCACGCCGGTATAACAACCCGGTCTCGCCTACTCCGGAGTGGCACTCGAGGGGAGCGACCCGCTCGAGTAAAAAGTAACCCATCTCAAGTATCTCTGTAAAGTATCTCTGTCAAGCTCAAATGTGGCTCATGCAGGCTATGATCCACGATCAAACAGATCGGTAACTCCAAGCTCAAAGCACAACTCAGTCGGAAAAAGAACCTCGACTCGAACAGGAATAGCCCAAAACACTCTCACAGCTATGTCGGAGAACCCTCAACGACTCAATCTGATAAATGCACGACCATGGCTGAGTCGGGAAACCTCCACGACTCGATCTGCCAGAACCCCAAGATCCTCAAAGCTAAGTGGGAGAACCACCTCCACCACTAAATCAGAAAAATGACCTCTAGATCACACTCTACCAACTCATAGCACAAAGTCGCATCGACTGCGAGAAACTGCCTCAACAGGCCAACACCGCATCCACTGCGAACAACTGCCTCAACAGGCCAACATCGCAACCACTGACACGAGGAAGGGTCCGGGAACCCCGAAAGACTAGAACCTACAATCCAAATCAAACAAGAACAGGCTCTAGGCATAGCCTCTCGTTGTTCTCGTCCCAAGAAGAAGGCAGACCTTAGAACCCAGACCACTCGAATCATCTCGGGTGGTTAATTTATAGGAAAAGGTGACATTTCTTACTGAAGCCCTTTGATCTGTAAGAAATCCATATTTAATGATTTTTAGTTCTTTTTAGGAAAACAGTTGAAACCAAGTTTTACATCTAAGCCTCGAAGGGCTAATGCCTTCGTCCAATCAAACAGGAACAGACTCAGGCGACCCTACGATGCTTGGAAGAAAATATTTGGTTGACAAAAATCATATGTGTGTCCAAAAAGGTTCTGGGTTTAAGGTCCTGCTAACACTGATCTACCGCTGCCACTATCACAGCGGCGACAGATAAAACAAGAAAAAAATAAAACATCTCGGGACCACCGTCTACCCAAACGGCTCCCGCTACAGATGAACAACCAACTACATCTACCAGACTCCACTCTGCTCCCAAGCACGAGTGTAACATGCATCCCGCACTAAAAGATAACTCCTGACCACTCGACCCACTACCCGGGCGAGGAAGAACACTATGTCCAGGAAAGTAGAAGTGTGGATGTCTAAAGCAGAAATAACCCTAGCCCAAGTGAGGGTTTTCTACTAGTCTGGTTACACATGCAACATATGACGGGGTGCTAGGTCAAGTTCCAAGATAACAATAATCAACAGCTTGTAGGGAAGGACAATAAACACATGATCATTTAACAGCATTAGGAACATCAATTCCTATAATCTAGCATGCTATATAGAACACATCTATAACATGCATGTCCCTACCCAGATAGAATTAATGCACAGTCCATAGGTCATGAAGACAAGGCCACCCACCTGAAAATGCTAACAGTCCGGAGTTCCACAGCTGAAAACACCAGAAGCAACAACCTCCACTAATCCTCAACACCAACGGGTTCACAAACATCCGCAAATACTCCTGGGTACAACAAAAAGGTCCAAGGTTACACTTTATTCCACAACATAACCAAGTACAAAAATCTGCATGAGACAGTCCTGAAGATCTGAAATTTCCACCTACAGAAAGTGCCCTGAAAATTCCGATAAAAATATCACAGCGAGCGTCTCGTCGAGACCTTCGAAACGGGTACCTGCACGCCCAAATCCGAGCCCCGTAGGCCAAGTTACAAATTCCACAGTACAGGTGCGCAAATACTCACAACCACACAACTGTAAACTCAAACACAGATAAAAGGGGAATAGTATACCTTCGGGCAAGCCTCAGAAAAATCCCGGAAAAATACAATGATAATCCTTGCGACGAGTAGATCCAAAAAGTGTATAGGCTCGTCTCAATCCGACACACGGGTGCGGAGATAAAATTCCGGCAAGGGGCCGCTGTCCAAAAACTCCACCAGAAAACAGCGGCTTAGAAATGCCTCGAAAACCGTGTCATAAACTCTGAATCCAGCAAGATGATCAACACGAAAGTCGAAGACGTACCTCTCATGATTCCAACGCCGCAGAAATCGTCCAAAAATACTGACGGAGTAGCTCTGTAGACCTCCCAGATCAAACTGCGACGATAACGGGCCTCCGATGAAAAATCGCCACACTGCGCTCCGATGCCGAAGTCGTCGACGCCGCGGCTTCCAAAAAAATCCGGGCCTCTGCCAGAAGATGCGTAAGATGAAGATCTCCAACTTTCCTAAAGGGGCCATGGGCAGGGGAGCTCGGGAAAGGGGGCAAAACTCCCCCACAAGACAGCTATTTATAAGCCCAGCCCGAAAATCCGAACTTTGGAATTTTGGCCCAAAGTTTCGGGCGCCCGGTACTTCCGGGCTGCTACAGTAGCGGGCCCGGCCCGTTACTGTTCACGCCCGGAAGAACCCCAGGCCGCCACGTGTACACCCAAACAGCAAATAGCTGTTTGGGCCAACAGCCAAGCGCCACGTGGCCGAACCCTGCGACGACACGTGGCGTCCACACCGGGAGCCTCGGGTCAACGAGCCCACGCCGCGCCCCACGTGCGCCCACGCGTGCCTGTCGGGCACGCGGCCCGAGGTACCAGCTCCCCGCACTGTGGACCGCGCGCACAACGCCGCACCAACCCCGATCTGCCACGTGTCCACCCCCGGGTCCACCGTGCACCCGCGCCATCCCGTGGACCGCGCCCACTGCGCCCGCCAACCGGGAGGCGCCACGTGGCCAGCGCCCGGGTGCACGCCTCCGCGGTGGACCGCGCACCTCCGCCGCCGCCAGCCGCCGCGCTCCGCCGCCCGCCGCCGCCGCCGGCGCCTCTCCGGCAGCCGGAACAGTACCCAAGACCTCGATATGCGTGTTTCGCATCCGGACTCCGAAAAATACAAGTAAATAGCCCGTTTCGATCGTTTTCGCGCGCTGAATCCAAATCCGAAGTCCGATTTGCCAAATTCCACTTCAAAAATTTCTCAAAAATTCCCGGGAAAGCAAACTTGATCCGTTTTTCATGCCGAGTCCAAATCTTGGGTCCAATATGCGCGCAAACACCTCTAACACCCAACATGGGTCTCCAGAAGCCGCAGATCCAACAGTAATCCAAACGTGGGAATTTCCAGGTCCTCACACCGGATGCCTTCGGCAATTTTTGGAATTAGAATTTGGCAAATCGGACACCGGATTTGGATTCAGTGCGTGAAAACGGTGAAAATGGACTACCTACTTGTATTTTTCGGAGTCCGGATGCAAAAGCGCGTTTTTCGAGGCTTGGGGTTACTGTTCCGGCCGTCGGGCAGCGCCGGTGGCGGCGGGTAGCGGCGGAGCACGGCGGCGCAGCCGCGGGCAGCGCGGCGGGCAGAGGCGCGGGCCGCCCGGTCCACGCGGCGGGCGTGCACCGGGGGCTGGACGCGTGGTGGCTCGGGAGTGGGCCGGTCCGCGGGGCGCGGTCCACGAAGAGTGCGGGGAGCATGGTGGACCGGACGGGAACACGTGGCGCCACCAGGGGAATCCGGGCGCTCGTCGCAGGGCAGCCCGTGGAGCTTTCGGGCGCCCGGAAATGGGCATGCGCTCGAAAGTTGGGACAAATCCGGTATTTCTGGATTTGTCGTTTTGGGCCTATAAATAGAGCCCGAACTTCTCCCTGAAGCTCTTTTCCTGCTCCTCTTCTCTCAGTGCAACCCTCACGAGATTTCTTCCTCTCCCAGAGCCGGATCCATCTGCAGCTTCCAGGATTTTTCTGCGGCACGCATCCCGAGGTTTTCATTTTTACGGCGCGGCGCGACGCTCGTTCGTTTGTGATCTTCTTCGTCCCGTTTTGGTGCGAGGACTCCCACGGCTTACTCCGACCTCCGATTGAGGCGATTCTTGCGCCGTTGGACTCACGACAGGTAGGGCTTCGATCTTCGTGTTTTGAGCTCCCTCTCTTTTCGAGTTTATCTTGGAGTTTCCCGAGCTTTCTTTTGACCCATTTTCGTGGGCGGAGTTTTGGACAGTACCACAGTTTTTCGGCGATAACTTTGCGCATAGGCGTCGGATTGAGGCGTACCAAAAGGCGTTTTTCATCTACACAGCGCAAGGAACACCCTTGAATTTTCTGGGAATTTTCTGAATTTTTTTCGAAGGTGAAAAATATCTGTTTACAGAATATAGTGCTACAGTTTTTGAGATCGGTTTATTTCGGGGTGGTTCCCTTGTCGGAGTTGTTTCTCGGTGTAGGAAACTCAGATTTGGGCGTGCGAGTACTCATTTCGATCGTCTCGACGCGAGGATCGCAGCGGCAATTTTTCAGGAATTTTTTGTCTCCATCTCGCAGGTAAAAACAAGGCAACTCTGGACTGATGTGTTTTGGACTGATTTTGTGGAGCATTGTATGTTTAAATTATGTATGTTCTTTTGGGGTATGTTGTGCAGTGTTGTGGTGACTGTTTGGACCGAGCGTGGATTTCACCTTTGGACAGGGAATTAGCGCTCCAGGTGGGTGGTTGTTGCTTACCTCTATTTTGACATGCTCACTAGGATTATTTGAGTGATCTCCTTATGTTAGGATTATTGATCAACAAGTGAAGATGGAACTTATGCATGCTTGTTTGGGCATATGGTTGGCTATGTTAGCGGTTAACTTTGAATGTGGAATTGAATCTTAAATTGGGATAATTAAATTACCTTGATGGTTGGTACTATTTGAGGATTTTATGACATGCATAGGTGGATAGTAATGCTTTATTATGGAACATGGATTATAGACATGTGTGGTTGGATAATATTTTAGCATGATGGTTATATCTATGCGGAGCTATTAAATTGTTACACATGTGGAGCCATTATTTGTCACACTTTCTTTATCTTTCATGAGGACATATGCATGCTTGTTTGGACATCTAGGTAGGCCATCTTTTATCGCTACACTTTCATGCTGGAACTTGACTTAGGAGAAACCTTGTTTGTTTCTTTTCTCCTTTCGTTAGTCAGGTGGTATTTGTTGCTCGGGTTTGAGCAGGGGTTTGGGATAGTGTAGCCGGGGCATGGATTATAGATTATGGGTTTTGGCGGCGACCGCGGATATTGGGCGGTTGACCGGATATCGGTTATAGGACATCGGTGATAGGGCATGATTATGGATTAGAGGGTTTTGTGGCAACCGCGGATAGTAGGCGGTTGACCAGATGTCGGATGTGGGACATGATTGTGATTGTGGGTTATTCCGGCGACCGCGGATATTGGGCGGTTGACCGGAGGTCGGTTGTTAGACCTGGTCGTGGATTTTGGGGTATTGCGGCAATCGGGGATATTGGGCGATTGACCGAATGGTTACTTTCGCATCTAATTGGGAATCAGTTTTCTTTTAGTGGAGGGTTGTGTTCCACTGGGGCTTTATAGTTGTGATCCAGTCCTGCTTTTGTTACTTATCACACCGGCGCGGTTATTGCCCGGTGATGCTTTCCTCGTGTGGGTCGCTCCCCTCGAGATCCCCTCCGGAGGCCGGGGCCAGACAGTTATTGACAGTTTTACCATCACATCGGCGCGGCTTATTTGCCCGATGATGAGGGCGGCAGCAGGAGTTTTGCTATCACATCGGCGCGACTTATTTGCCCGATGATGAGGGCGGTACAGATTGGGTCCATCGGGGACGGTCGGTTACTGTTGCATACGGTTATTCCAGTCTAGGACTGCATTTTAGATGCATAGTAGTGGTAGTTTCCTTTCTTCAGCAGTCATTATTGCTTACCACACTTCTTTCCTTTTTGCCTCTGGTAGACCTAGTGGGTGTGTCAGAGTTTGCGGTCTTACCCACTAGGGGAGGTACTGGTTTACTAGTAGTTCTCACCCCCATTCTTCTTTCCTCTTTTTCTTCTCCCTTGTTTTGCAGTTCTTCTGCGGGTGCTGCTGGGCTTTCAACGGCGGGTCGAGGAGAGAGGACGGCTGAGTAGATAGATCTCGAGGCAGGATGAGCGAGTTAGCTGGACTGTTGGTGTACCCATGTTTCCTCAGACGGTTGTACTTTTACTTTTGGGACTGGCTATTGCCAGCAGGTTGTATTTATTTTTTTGGTGAGCTGGGAGAGACAGATGTATCATTTATACAGATGTATTGTATTTTATTTTCAGCTTCAGTCTGAGATGTATTAGTTTTAGTTCAGCTCTGTTTTTATTGCTCTTTTATTATTATCTCTTATATCTGAGCAGGTTTTGCGCTTCGTGTACGCGGGAAATACCATGTGCACGGCGGATCTGTAGACGGGCCCGGGTTCCGGTTTACACCCGAGGCGTGACATGTCACCCATTCCATGGCATTATGTTGTCTGCAGCTAACATAATCACCTAGGAGAATAAACATGCTAATCACTCATCCCGTCCCTTGGGAGAGGTATAAAACTCAATCAGGACTCTCGCTATAAGTCACGACTCTCACGTAGTCATCCTAAGGTCCAACCACAAGCCTAGGGTTTCTATGTCCATAATGACCTACATCCTAGGCTCTGATACCACTCTAATCTGTCACGCCCCGGGGGTCGAAACTGCGACCCGGGCTCGCCAACAGATCCGCCACCTATGCGAAACCCCGCATAGGCGAAGCGTCCAACCTGCAAAGTATCATCTAACAACTAAATGGATATCAGAGCTGAAGAAAAACTGTTGTAATAAAAGTTTGAATCACTGTACAACTGAAAAAAATAAAGTACAATATCCATCTCCCATAAATAATGATACAATAATCCGGTCCACCGAAATTGTAATACAAGTAAAAGCCACCTATACAACATCTATAAATCCAAAAAGGGAGATAAACTGAAATAATAAAATACAACTGTGTACAGTGAAACCCACAATCCGGGTCGGTACATCTATCCCACTGTAGAAATCAACACTGGTAGGGATCTATCTCGCGACTCCCTCGCCTCGAACCGTCAACCGAAAGATCCGCAACTCCCGCAGCAGACACTGCAATACAAAGGGAGGAAAGGGGAAAAACAACAATGGGGGTGAGAACCACTAGTAAAACCAGTAGCCTCCCCCTGTGGGTAAAGCCTCAAACCCCGACGTACCCACTAAGTCTACCAGAGGCCAGAGAAGGAGTAAGAGAGGTGGTAAGCTATAAACAGAAATACTGATAAGAGAAAGCTACCACTAGTATGCCTCTAAATGCCGTGCTAAGAAGTATAGCTAAATGTATGCACCAGTAAATAAATGCCTGCCTTAATAAACCAAATCTAAACACCAGTAAACACCAGTATTGCCTGCTGTACTTGTCAAATCGGGTATGCTGGCCAACGCATAACACCGATAGGGAAAATGAGTCTCAAGGACTTAAAGCCTGCCTGTCGCACACTCCGGAGTGGCACTCGAGGGAGCGACCCACATGAGTAAAGTAAGTAGCCATAAGTAACCTGATATAGCAGGACTGGATCACGACTCTGATCAAAGTGGGAAAAACCATCCACTAATGGAAAACCCGATCCCTCTCCCCCAATCTGATGCAATAATAACAGTCCGGTCAACCGCCCAAAGTTCGTCGTCGCCGCAATACCCTGCCATCAAGCCCTGCCTATCCCAAGTCCCCAGAAACCTGACTACACTATCCCAAAACCCCCTGCTCGCGCACGAGCTACAAATACCCTGAGCCTAGTATGAAAGGAGAAAAGCAAGAAACATGGTTTCTCCTAAGTCAAGTCCAATATGGTAGTATAGCAGAAAAAGGTGGCCTATCTAGATGTCCATAGAAGCATGCAAGTGTCCTCATGTAGAATAAAAGAAAGGCATCTAACAGTGTTCTTACACCCATTAGAGCATGATATCCCAATATAATAATCAATCGCATAGGAGGTTAAATGCTAATATGTCATAAACCAAGTTTGTACAAACATGCAAGTTTTCTCATTTGGAAATAAAGAGAGAATAGTAACCATCACGATTTACACATAACGAGAGTCAGGAGATAACCGACAACAATTAATCTCACACAAATTAGATCAAGATTAAGAAGTTAACTATTCTCACACCACCACTAACCACCCTCACATGAACCATTCGTTCACACATAGATATACCGAAGATCATTTAACCTCACTTAAATATGGACATTCAATCAACTAACACCAATGAATATGTTAAGGTTCCACAACCTTCATTGATCTCACATAGGATGCATATAGAATCCACCAACAATATTCTTTTCCACATAAGCCAAATCGCCGACCAACCACAATACACAATCTCTCACAAAATAGTCTAAGGATCAACCATTATGACAACCATTACAAGATGTAGAATGAAGGTCGACAAAGTCAATTATACTCATATAGATAAGTCAAGAATCATTTAACATATAACCTCTCACGACATAGGTTCAAGAATCATCAACAAGATCACCCTCACATACCCATGTTAGCCATTCACACTTAGCCTATATGACATTCACATAAAGCCACAATAACCCTTCTCACATAGCAACCATGTCCTTCTCACATCAACCAACCCAACATTCACACTTGAGTTAATGAACCATTCGCATATAGCAACCAAAATTATTCTCGCATAAATTAAGCTAGTCCTCTTCATGCAATAGCCAATCCTTCACATACATCGACCAAAACCATTCTCACATGAATCAAGTTAACCATTCATCACAAAGGGTAGGCTAAAGATTAATTTTTCCAAATATTCTCACATAGCCATAAATTTAAGGATGATCGCTTATAATCGCTTCATATGAGATAATGCAACGTCAATCAAACTATTCATTCACTCGTGTATACACTGAGGATCAATTAACTTAATCTAAACATGGATATCCAAGCATATTATACCAAGGAGAAGAGAACAACAATCAACTATGCCATGAAGGAAACCAATAGCCCGAGTGGGTAAATCGTTGTTTTTGGCAAAGCACAACCACCCACCTGAAACTTAATGATCCGATGCCTGATCTGGCTGAATTTTGGCATGAGAAATCCTTATCCTCCCAGGAGTCCGATGCCGCAAAAATCATCCAAATCCGCCTCACGGATTGGGCGCAATCACTGAAACAATGCACGCTGCGCAATTAAATTCCAGAATTTCAGCAATTGAAATTAAGTTTAAGAAGATGTAAGTGCTTCCCCAAATACCTCAAGATGAAGTTCCTAGCAGTAAAACAAAGATGTCCTCTTTCATACAAACATCTTCAAGTCCTCAAAAATCCACCATTAATTTCCCTTAACATTCAAATGAAGCAAAAATCACAATGCTGTCTAAAAACTGCTAACATAAACTTGCTAGCATTTCCAAGCTTAATTAGGGGCTTTTCCAAAGAGATTTATCCACATATCACAAAAGAGAATTTTCTCACCTTGAAGTTAAGAAGAAGTCTCAACTTGAATTTCTGAAAAAGACTTTATATCCACAAAGTTATCTCCATTCCAAGGTGCATTGCTCAAATCAAAACTAAAACAGGGACTGCAGTAACCCTTATAACAGCACTTAGAAATATCATCAAATTTACCTAACCAAACGTGCTCCAAATCCTACAAGAGAGGTACCATTGGATTTCTTGTCGAGAGTAGATACAAATTGAGCTAAAGAACTCTAAATTTCATGCTCGGATGAAGGAGAAAACCCATAAACACTTTGAACTATCCACCAAGTTCCATCTGTACACGAGTGCAGCAAGGTGCTCCAAAGATCATGCATAAACCCTAATAAAAACTCAGATCTGGGGAAAATGATACATATCAATATTGTATATCTTCGAGTCCTCGAAATTACCCCACAAAAATCATCCCAAAATTCCCATCGTACTGCCAAGAAAGGCCAAAACACTAAGGACTGTTTAGGATTCCAGACTGAAATGAAGGGTCCCAAAGATGTCCTTAAAACTCTGTAAAATCATGAGATATGAGGGAAGCGTTAAATACAAAAATTGTAGCCTTACCTCTTGTGAAAACATAAAACCAAAAATGAGCTCAAAATTCCAAGAAATGAGTCCTGGGTAATTTTCGTACTGAAACGCGACGGGAAGGTCCACCAACATCAACAATGGTGGTGCTTGCCTCATGGAGAAGATGATGGTGATGAAGCCTCTATAATCCATCTCTTTGCTGATGAAGATGCAGAGGTGTTACAGGTGAGTCCTCTATAGAAGTCCCCAAAGTTGGAAATATCCAAAGGAGGAAGAAGGAGGAGGAGGAAGCTCATAAATAGAGAAGAAGAAGGAGGAGAGAAAAAAGAACTCAAGGGGTTCACTGTGCGGAGCACAGTGCTGGGCCAGGCCCAAAACCCGGCCTAGCCCGCCGCGCGCTAGGGGCACGTGGCGCCCATTCGGGCGCCCCGCCCTTGGGTGGAGGGCCCGGATGCGGCCACGCCCGACGCGGCGCCCGCCAATGGCGCGGCGCCGCGTGTCCCCTGCGTGGGGATGTGCAAGGCGGCGCGCGCACGTGCGCGCGCTCTGCCCAACGCAGGCGCGCCGCATGGCTCGCGCCCGCCTCTCTTGTGCCGCCGCGTGGATGGCCGAGCGGCCAGTGCGCCTGGTGCACGCGCAATCCCATGGACCGACAGCCTGAAATAGATCCAATAAGCTCCAAAAATGCCACTTTTTGCTGTTTTCGCGCGCTGATTCCAATTCCGAAATCCAAAATTCCAAATAATGCAACCAAATAGCCATTTCACTCATTTTTCCGTGCTGAATCCAAATACGATATCCGTTTTGCAAGAATCCACTTCTATTTTTCGACGAAACTCCCAATTAAGCAATCTTGATCCATTTCTCGCACTGAGTCCGTTTCTTGGGTCCGATTTGCGCGCAACCAACACTATCCACAGAAATAGGCCTCCACAAGCTGTCGATCACACTGTAATGACCACGAAGATCTGGGTCTTCACAACATAATTACAAGCCTTCCCAATTTTTTTTTAAAAAAATATTCACAAAATAAATATAAAAAAAATTAATATCGTATGATAATCTCGATTTAATTTTGCAAATTCTTTCTTTATGGAATTAGACATTCTCTATAATTTCGTATGATAATCTCGATTCTAATATTATATGATGTAGTGGCCTAGTTTCCCTGTGTAGCTTTCCCCCGTGATTTGTGGTGTGAAACACCAATTATTGGTGTGTCGGGCCCGCAATGCATCAAATGGACGCGTTGGATGGACTCAGTGAGGATTTTGGATCAAGCCTATATTTCGGCTATTCTTGCCGAATTTTGGAATGGTTTCAGGCTAATCGGAGGTCGAATTTGGATTCAGGCGGAAAAACGCTTGAAAACGGTTATTTACTTGTATTTTTCTGAGTCCGGATGCCCAAAAACGGACACCCGGAAGTTTTGGGTGTATTTTGGTGCACAGGGGAGTCGTGGACCGACGGGGATGACACGTGGCAGCCGGGAATTGTCCAGTGCACGCATCGCGGTCCACGGAAATTAGGCGCTGGTGCAGTGGATCAGGCGGGAGACACGTGGTAGCCTGCTATTGGTTGGCTCACGCGGCGCGGTCCAGGGAGACGCGTGGGGGAGTGCGTGGACCGGGGCGAACCACGTGGCGGCTCCGGATTGGGCGTCTCACGCACGCGCGGTTCACGTGGGGGCCCGGCGCTGACGCCGTACGCACGCGTGGCAGGCGGGGGATGGGCGGCGTCGGCTGGCATGGCGGACGGGGTAGCGCAGGCGTGCGCCACGTGGCGCCTCGCCATTAGCGGGCGCCACCCACCCCGCCGTCCCGCGCGGACACGCGGCAATGCCCGAGCGGCTAGGAGCTACTGTCCCGTGTTCGGGACACGCATCGCGCCCAGGGCGATTCGGACGCTGACGACGCGGGACTCTGCGGGGGTTTTGGGCGCCCGGTTTTCGGGCTTAAGCCCGAAAGTGGGCTGGGCTATAAATAGCCGACCTCCTCCTCCTTTCTTCTATTTTTCTAGGCTTTAGAGAGAGAAAGAAAGAGAGTGACCTGAAGAAAACTTCTTCCTCTCTCTGTCCTCCATCTCTCCAGGGATTCCAAGGATTTTAGGAGGCCTCGGCATCGGCGACACGGCGCGCTTCGACATTTCCCTTTCGCGGCCCATTTTCGTAGCTGTTCGGTCAGAGAAGTCCCCTGCGCTACCCCGGAGGAATTTTTGGACGATTTTTGCGGCAGCGTGTTCTTAAGAGGTAGGCCTTCGATTTTCGTGTTGATCACTTTGCTCCGTTTTGGGTTTTTGGTGCGGTTCCCGAGGCATCTTTTGACGCTATTTTTTGTGGCAACTTTTTGGACAATGTTGGATTGTTCAATTTATATCTTGGCCTACGGGGGTCGGAACGGGATGTATAAATACTCGATTTTCATCTTCTCGTTGCGTGGAACGCATCAGTGATTTTTTCAAATTTTTTTGAGAACCGCACACAGGTGAAAATTTTTGTTTCTGTGTGCTGCTTTGAAAAACAACAAGGGTTGTTTTCTTGAGATACCCTTTTAGCCCGAGTGCGATCCTTTTTGCAGTTGCTCGCTGTTTTGGGTGTTTTGTAGGAAAGAGAAGGGTTTGGCCCGAGAGGAGTTTTGTGGACTTGGATTTGCGTGCCAGGTGGGTGGTTGTTGCATCCCTCTTTTTTGACTTGCTCACTAAGTTTACTAGAGAGAAATCCCTATATTAGATCTATTGATTGATCACCCCATTGATAGTCATGCTTAAATTAAAATAATTGTGAGCCTATCATGTGAGACTATTCTTGTGGATCTATCATGTTGGAAATATCACTATCATGTTAGTATCTAGCTTTTGTACAAAAAGAGATTATCAAGTTGGAATATTATATCTAGCCTATGTGTGAGAGTATTATTGATGCTTCATTTTATTCTACATGAGGACAGTTGCATGCTTGTATGGACATCTAGATAGGCCACTATTTATCGCTACACTATCATATTGGGACTTGACTTAAGAGAAACTATGTTTGTTCTATTTCTCATTTTTATTCAGATGCATGATTCGTGTTGCTCGGGTTCTAGCAGGGGTTTGGGATAGTGTAGCCGGGACCTTGGAGTCTGGGAGAGGTTGTACTTGATTGAGGATTGTGGGGGAGTGCGGCCACCGCGACACAAGGCGGTTGGCCAGATATTGGTCATTTTTACCAAATATTGGACTTGTGGGGTATTGTGACAACCGCGGATATTGGGCGGTTGACCGGGTGTCGGTTGTTGTACCTGATTGTGGGCTTATGGGATATTGCGGTGACCGCGGACATTGGGCGGTCGACCGGATGTTTACTTTTGCATCATATTGGGAGATCGGGGTTTCATTAGTGGAGGGATTTGTTCCATTTGAGCATAGTCGTGATCCAGTCCTGCTATATTGAGATATTTGTGACGTGGTTACTTTACTCGTGTAGGTAGCTCCCCTCGAGTGCCACTCCGGAGCGTGCGGTGGTGCCAGATAGGCGCCGGACAGTTATTGAGTTCTTACTATCACTTCGGCGCTAGCCGGGGATTGGCTTGCTCGATGATGATGGGGGCAGCAGGCAGTACCGATTTTTTACTGGTGGTTAGATTGGGTTTTTGGACAGATATGGTTACTGATGCATATATACAGTCATTCCTTTCGGTATTGCATTAGAGGCATAGTAGTGGTAGTTTTCCTTATCAGCGGTCTATTTTTCGCTTACCACTTTATTTTTCCTTCTGCCTCTGGTAGACGTAGTGGGCGATGTCGGAGTTTGAGGCTTTACCCACAGGGGGAGGCTACTGGTTTACTAGTGGTTTTCACCCCCATTGTTGTTTTCCTCTTTTTCTTCCCCTTTGTTTTGCAGAGTCTTCTGCGGGAGCTGCTGGGCCATCAACGGCTGATCGAGGTAAGGGGATCGCTGAGTAGATAGATCTCCTGTGAGGCTGAGGGACTGGTTAGACTATGATGTACCCTCCACTCAGACTGTAGTAGTTTTCCTTTTATTATTATTTTTTTTTTTTGGAGGTCTGGCTTTTGCCAGCTGGTTGTACTATTTTGGTGAGCTGGGAGGTTATTGTATTTATTACAACTTTATTTTATTTCCAGTTTCAGTCTGAGATGTTATAGTTTTAGTTCAGCTCTGTATTTGTGCTCTTTTATTGTATATCTTATATCTGAGCAGGTTACCGACGCTTCGTGTACGCGGAAAATTCCGTGTGCATGGCGGATCTGTAGACGAGCTCGGGTTTTGGTTTACACCCGGGGCGTAATAGATTAGGTTGGTATCAGAGCTTAGGGATAGATCAATTGGGACTTTAGAAACCCTAGGCTTTTGGTGGACCCTAGGATGATAGGGCGTGAGAGACGTGATATTATTGCGAAAGTCGGTGATTTATTTATTTGACTCTTCCAGTGAATGGAGAGGGATCGATATATCCTATTTCTGTTGGACAGTTATGTTGGCTGCAGACAACATAAAGTTACAGAAATAGGGGATGTCCTTGACTTTTGCTAGATTGGGTCGTTTGTGGTTGGGTTACTGATTGTGGTTTCTTGTGGCAGGATGCCTCCCCGACGTCGAATTCCTACACGGAGTACCCCTACACCCCCTGATGAGCCGGAGCAGACCGGATCTTCGAAGATAAGAGAGCTGAGGGCCCTGGTGGCCCAATTGGCGGAGAGTACCCGCCGACAGGAGAAGCGGATTGACTAGTTGTTAGCCTAGAGAAAGGCGCCGCCCCCGACTGTTTTGGAGGCCCGTGTACCACCAGTTGCACCTCGTGTGACAACGGCGCCGTCATCGAGTAGCGGGGCTCAGGGAGCGGCCCAGCCCTTGACTCCTGCTTAGGAGGAGTATATCACGGAGAAGCTCACCAAGTTCTGCCAGTATGGACCTCCAAGATTCTCAGGGCGGAACGCTCAGCCGTGGGATGTGGAGGCTTGGTTATCTGCGATGGAGAAGGTGTTCAAGGATTTCTTCATCGACCCGCAGTATAGAGTACATATGGCAGTGCATTGTCTCGAGGGGGATGCTGGCGCTTGGTGGCGTCGGGTGGAGCCAGTAGAGTTCTAGACCACCCGACAACTGCCCTAGTCCGAGTTCCGGCGCATGTTACTTGGGACGTACTTTTCTGGGAGCGTGAAACAGAAGCTGGAGGACGACTTGAAGAATATTCAGCAGGGCGACTGGTCGATGCAGGTGTACTATTAGGAGTTTACGTAGTTGCTTAGCTGCGTGCCTTTCGTCGCCCGGGACGGGCTGCACCAGGTGGAGATGTTTGAGACCGATATTCGCCCTGAGATCTATACCCTGGTGCATGCTCGAAGACTTCAGACCCTTGACGAAGTCGTTGAGCATGCACTGTGGGTGGAGCGGGGCGATGCAATGGTTGCCAGGAGGGGCGGGTTGGTCGCACAGAGTTCTGAGAGGAAGCGACCAGCACCCGACGATGGGGGATAGGCCAGTTCTTGGAGACCGCCACCGCCGTCGTGGCCTCAGTTTCAGGGCCAGGGGCGTTTTGAGCAACGAGAGCCTGGTGGATCCAAGAGGCCGCAGCAGCAGCAGCCGCGACAGCAGAGATCGCAGCAGCAGTCGAGTCAACCACGGCTTCGCGACTGATGTATTTTCTGTGGAGGACCTCATCTGCCACACACCTGTGATCAGAGGTGGGGTCGTTGTTATAGATGTGGACAGTTGGGCCACGTTCGAGCTTCATGCCCCCTGTCGACTTCCACGGCACCATCTTTAGCCTGGCTCCTAGTGCATTCCGGCAGAGGTCGTCAGCTCAGCAGCCTTTTGCTCCAGCGAGCAGATCACCTTCCTTCCACCCTTCTGACTACGGTCCGCCAGCCCAAAGCGGTCGAATTTATGCCGCTCAGGTGGAGGACTACTCAACAGCCGATCATGTGGTGGCAGGTATTACTTTACTTTCTGGCATTAGGAATCATACCTTGTTTGATACCGGAGCATCTTATTCTTTTGTTGGTAGAGCATTTGCATTATTGCATGAGTTAGGGGTAGGACGGTTACCACGTTCACATGTGGTTTACTTTCACGATCGCACTTTGTACGTGGAGGAGTGTTGTTGGTCCTGCTCAGTGCAGATCGAGTCCTGGATTATGCCAGCAGACCTGATGGTCTTGAGACGGCTGTGGGATTTTGATGTGGTGCTCGGGATGGGCTGGCTGGCTCGGTACTTCGCGACGGTAGACTGCGCCATGAGGACGGTGACTTTTAGAGAGCCAAGCCAGGAGGTGTTCATGTACCAGGGATGCCAGAGCGCCTTCTTCGCCACGGTGGTTTCGACTTCGCGAGCGAGGCAGATGATTCGTTGAGGATGCGTAGCCTTTTTGGCTAGTGTTGTTGAGGGGCCTACGGCGGCACCGGGACTCAGGGATATCCCTATTGTTCGCGAGTTTCCGGATGTTTTCCCACCGGAGAGGACGAGCATGCCGCCGGACAGAGAGATTGAGTTACATGGAGTGCCCGCCTTTATTGTATCAGATAGAAACCCGAGGCTTGCCGGTGCCCACGATGTTTTTCATGTTTCTACTCTGAGGAGGTATGTCTTCGACCCGTTGCACGTCATCGACTTCACCCCACTTGAGTTCAGCGAGGACTGGAGTTACGAGGAGTGCCCACTGCGGATTCTGGGTCGAGAGGTGAGAGAATTGCGCAATTGGGCCATCCCCTACGTGAAGATCCATTGGAGAAACCATGACGAGCGCGAGGCTACTTGGGAGCTGGAGTCAGAGATGATGAACACCTATCCCTACCTGTTCGAGGCGCAGGCTGGAGTTGGGACTTTCGTTTCGAGGACGAAAATTTTCTTAGTGGGGGAGGATGTAGTGGCCCAGTTTCCCTGTGTAGCTTTCCCCTGCGATCTGTGGTGTGAAACACCTATTATTGGTGTGTCGGGCCCGCAACGCGTCAAATGGATGCGTTGGATGGACTCAGTAAGGATTTTGGATCAAGCCTATATTTCGGCTATTCTCGTCGAATTATGGAATGGATTCAGGCTAATCGGAGGCCGAATTTGGATTCAGCGCGGAAAAACGCTTGAAAACGGCTATTTACTTGTACTTTTCTGAGTCCGGATGTCCAAAAACGGACATTCGAAAGTTTACGATGTATTTTGGTGCACAAGGGAGCCGTGGACCGGCGGGGATGACACGTCGTAGCCGAGGATTGGCCGGTGCATGCATCGCAGTCCACGGAAATTAGGCGCTGGTGCAGTGGATCGGGCGAGAGACACATGGCAGCCTGTTATTGGTTGGCTCACGCGGCGCGGTCCACGGAGACGCGCGGGGGAGTGCGTGGACTGGGGCACGCCACATGGCGGCCCCGGATTGGGCGGCTCACGCACGCGCGGTTCACGCGCGGGTGCGGCGCTGACACCTTACGCACGTGTGGCAGGGGGCGCAGGCGTGGCAGGCGGTGGGTGGGCGGCGTCGGCTGGCGTGGCGGGCGGGGTGGCGCATGCATGCGCTACGTGGCGCCTCGCCATTGGCGGGCGCCACCCACCCCGGCGTCCCGCGCGGACATGCGGCAGCGCCCGATCGGCTGGGCGCTGTTGTCCCGTGTTCGGGACACGCGTCGCGCCCAGGCCGATTCGGGCGCTGACAACGCGGGCCTCCGCGGGGGTTTCGGGCGCCCGATTTTCGAGCTTAAGCCCGAATATGGGCTGGGCTATAAATAGCCCACCTCCTCCTTATTTCTTCTATTTTTCCAGGCTTCAGAGAGAGAAAGAAAGAGAGTGACCTTAAGCAAACTTCTTTCTCTCTCTGTCCTCGATCTCTCCAGGGATTCCCAGGATTTTAGGAGGCCTCGGCATCGGTGATCTCGGCGACATGGCGCGCTTCGACGTTTCCCTTTCGCGGCCCATTTTTATCGCTGTTTGATTAGAGAAGTCCCCTACACTACCCAGGAGGAATTTTTGAACGATTTTTGCGGCAGCGTGTTCCTAAGAGGTAGGCCTTCGATTTTTGTGCTGATCGCTTCGCTTCGTTTTGGGTTTTTGGTGTGGTTCCCGAGGCATTTTTTGACCCTATTTTCTGTGGCAACTTTTTGGACAGTGCTGGATTGTTCAATTTATATCTTGGCCTACGGGTGTTGGAACGGGACGTATAAATACTCGATTTTCATCTACTCGTCGCGAGGAACGCAACCGTGATTTTTCTAGATTTCTTCGATAACCACGTGCAGGTGAAAAATTCTGTTTCTGTGTGTTGTTTTGAAAAACAGCAAGGGCTGTTTTCTTAAGATACACTTTGAGCCCGAGTGCGATCCTTTTTGCAGTTGCTCGCTGTTTTGGGTGTTTTGCAGGAAAAAGGAGGGTTTGGCCCGAGAGGAGTTTTGTGGACTTGGATTTGCGTGCCAGGTGGGTGGTTGTTGCATCCCTCTTTTTCGACTTGCTCACTAAGTTTACTAGAGAGAAATCCCTATATTAGATCTATTGATTAATCACCCCATTGATAGTTATGTTTAAATTAAAATAATTGTGAGCCTATCATGTGAGACTATTCTTGTGGATCTATCATGTTGGAAATATCACTATCATGTTAGTATCTAGTTTTTGTACAAAAAGAGATTATCATGTTGGAACATTATATCTAGCCTATGTGTGAGAGTATTATTGATGCTTCATTTTATTCTACATGAGGACAGTTGCATGCTTGTATGGACATCTAGATAGGCCACTATTTATCGCTACACTATCATATTGGGACTTGATTTAGGAGAAACCATATTTGCTCTATTTCTCCTTTTTATTCAGATGCATGATTCATATTGCTCGGGTTCGAGTAGGGGTTTGGGATAGTGTAGCCGTGACCTTGGAGTCTGGGACAGGTTGTACTTAATTGAGGATTGTGGAGGAGTGCGGCCACCGCGGACACTAGGCGGTTGGCTAGATATTGGTTATTTTTGCCAGATATTGGACTTATGGGGTATTACGGCAACCGCGGATATTGGGATGTAGTGGCCCAGACTTTCGTGTTGCTTTTCCCCCTGTGATACGTGGTGTGAGACACATATTATTTGTGTCTCGGGCCCGTAGCGCGTCAAATGGACGTGTTGGATGGACTTAGTGAGGTTTTGGGTCAAGCCTGTCTTTTGGCTGTTTTTGCCAAATTTTGGAAATGGTTTCAGGCTAATCGGGGGTCGGATTTGGATTCAGCGCGGAAAAATGCTCGAAAACGGCTATTTATTTGTATTTTTCTGAGTCCGGATGCCCAAAAATGGGCAGCCAAAATTTTTCCGTGGATTCGGGTGCATGGGGAAAGCCGTGGACCGGGTGGGTGCCACGTGGCAGCCTGGGATTGGCCGACTCACACGGTGCGGTCCACGGGGAGGCGCGACGGGTGCAGATACCGGGGCGGGGGACACAGGGCGTCCTCGGAGTGGTAGGCGCACGCGGCGTGGTCCACGTAACTCGTGCGGGTCCATGGACCGGGCCCGGGGACACGTGGCAGCCACGGATTAGCGGGCTAACATAGGCGCGGTCCACAGTGGCGCACGGGGGCGCCTCAGGGCGCGTGCGTGGCAGGGTAGCAGGCGGCGCGGCAGGGCGCACGTGAGCGCTATCGGGTGTGGGCCACGTGGCGCCACGCGATTCGCGGGCGCCAACCACCGCACTGACCGGGAAGGGGCCACGTGTCGTCATCTGGGTGGGCTTGCACACGCTGTCCCGTGTTTGGGACATGTGTCAAGCCCAGGATGATCCGGGCGCTCTTCATCGGCCCTTCGTGGGGAGATTCGAGCGCCCGAAATACCCCCGAGCGCCCCGAGCGCCCGAATCTCGGCCCAAGTTGGAAAATTTGTTTTTTTTGAGCTGGGCCTATAAATAGGCCCCTTGCAGCTCCGTTTTTGGTTTTTCTAGATGTTTTCTCACAAAGCCTTCTTCTGTGATCTTCTTCCTCACTCAGTGCTGCATCTTGTGGAGGAATTCTAGGATTTTTGGAGGCCGCTACATTAATACCTACGACGATTCGGCGCACTTCGACGCTCCTTCTCTCGTGGCATTTTCCATCACGTTTCGGTGCGCGGACTCCCCTGTGCCACTCCAACAGAGTTTTTGCATGATTCTTACGCCTATGTTTCCATGACAGGTAGGGCTACGATTCTTGTATGTACAATTTCTCCCCATTCAGAGCTTTTCTTGGGTTTTTCGAACCATTTTGTGACCCCATTTTTTGCGGTGGAGTTTTGGACAGCATTGGAGTATTTGTGGAATATCTCGGCCCACAGGTATCGGAACGAGGAGTGCAAGGACTTGATTCGCATCTATTCGTCGTGAGGAACGCCGCTGTGATTTTTCTAGGATTTTTGGAGGTTGTTTCGAAGGTGATAATTCAACTTCTTCTGTACTGAATACTGCAGATTGTGATCGTGAGGAGTTTTGGGCTCGCAGCGGTGTTTTAATTGTATCTTGACCTACGGGTATCAGAACGGGACGTTCGAGTACTCGATTCGCATCTACTCGTCGCGTTGATCGCAGCAGTGATTTTTTTGGAATTTTTGGAGTTCATCTCACAGGTGAAAATCAACCATCTTTTGGACTGTTGCGCGGACAACGGCATTGTGATAATTGTGGGATTTATGTGTGCACCGTTTTGGTTGTTGTTGCAGTTTTCGCGGTGAGCCGGGGTTTTCCTTGAAGGAGGGCGAGTTTGGATCTGTGCTTCGCGTGCTTCACGATGGAGGTGGGTGGTTGTTATGTACCTCTATTTTGACATGCTCACTAGGAATATTAGAGAGATCCCCCTGTGTTAGGATTATTGATTAGTTCTTGTCGTTGGAAATTATGCATGCTCCTATGGATATATTGTTTGCTATGTTAGCACTTAACCTTGCATGTGGAATTGACTATTATATTGAGACAAAGTGATTTATCATGTTAGTGGGTACTACTAGAGGATTTTATGGACATGCATAGGTGGATGGTGATATTGACCGATGACTTATTTCCTTGCGAGATTATTATATGATAATCCTTCTTTGATCTTTCTCGAGAACACTTGCATGCTTGTATGGACATCTAGATAGGCCATCTATTACTGCTACATTATCATGTTGGGACCTGACTTAGGAGAAACCATGATTGTTCTTTTTTCCTTTCTTTTTAGACTCTAGATACATGTTGCTCGGGTTCGAGCAGGGGTTTGGGAAAGTGTAGCCGGGACCTTGATTGTGGATGGTGGGGTATTGCGGCGATCGCGGATATTGGGCGGTTGACCGGATGTCGGTTGTGGGACTTAATTGTGGATTGTGGGGTATTGCGGCGACCGCGGATATTGGGCGGTTGACCGGATGTCGGGTGTTGGACTTGATTGTGGATTGTGTGGTATTGCGGCGACCGCGGATATTGGGCGGTTGACCGGATCTTTACTTTTGCATCAGATTGGGGATCGGGGTTTCTTCAGTGGAGGGATTTGTTCCACTTGAGCATATTCGTGATCCAGTCCTGCTATATAGTGTCACGCCCCGGGGGTTTGTTTTAGCGGAAACGATTCACAAAAGTCAAGCATTTAACGTATAAAATTTTTTTGAAAAAGGAGAACCCTTCTTCCCCGGCGCATGCCCAGACCCGCCACACATACAGGATCACTCTGTAAACGGACAGAGCCTCCCATGTATATGCCCGGCGTGGAGTTCAGTACATATTCCAAACATACACATCCATTCAATCACAACAATTATTCACATACAACCAGCATTCTAATTTACTTAAAAACGTATGGCCGATCAATTTGGAAAGGATAAATCCACAGTTTGAAAGAGCGCCTACCTGGCGCTTACGTTTTGAAAGCGAGTTTCGAAATCAGCATAAATCCACAAGGTTTTGAAAACGGTGCCCACCCGACACCAAGTTTTGAAATCCCTTTCGCAATCCATAAATCCACAGGGTTTTGAAACCAGTGCCCACACGACACTTAGATTTTAAAAACGGTTTTCGCAATCTTTTCTTTGGCTTTTGCCTTTTTCATTTTAAAATGGCCAATAGAAATAAAAGGAAGAGTAACGCATAAGAGGATAACTAAATGCAACCCGTACCGACATCCACGCCGACCCCACGAGGGTATCGAGAACCTCTCACATAACTACAATGTAAATGAAATACAAGAATGAAAGAAGAAATACAGTCCAGGGTCCCCAGTGACCCAGCTGCTCCTGTCCCGTCCTCACCACCGCCTACATCTCCCCCCGTCTGAACCCTGTCACGAAGTGGGAAGTCAGTGACGTAAAAATAGTAGAGCAGGAGAATATAATAAAACAAACCGTGAAGACAACCGGAGCAACCACCCTCTCAAGGAGGAAAGGCAACCTGTACACCTGTATCCTGTAATACCCGGACACGTCGGACAACTAAACCGACGGCCCATACCGTACCTGCAGAAACCCGACCACGTCGGACAACTAAACCGACGGGTCGCACCGCTCGCACCTCGGCGCCTCAAACCCCACAACTAATAAGGGGCCCCACTACGTC
The DNA here is from genome assembly GCA_029204045.2 of Tillandsia leiboldiana. Taxonomy (NCBI): domain Eukaryota; kingdom Viridiplantae; phylum Streptophyta; class Magnoliopsida; order Poales; family Bromeliaceae; genus Tillandsia; species Tillandsia leiboldiana. The sequence goes on from CM055071.1 coordinate 18,449,909, forward strand.
ACCTCGTGGGTATACACGGGTCATAGACCACTTTTCCGGAAAAGCGCACCCTTTGCGGTGGCCAAACCGCGGGTGCGCGTGTTGCAGCCTCGAGCCAAGTAACCATAACCACCATCATGTCAGCATCATAATATATGTAACAAGAGTAAAACGGCGACATGTATACTCAAAAGTAAAACTGTAGCATATGCGATCGAAAGTAACCCGCTATCATGTATAATCAAAGTAAAGGCAATAATACGTGCACTCGAAGGTAGCCCGCCAACATATAATTATCAAAAGGAGAACGACCGTCGGAGACCGACGCTAAACACTATGACTAAACCCACCTGTCACTTGTAGCGATCAATGCTCGACTTTCCTCGCGTCCCGACACGCTCGCCCGGGCTCACACACCTGCCGCAAGGAAAAATCAGCACCTAGACTCGAATAAAGAAAAGAACACGACCATCCGTCTATCCCGGTTCGCGACACTCCGCCCGCACACGGGACCGTGCGCGTGCCCAGCCCCGTGCGGGTCACCCCCGCACGCGGGGCTGGGCGCAGGCCCGGCCCCGTGCGGGTCACCCCCGCATTGTGCGGGTCACTCCTGCACGCGGGGCTGGGCGCAGGCCCGGCCCCGTGCGGGTCACCCCCGCACGCGGGGCTAGGCGCAGGCCCGGCCCCGTGCGGGTCACCCCCGCACCGTGCGGGTCACCCCCGCACCGTGGGGGTCACCCCCGCACGCGGGGCTGGGCGCAGGCCCGGCCCCGTGCGGGTCACCCCCGCACCGTGCGGGTCACCCCCGCACCGTGGGGGTCACCCCCGCACGCGGGGCTGGGCGCAGGCCCGGCCCCGTGCGGGTCACCCCCGCACCGTGCGGGTCACCCCCGCACGCGGGGCTGGGCGTGAGCCCGGCCCCGTGCGGGTCACCCCCGCACCGTGCGGGTCACCCCCGCACGCGGGGCTGGGCGTGAGCCCGGCCCCGTGCGGGTCACGGGAACGCCGGCTTGGGGGAGGAGGTCTTCGCACATGCGGCAGATTCCGGAGAATCCGTCGTCTGTGCCTTCCCCTTGCCGATTGGAACGATCAAGAACCCAAAAAAAAACTACAAAGAAATCCTCCGTCTCACCTCGGTTTCGACGACGATGATTGGGAGGGGAGGGATCGTCTCACGCTCGCTTGCCAGGTTTCGTGGGGAGGGCGATTGTCCTTTCCTTCTCCTCGGTTCTTCGCACCGTCTCGCAAGAAAGCGGGGGTTTTCTCCCTCGCGCTCTGATGAGGAACTCACGTTGTACGGGACGAGAAGAGTGGGAAAAACCTAAGTCATCTCACACAAAATTAAAACAGTCGGTCTAAGCGGAGCGGGAGAAAGAAAGGAAAACCTAAATCCCCAAATAAAGAAATCGAGTCCGGGCCTGATTTACCTCAAAAAGCGTGCTAAACGCCTGAACCGCTAAACGAACTTCCGAAATTTATTTCGGGAGATTCCGGAGTCGGAATCCAAAACCGATCGCGCCGCCGGTCTCCGTTTTGCGAGCTTTATTATCCAAAAATACCCGCGATCCCCGACGGTCTGCCCAGAACGAAGGAAAAATAAATCACACCCCGGACCCCTTAGTCGGAAAAAGGTTCAATAAAATTCAAAGGAAGGACCAAAAGGAAAATAAACTCGCGGTTATTACATATAGAGATATTTGTGGCATGGTTACCTTACTCGTGTGGGTAGCTCCCCTCGAGTACCACTCCGGAGTGTGCAGTGGTGTTAAATAGGCGCCGGACAGTGAGTGTGCAGTGGTGTCAAATAGGCGTCGAACAGTGAGGGTATAGTGGTGTCAAATAGGCGCCGGACAGTGAGGGTGCAGTGGTACCAGATAGGTGCCGGACAGTTATTGAGTTTTTGTTATCACATCGGCACGGATTGGCTTGCCCGATGATGAGGGCGGCAGCAGGCAGTACCAGTCTTTTACTGGTGGTTGGGTTGGGTTTATTTGGACAGTTACGGTTACTGATGCATACATATGTTAAGGATTTTGTATTTGCGTATTTCGTGAAGTGGTATAAGTCTTGAAGATTGAAGATGAAGAATTGTGGATCAACTACATCAATCTCAAGAAGAATGGATTCGGAATGATCAGGTACGTTTAACTAAATAATTTTGGTGATCCGAATACATTTGTATAGTTTAGAAACACTTGGATAAGTTTTCATTGCATAAAAATCAAAAACTGGACAAGTTGGATGTTCAGGATCCGGATCAGACCAATCCAGTCCGGACCCCGAACATAGTTTAGTTCATGCGATTTTCCAGTCCGGACCACCCCTGTTCCAGTCCGGACCCCGAACCTTAATTCTGCAAAATTGCATGACCAGTCCGGACCTCCCCTGTTTCAGTCCGGACTCCGAACTGCGTTTTTAGAAAATCTTCTGAAAAAGACGACAATCCGGATCAGACTTAATCCAGTCCGGACCATCGTACGGGAAAAATTCTGTTAAGTCAGTTTTTTATTCTTATCACTTTCTAAAGGTTTCTAATTAACCTATAAATAAACCCTAATTTCATCTTTTAGGGTTAATGAAAATTAATCGATTTTAATCAAAAAATCGATCGAAAAAAATAATAGAAAAATCTACAAATATATAGAAAAAGGAAAACACGATTAAATTCATGTTTCTTCATCTATATTGTTCAATTTGATTCTAGGCTTTTCAAACTCCTATTTTTCGTAGAATCAAATTGAAGAATACTTAGATGGTACTTCCTCATCTATCTTTGATCTAAGTATTCGGAGAATCATCACCAAACAAAACAACGATCTATCAAAAATCGGCGTGAGGATTCGCTTGGCCTTGTGGATTCAAGGTGTGATCGCTCTCGTGGATTCGGAGCGAGGCGCGTTCGTGTGATTGAGGTGTGCCGCATTGGTGAAGACCGTGGATACGGTTGGACGTCGTGAATTCGGCGTTGGGATGCAAATCGTGGATTCGAGGAGCGTTCGGAGCGAGCGGAGAAGATCAACTAGGAGCGTATGCAAAAGGTTGAGTCGTAGGTTTACGGTAAATCACCTTATACGTGTTTTAATTTTAGTGGATTTCGCCATGTTATCGGTCCCGTGGTTTTTTACTCCTGTGACGGAGTTTTCCACGTAAATCTCGCGTACTTTATTTATTTTCCGCATTGGGTTATTTTTTACGCAACGATTTGGTGTGTTTATTGTTTATACCTATTCACCCCCCCTCTAGGTGGTTTTTTCCCTATTCAGATCCATATAATCCATAACCCACAAGTGGTATCAGAGCGGGAATAGGGTTGTAAACAATGGTTGAAGGTGGAAACATCAATAGACCACCGTTCTTCGATGGAACAAATTATGCATATTGGAAAGTACGCATGAGAGCGTTTTTAATTTCCATCGATGAATGGGTTTGGCAATCAATTGAGTTTAGATGGACAAATCCTACTGAGATTATTGTCGATGTTGTCACCATCAAACCTAGGTCGAAATGGACTAAAGAAGAAATTGATTCTTCTTCTTACAATGGCAAAGGAATTAACGCCTTATTTAATGCTTTGTCGCAAACCGAATTCTCTCGCGTCTCGGCATGTGAGACTGCGAAAGAAATCTGGGATGTTCTACAAGTTACACATGAGGGAACAAGTTTAGTGAAGATTCAAAAACTGCAAATGTTTACGAGCAAATTTGACTCAATTTCTATGGCAGAAAATGAATCGTTCACTGATTATTATACACGATTGCAAGATATCGTTAATACATGTGCTAACTTGGGAGAGAAAATTCCAGAATCAAAAGTTGTAAGAAAAATTTTGAGAACTCTTCCGGAAAGATTTCGCCCTAAGGTCGCAGCCATTGAAATAGTAAAACACCCGGACGAAATCAAAGTAGAAGAATTAGTTGGTGCACTTCAAACGTATGAAATGACTTTTCCTTCTAACTATTCTTCTGGAAAGCCTTCCTCTTCTTCTAAGTCTTCAGGTTTTGCATTGAAATCAACAAAGGAAGAAGACGCGAATTCATCCTCCTCAGACGCTGATGAGAATATATCAATGGAGGATTTTGAGAAACAACTTGCACTCTTGACGAGAAAATTTCGCCAAAACTTTCAAAGGGAAAATTCAAGCAAATCCACATCCTTCATTAAGTACAAGAAAGGCAAAGGATCTTCAAGCTTTAAGTCAAGAAAGCAAGAGGGTTCCTCAAAGGACAAGAAGAACTCTGAGGGACAAATTCAATGTTTCAAGTGCCGAGGTTATGGCCACATCTCAACGGAATGTCCCAATAAGAATCCGTCAAAGAAGAAGGCTATGCAAGCCGTCACTTGGGATGACACTTCCACTTCCAATGAGTAATCTTCCAGTGATGAGGACGATAACGCCACAGCATTCCACAGCATTCCAAGCCTCAAAATCCATGCACAGGCATCCGGGCTCAGAAAAATACAAATAAATAGTCCATTTTCATCGTTTTCGCGCGCTGAATCCAAATCCGCTGTCCGATTTGCCAAATTCTAATTCCAAAATTTGCCGAATGCATCCAGACAAGTGTTTTTAACCCAAATTTTGCACTGAGTCCAATTCTAATGTCTGTTTCACGCGAAACCCCTTCTAAACATTCGACGGGATCATCCGATTACCCTCGTGATCCATTTTAATCCTTGAGTCCAACACTTGTGTCCAATTTGTGCACAAATACCTCCAATACACCATACAGGCCCCCAGAAGTCACCCATCGCACTGCAACAGCTCTGCGGAGATCCAGGTCATCACATCCTCCCCCACTAAAAGAAAGTTTTGTCCTCGAAACTAAGGTCATCCCTCAAGCCGAAACCTCGAACAAGTAGGGGGGTAGGGGGGGGGGGGGGGGGGGTGTAGGCATACAATCATCCTCAATTCAAGCTCCCAAGGCTATCTAATACCTCCTCCAGAGACGCGATGCAATCCTCGGGTCTCTAACTAGAACAAAATAGAGGCGAGCACTCCAGGAAACCGCACCACCTCATCCAAGTACAGCTGGGCTAACCGCTCGAGTGACCAAGTAGCCTGCATCGGCAAAAGCATCCGCTCCTCCCAGGGCCCCCCACTAAACCAACCACGAGTCCATCGGCACAAAAGCTCGATCCAAATACCTCCATACTCCCGAGGTATCCAAAATAAAGTCCCCCGACTGATCACTCGGACTCTGATCTCTAATCCTTAAGCCGCCGGGATGCATAAGCAATTTCCCTGCTCCCTGAATCCACACGCATCCAAATAAGGTCGAACAATCCAGTTCATCAAATCCATTACCGCGGCAGGGCACTGGCCAATCCATAAGGCATGACTGTGAACTCACATTGCCCGTACTGTCCTAAAAGCTGTCTTCGGGGAAATCCTCAGCCTTCACCTTCAATTGGTGATAACCAAATTGCAACTCAATCTTTGAGAAAGTACAAGACCCTTGCAGCTGGTCAAACATATCCTCCATGCTCAGCAAAGGGTACTTGTTCCTGATGGTCACCTCATCCAAGTACCGATATTCCTCGCAAAGCCGAAGTGAACCATCCAAAGTAACACAATCCAAGTCCCGCAGCTGAGTCAAGACCATCCGGTCTACCGGCACTATCCTGGACCCTTTCTACACCAGGCAGGACCAACAACATTCCTCCACGTGCAAAGTGTGATCGAAAATCTGATCCTCCCGTGCACGTAGCATCCATCCTACCCCTAACTCATGCTATTGAAATATAACCATACCTGCAGTAACCAGATTCTCTACCGTGGCGCCCCACAACCGGGCGGCACAGACCCATCCACTCGATGCAGGTGGTTGTCGCTCAGTCTGCCTACAAAATCACAACCAACCACACAAAGGGAGCACGACCTCTGCCTCTACTCACACCGGGCGACAAAAGTGGCCCTCCGCAGGTAACACATCCATGCCACCACTGTTGCCGATATTGATGCTGATGCTGCCATCGGGGTCCGCCCGACCTCTGGCATCTCAAAAATCCACCATCCTGGGAAAAGAAATCGGGAATGCTTCTTCCGACTGATCTATCCTCCATCACCCGGCGCCAAGCGCCTCTATCAAAACTCACCTTTGGCGGCAGCGCCACGCTCCATACCCGATGCCTACTCCATTGAGACGTCCAAACTACGAAATGGAGGGACCCAACGAGCCAAAAGGTATCCTGGTGCAGTCCACTCTCAGACATACATATACGATGCGCCTCGTCCCTCTACACATAGAGCACGCCGTTCCGCAACTGCGTTAACTCTTGACACAAAAGGCTTCAAAGTACTCTCTATCCCCCACCGAACACGACCCTGCCTCCAAAGGCTCCATACTCAATCCCACGAATCGGGATGACTCATCCGCCAAAACTGGCTCACTCGATCGATGTTGTCCCACAGCTTATCCATCGTCCACTATCCACCCTGCCTCGGTGCCCCAGCACTAAACGTTGGCACAGAGGGGGCTACTCGCTGCTCCGACAACTGTGTCACTGCCCCGACAACTGTGTCATTGCACTGCTCCGACAACTGTGTCACTGCCCCGACAACTGTGTCACTGCACTGCTCCGACAACTGTGTCACCACCCTGACAACTGTGTCACTGCGCTACTCCGACAACTGTGTCACACCGCCGCTGATCTGCCCCCAACACTACTACCATTCGGGTCCGGAGCTCTCAGACTCCAAATCTGGGTATCCGGCCCGAAACAAATAGCTCAGACCCAACTGCTGCACCAAGGTGCACACGGTTAGTGCCCAGCGTCGGGGAGACACCGCTCGCCACGACAAAGCCGCAAATCAGCACACCCCAATCACTCGACCCAATCTAGCGAAAGTCAAAGACATCCCCCTATTTTTGTAACTTTATGTTGTCTGCAGCCAACATAACTGTCCCACAAAAATAGGATATATCGATCCCTTTTCACTCACAGGAAGAGTCAAATAAATAAATCACCGATGTCACGCCCCGGGGTCGAAACTGCGACCCGGGCTCGCCAACAGATCCGCCGCCCATACGGGAAACCCCGTAAAGACGTAGCGACTAACCTGCAAAAGAATCATCTATACTATACAGATAACAGAGTTGAAAGGTAAATGCAGAATAAAATAAATACAACTATAGAAATATACAACCCAAGTCCTCACCAAATACATATATCTCTCAAAAACTGGTAAGAGTACAACTCAATCCTCACTACATGATCACTCAACATGAACTCTCAAAATGTAAGGGGGTACATCTACTCTCAGGACGACAACTGGTAGGGATCTATCTCGTGACTCCCATACCTCAATCAGCCGGATCAGCAATAGGTGCAGCAGGAACAAGAGTAGAAGTTCCTGGGGAAAAGACACCACGACGGGTGTGAGAACTACATCCCATAGTAGTTCTCAGTGGGTGCCGCCAACAAGCCCGACGGTCTGCCCACTAAGTCTACTAGAGTCATAAAGTAACATATGCAGTGCTGTAAGGAAAAGCTGGAAAAGTAAAATCTACAGCTACTATGCCTCTATCTAGATGCTCAAGGAGTGGAACAGAAAGGACATGATGCTACAACTAGCTCTCAACTCAAATCACCCAATCTAAACTGACTGCCTCCTCGGGTCCAGTCAAACCTGCGCCTACCTACTGCCGTTACATCCCGGAGGACCGGACTTACGTAGGGCGTCCTGACTGCCAAAATTGGCCCAGCCAGAGGGACTGCGTCGACAAGTCGCGATAGCAAGTAACAAGCCCAACTCCGGAGTGGCACTCGAGGGGCGCGACCCCAACGAGTAAAGTATCCGCGCATCTCTGTCGAGCTCAAATGTGGCTCCTGCAGGCTATAATCCAAATCCTCGATCAACAAGATGGGCTGTAACCAACAGAACACTGTCTCACACACAGGCTAGAAAACTGCACAGCCCAGACCCACAGTCACTCAGACGGCTCCCAAAGAACCCTGATCTACAGACTGCTATCAGACTCCACTCGGTCCCCAGACACGAGTGTAAATGCATCCCACAACAACCCGACCTCTCGGCCCACTACTCGGGCGAGGAAGACTCTAAGTCCAGAGTGAACATATAGAATAGTGGTGTGGAAATGTCTAGAGCAATAAAAACCTAGCCCAAGTTGAAGTTTTCTACAGTCTGGCTGAACATACTGCATATGGCGGGGGTGCTAGGTCAAGTTCCAAGATAACAATAATTAACAGGATGTAGGAAAGATAACATATCACATGATCAGCTGAATACAACAGGAACATCAATTTTTCACCGACTGACACACTATCAATATACTATTCTAATCATGCAAGTTCCTACACATATAGAATTAACAAGCAATCCGTAGATCTTGAAGATATGGCCACCTACCTGAAGAGCTGATAGTCCAAGTCCTACAGCTGAAAATACCAGGAAAACAACAACTCAAAGTCCAAAGGGTCAAGCACGATCTGCAATCCCTCCTGGGTGCAACACAAGGCTAAAATTACACTTTAATCCCAAAATTTAACCAAGTATTACAATCTCAAACTTCAGCCGCAAAGATGTCAATTTTTCACCTATAGACAGGGCTCCAAAAATTCTGATAAAAATACCATAGCGATCCTCACGTCGATACCTTCGAAACAGGTGCGTGCACGCCCAATTCCGAGCACCGTAGGCCAAGTTACAAATTCCACAGTACCGGTGCGCAAATCACACAACCATACAACTGTAAACTCTCGCACAGATAAAAAGGAAAATGTATACCTCCGGGAAGGTCTCGGAAAAATCTAAGAAAAATACAGTGATGATCCTCACGTCGAGTAGATGAAAAACGTGTATAGGCTCGCCTTGATCCGATGCTCGTGCGCGGAGGTCTCCTCGAATGAACCTGCTGTCCTCACAAAACCTCACAGCAAACCAGTGTCCCAGCGAGCAAGGAAATACTCCATGAAAAGAGCAAAACGAGGAAAAGCGGAAGGAATCAAAATCGTAGCCTTACCTGTCGCGGATCCAACGGCGAAGAAATCGCTCGAAAAGATGGTCGGAGTGGGCCGGGGGAGCTCGTGCACCGAAATGCGACGGAAGAAACACCGGCGAAAGAACGTCGCGACACACCAAGAAAATAGGAATCTTGAAAACCGTGCCACGTAAAATCTCCAAACTCCGCAGATAGGTGCAGCACAACTCGGGGATGAACTCCTCAGAAGAATCGTTGTAAAAAGAAGCCCAGAAATGCCAAAAAGTCCAAGGTGAAACGGGCTCGGGCTATTTATAGGCCCCAGAAAACATTTTAACAAATACCGGATGGGTCCCGACTTTCGGGCGCAGGGGATTTTTCAGGCGGCTACAGTGTTGGGCCTGGCCCAACACTGTGCGCGCCCGAAACCTTCCCGTGCTGCCACGTAGCCCAGCAAACAGGCAACAGCCGCATGGGCCGCTCCGCTGCGGCCACGTGGCCCCCACCCGGTCAAAGGGGTGGTTGGCGCCCGCCAATGAGCGGGCGCCACGTGTCCCTGCGACAGTGCGCACGTGCGGCACTGTCGCGCCGCCTGGCGCCCTGACGCGCACGCGCCCCGAGCGGGGTCCCACGCCTTCGTGTGCCGCGTCCGATGAGCCAGCCAGTAACGCTTCGACACGTGTCCCGTGCACCCGGTCCACGCACCCTAATTCGGGTTCCGTGGACCGCGCCGCGTGCACCGACCAACCGGGGGCTGCCACGCGTCCCCCGCCCCGGTCCATGCACCGCCGCGCCAAATCTGTAGACCGCGCCTCAAGAGCCCGCCAATCATGCGGCGCCACGTGTCCCTGCGCCGGTTCCGTGCACCCCGCCGCGACGCCCTGTGGACCGAGCGTCGTGAACCGGCCAATGATAGGCCGCCACGTGGCAGGCCGGCGGTCCACGGCCCCTCCCATGCACCGAAATCCAATAAAAACTTCCGGGAGTCCGTTTTTGGGCATCCGGACTCAGAATCAAACAAGCAAATAGCCGTTTTCAAGCGTTTTTCCGTGCTGAATCCATTTCCAACCTCTGTTTGGCCTAAAACCTTTTCAAAATTTCGACAAATGCAGCCGAAAGCCAACACAGCTAAAGATGACTCACAGGGTCCATCTGTGGCATCGCTTGGATGCACCATGGGCCAAATACACCAACACTAGGTGTTCTAAACAATAGATTCACCAGAAAAGGTTGCATGGGAACCTGGGCCACCATATCCTCCCCCACTAAAAGAAAGTTTCGTCCCCGAAACAAGAAAAACAAACAGACGTACCTCAACCAGAAGTCTCGAACAGAAAGGGGTAGGTATCTCTCATCACCGTCTCTAGCTCCCAAGTAGCTTCGCGCTCCTCGTGATTGCTCCACAAGATCTTCACATACGGAATGGCCCGGTTGCGCAATTCCCTCACCTCACGAGCAAGAATTCGCAACGGGCGCTCCTCATAACCAAGATCCTCGCCGACCTCCAAAGAAGTGAAGTCAATCACGTGCGAAGGGTCAAAAACATATCTCCTCAGAGCCGAGACGTGGAAAACATCGTGAACTCCGGCCAGGCGTGGAGGAAGGGCAACTCTATAAGCCACGGGGCCTACTCTCTCAAGTACCTCGAAGGGTCCAATAAAGCGGGGACTGAGCTTCCCACGAACTCCAAATCTCCGGACACCTTTCGAAGACGAGACCTTCAAGAAGACATGATCACCAATCTGAAACTCTAGGTCTCGCCGCCGAGTATCAGCGTAGCTCCTCTGACCACTCTGGGCTATCTCAAGATGTCGGCGAACTAATCTGACTTTCTCCTCTGCCTCCAATAGTAAATCCGGTCCCAAAGTCCTCCTCTCACCCACGTCACTCCAATACAAGGGCGACCGACACTTGTGTCCATACAACGCCTCAAACGGAGCCATCTGAATGCTCGCCTGATAGCTGTTGTTGTACGCAAACTCAACCAATGCTAAGTGCCGGTACAACCCTCCTCCAAAATCCATAACGCACGCTCTCAGTATATCCTCAAGGGTTTGTATGGTGCGCTCAGACTGGCCATCAGTCTGTGGGTGGAAAGCAGTACTAAACCTGAGCTGGGTCCCCAAGGCTGACTGTAGACTCCCCCAAAAGTGTGATACAAACCTCGGGTCCCTATCTGATACAATCGAGGCGGGTACGCCGTGTAGCCTCACAACCTCATCCAAATATAACTACGCAAGTCGCTCCATCGGCCAAGTCATCTGAACAGGCAAGAAAAGTGCAGACTTGGTGAGTCTATCCACGACAACCCAAATCGCATCGGCCCCACTCTGCGCCCTCGGCAGTCCAGTGACGAAATCCATAGTAATGTGGTCCCACTTCCACTCGGGAATTGGAAGACTCTGCAACTTGCCAGCAGGAACCCGGTGCTCTGCCTTCACTTGCTGACAAGTTAAACATTGAGCCACAAATCTCCCAATGTCCCGCTTCATTTCGGACCACCAAAAGTGTGCCTTGAGGTCCTTATACATCTTAGTACCACCAGGATGAATGGTATAAGGTGTATAATGGGCCTCTCTCAAAATCTGGTCTCTGATCTCTGGATCCGTAGGCACACACACTCGGTCCCTGTACCGTAGTACTCCCGAGCTATCCACTGAAAAATCCCCTATCTGATCTGCCTGAATCTGCGATCTGATCCTCGTCAAGTGGGGGTCCTCACTCTGTGTCTCCCTAATCCTGTCCAACAGAGTTGGCTGCAAGACCATAGACATGAGTCTAGCAGAGACCCCAGGGGATACCACCTCAATCTGTAAACGCCTCATCTGCTCCACAAGCGGTGCCTGCTGTGTGATCAACATGCTCAAACTCTGCACTGACCTCCGACTCAAGGCATCTGCTACAACATTGGCCTTGCCGGGATGATAAAGGATGCTAACATCATAGTCCTTTAGTAACTCCAACCACCGGCGTTGCCTCAAATTCAGCTCCTTTTGAGTGAACAGGTACTTCAAACTCTTATGATCAGTGTAAATCTCGCAGTGCTCACCGTAGAGGTAATGCCGCCACAACTTCAATGCGAACACCACAGCTGCAAGCTCCAAATCATGAGTAGGGTAATTCTTCTCATAATCCTTTAATTGCCGTGAAGCATAAGTAATTACCCTACCATGCTGCATCAAAACACATCCCAAACCGCTGTGAGAGGCGTCACTATAAATCACGAATCCATCGCCCATCACTGGTAGTGCTAGAACTGGTGCCGTGATCAATCTCCTCTTCAGCTCCTCAAAACTCTCCTGGCACCGCTCAGTCCAAACAAACTTTATCCCCTTCCTGGTCAAACTGGTCAGGGGGGTAGAGAGCTTCGCAAAGCCCTCCACAAACCGACGATAATAGCCTGCTAAGCCCAAAAAGCTACGGATCTCAATGACCGTCGTCGGTCTAGGCCAATCCCGAACAGCATCAATCTTCGTCGGGTCTACTGCCACTCCTGCGGCTGATACAATGTGGCCTAGAAATGCAACCTCCCGAAGCCAAAATTCACACTTTTTAAACTTGGCATACAGCTTCTTCTCTCGCAGAAGCTGCAGCACTATCCTCAAGTGCTCCTCGTGCTTCAAATCACTTCGGGAGTAAATCAAAATGTCGTCAATGAACACAATGACGAACCGGTCCAAGTACGGCTGAAATACCCAGTTCATCAAATCCATAAATGCAGCAGGGGCATTAGTCAAACCAAAAGGCATGACAGTGAACTCATAATGCCCATACCGGGATCTAAAAGCCGTCTTGGAGATGTCCTCGGCCCTCACCCGCAGCTGGTGGTAACCTGACTGGAGATCAATCTTCGAGAACACTGACGCTCCCTGCAACTGATCGAACAAATCATCTATCCGTGGTAGGGGGTACTTGTTCCGGATGGTCACTATGTTCAGCTCCCTGTAATCAACACATAAACGAAGCGACCCATCCTTCCTCTTCACGAATAACACCGGCGCTCCCCACGGAGATACACTGGGCCTGACAAAACCCACGTCCATCAAATCCTGAAGCTGGGCCTTCAACTCCCTCAACTCGGCAGGGGCCATCCTATAAGGTGCCTTTGAGATTGGTGCGGTTCTGGGAACCACATCAATCACAAACTCTATCTCCCTCTCCGGCGGCATAGTCGTCAACTCCAGGGGAAACACATCTGGGAACTCGCGGACAATAGGGATATCCTCGAGCCCCAGTGCCGCCGTAGACACCTCTGCAATCGTCGCCAGGAAAGCGGTGCAGCCTCTGCTCATCATCCGCCTAGCCCTCGCCGAAGAAACAGTCATCGCAAAGAAGGTGCTCTGGCAGCCTCTAAAAGCGAACTCCTCCTGTCCAGGCTCGCGGAGGGTCACCGTCCTCTCTCTGCAGTCTATAGTAGCGAAATATCGCGACAACCAGTCCATGCCGAGTACAACATCGAAATCCTGGAGCTGCCGCAAGACAAGCAAGTCTGCAGGCAAGATCCAGGATCCCAACTGTACAGGGCAATCCCTACAATACTCCTCGACATGCAAGACATGGTCTGGAATCTGAACCTCTAATGCATGCGATAAAGAAACTACCTCTATACCATGTAGGGATGCAAATGCTCTACTAATGAATGAATGCGATGCACCAGTATCAAAAAGAGCACGAGTATGAACTGCAGAAATCAAAATAATACCTGCGACGACATGATCAGCTGCTGAAGCATCCTCAACCTGAGCGGCATAGACTCGCCCGCTCGGCGCCGGGGGACGTCGCTCTGGCTGTCGCGAAGAGGAAGAAGCATGATTGGGCCTACCAGAGGCCGCAGAAGGCCCTGCCGGCTGATAAGGAACAGAAGGTGCTGAAGCTGAGGAAGGAGCTGGATGACCTGCTCTGGGGCACGAACTCTGAAAGTGACCGGTCTGCCCGCAACGTAAGCAACGACCCTGCCTCTGAGAACACTGAATCGATGAGTGCGGCCCTCCACAAATGACACATCGGTCCGAGCGTGGCTGCCGCGAGGTCTGCTGCTGCTACGAAGACTCCTGCTGCCGAGGCGGTCGACGCTGCTGCTGCGAAGACTGATGAGATGCTCCAGATCTCTGGCGCCCCTGGTACCCACGACCCTGAGGATGGAATCGTGGAGGTCTCGGGGGTCCCTACCGACTCGACTGCCCCTCATCCATCGGTGTCGGGTGCTTCGCCCCAGGAGTCACTACGGGGGCTGGAGTCACCTCTGCCATCACTGCCTCTCCACACTCAACATATAATGCCTGCTCCATCGAGGCCTCCAAAGTCTGCAATCTGCGGGAGCGAACAAGCTGATAAATGTCCCGGCGCAATCCTCGCTCAAATATGTAAATCTGGTGTGCCTCATCCCTAGCCACGTGAGGCATACATGCCAACAGTTGATTGAAGTCAGCTATGTACACATGAACGGGCCTATCTCCCTGGCGGAGATTCCTCAGCTGCTCCTCCAGTCTCTGACGAACACTCTCAGGAAAGAAGGCCCCTAGAAGAAGACTGCGGAACTCCGCCCAAGGGAGAAGCTGCGTCCCAGGCGGACCCGCAGGTCGCACACGCCGCCACCAAGCCTCGGCGTTGCTCTCCAAGAAGTGTGTAGCCAAGAGGACCCGAAACCGATCCTTAATGAACATACTCTCAAAATGACGCTCCATGGTCGTGATCCAAGACTCGGCCTCCCACGGCTCAGCACTCATACCAGAAAAACGGGGTGGATCGAATTGGTGGAACCTCATCAACAGATCCACCACCGCACGCTGCTCAGCTGAAGTCAAAGGTCCCGTCGACCCAGGCGGTGGTCTGCTAGAAACCGGCTCGACAGGAACTGTCGGTGCTGACGGAACCACAGGGGGGGGGGGCCACAGCTGGCGAAGAAGGCACAGGCGAACTCTCAGGGGGTGCTACCACTGGCTGCGCCCTCTGCTCTAACAGAAGCATCATCCGACCCATGGCCTCCTCCTGGCGTCGAGAAGCCTCCTCCTGGCGCTGTGAAGCCTCCTCCTGGCGCTGTGAAGCCTCCTCCTGGCGCTGAGATGTCTCCTCCTGATGCCGAGATGTCTCCTCCTAATGCCGAACCACCTTAGACAACTGTGCCATCTGGCACGGAGCTCCAGAACCTCTCTCTGCTGTCCCTGCCCCGAGTCCTCCTGCTCGGGCTCATAGGAAGAAGGCTGCGAACGCGTCGACATCGTGCGTCGCGGAGGCATCACTCACCTGAGGGGAAAAAGAAGAACAGTCAGAACCCCAAACAAAACTCGACCCAATCTAGCGAGAGTCAAAAAGGCATGTCCCCCTTCCCATAGTATTATGTTGTCTGCAGCCAACATAGTTGCCACTGAAGGAAGACATGTCGATCACTCATACCATCCACTGGGAGAGTTGGGAACCCAATCAAGACTCTCGCTAAAAGGTTACGGCTCTCACGTAAGTCATCCTAGGGTCCAACCACAAGCCAAGGGTTTCTAAGTCCTCAATGACCTACATCCTAGGCTCTGATACCACCTAATCTGTCACGCCCCGGGGTCGAAACTGGGACCCGGGCTCGCCAACAGATCCGCCGCCCATATGGGAAGCCCCGTATAGACGTAGCGACTAACCTGCAAAAGAATCATCTATACTATACAGATATCAGAGCTGAAAGGTAAGTGCAGAATAAAATAAATACAACTCTAGAAATATACAACCCTAGTCCTCACCAAATACATATATCTCTCAAAAACTGGTAAGAGTACAACTCAATCCTCACTACATTATCACTCAACATGAACTCTCAAAATGTAAGGGGGTACATCTACTCTCGGGAATACAACTAGTAGGGATCTATCTCGCGACTCCCTTACCTCGATCAGCCGGATCAGCAACAGGTGCAGCAGGAACAGGAGTAGAAGTCCCTGGGGAAAAGACACCATGACGGGTGTGAGAACTACATCCCACAGTAGTTCTCAGTGGGTGCCGCCAACAACCCCGACGGTCTGCCCACTAAGTCTACTAGAGGCATAAAGTAACATATGCAGTGCTGTAAGGAAAAGCTAGAAAAGTAAAATCTACAGCTACTATGCCTCTATCTAGATGCTCAAGAAGTGGAACAGAAAGGACATGATGCTACAACTAGCTCTCAACTCAAATCACCCAATCTAAACTGACTGCCTCCTCGAGTCCAGTCAAACCTTCGCCTACCTACTGCCGTTACATCCCGGAGGACCGGACTTACGTAGGGCGTCCGTGACTGCCAAAACTGGCCCAGCCAGAGGGACTGCGTCGACAAGTCGCGATAGCAAGTAACAAGCCCAACTCCGGAGTGGCACTCGAGGGGCGCGACCCCAACGAGTAAAGTATCCGCGCATCTCTATCGAGCTCAAATGTGGCTCGTGCAGGCTATAATCCAAATCCTCGATCAACAAGATCGGCTATAACCAACAGAACACTGTCTCACACACAGGCTGGAAAACAGCACAGCCGAGACCCACAGTCACTCAGACGGCTCCCAAAGAATCCTGATCTACAGACTGCTATCAGACTCCACTCGGTCCCCAGACACGAGTGTAAATGCATCCCACAACAACCCGACCTCTCGGCCCACTACTCGGGCGAGGAAGACTCTAAGTCCAGAGTGAACATATAGAATAGTGGTGTGGGAATGTCTAGAGCAATAAAAACCTAGCCCAAGTTGAAGTTTTCTACAGTCTGGCTGAACATACTGCATATGGCGGGGGTGCTAGGTCAAGTTCCAAGATAACAATAATTAACAGGATGTAGGAAACATAACATATCACATGATCATCTGAATACAACAGGAACATCAATTTTTCACCGACTGACACACTATCAACATACTTGTAGTGTTTCGGCTTTTACGGCTAATTGTGACTCACATGTTAATTATTTATGCCCTTAAGTGAATAAAATTATTTAACATTTGAAACTCGGTCAGTGTGCGGTGCGGGTATTTTTCGGTTGAAGGGCTCGAAAAACGAAGACCGATGGTGCGATCGGATCGGGAATCCGATGTACGGATCTCCCGGAATGGGGTTTTTAAGATCGCGATGACTTAGGCGTGCATCGAAATCCGCATAAAATATCCGGCATGCTTTTTAGGGGAATTTGGATATTCCGTGTGATTAATTAATTAAGGGATTAATTAATCGGATACGTGCAATTAAATTTGGGGTTGTTATTTTCTATGATTAATTAATTTGGGAAATTAATTAATCGGCGACTAGGATTTAAAAAGGGGTTGAATTAATACGTACGAAAGAAGCCCTAGCCGAAAAGAAAGAACGCGAGAGAGAAAGACGGAACCCTAGCCGAAGGAAAGAAAGGAGAAAAGGAAGGAAACGAAGGAGTCCGATCACCCCGAACAACGAGCCGGAGATAAGAGCGCGATCGGACGTCTTCCCCGTGGATTAATCCGGTGAGTGAATCCTCGTTGTGGTTTTTCGGGATCTTCTTTTACGTTCTTGTTTAGGGTTTCGGTCGTCTCCGTCATCTCCGCCACCGCCGCCGTCGTTGCGCAAGTTAGGGCACGACACGGGCGGCGGAGATGCGCGATGCCGCTAGGGCATCGCGCGGGCGGCAACCGCGGGAGCCGCGCGGGCGCCGCGCGGATCGTACCCGCGCAGGCACCGCGCGGGCGCCGCGCGGATCATACCCGCGCGGGGCACCGAGCGGGCGCCGCGCGGGATTACACCCGCGCGGGGCGCCGAGCGGATCGTACCCGCGCGGGCACCGCGCGGGATTACACCCGCGCAGGGCACCGCGCGGGCGCCGCGCGGACCACACCCGCGCGGGCGCTGCCCGCGGAGGGCCGCCGCATGGGTTCGGTCCGCCGCGGGGGAGGGGGGCGAATCCGTTGATCGACGGGTTTGACGATTTCCTTGGGTTTCCGTTGGATGGGTAATGTCGGGCTTTCGTTTTGTAGAGTTAGTGCGTGGTTCTGACTTTGGTTACCCTTATGGACTCTTCTTAGGTCCAGATACGCAATGGGAGTGTGCGAAAGATCCGGGTGCTCCGATCCCCTCGCAACCAGGTGGGTACCCTTGCTATAAGTGCAACAAGTGCAGTGAGTGAACCATATCATCGTAAAAGGCTCGTTAACTTGTCTAATAAAGTAGATGGACTATTATACCTTCGCATGAATACTTTTATTTAATAATTGTGGCGGCTGCGGTCGCGGGGCTTATTACACGCCGACATTGGCAATTTCGGTTTTGGATGCTGCACGTACACAAGCGGATTGGCCTCCGCATGGGTGTACTTTTCCAGAGAAGTGGTCCGAGTGACCCGTGTGCCCCACGTGTATGGGGTGGGGACCTCTTCACGCCAGCTAAGGGCGCCGCACTAGCATCGTGAAGAGGTTAAAAGCATCATGGGGGTAATGTGACTGTGCACGAGGGGAGACTTCCGTCTCTCTGATAGGTACTCTGGGGATGGGGCCCAGCTTATTTTGTAACAGGGTTTTAGCGAAAGGTTCCGGTATAATCGGTTTGTTTTTAATTCAACGTTAATTGTTAAGACATCTACTTTATTTGTCACTGACTTTACCCATTCCGTGACAGGTTTGACTAGGGGCATTAGTCGGGATGGTGGTGAGACTGTGTCGAGAGGACCGTAGTCGTAGGAGGCTTTCTACTCGTTGCTCCTTGGATTTATCTCAATTCTTTCTTAACTACTGTTAGTTTAATTTGCATCTGTGGATCATATTAGTTATAGTTAGCACTGTGGATTGGATGTACTATTACGGTTTAGACATACTTTCGTGATTTCGGGCGCGGCATGTTTTATATCATCATAAAAATGATTGCGAAAACGTTTTCAAAAGCAGAGTGCCGTGTGGGCACAGATTTTGTAAACCTCTGGATTTATCCTTTCCAAACGATGTCGCCGCTCTCTTGTTTGGATGTGTAATTGTTTTAAAAATTGGGTGTCGGGTGGACAGCGTTTGCAAAACCGTAGGTAATTACTTCTCCTGCTCTATGTTTGATGACGACTGTATGGTTGATGGTTGGTATTGTAAATGGGACGCCGTGCATATACAAAGGAGACTCTGTCCGATTGCAGAGTGAATTTGTATATGTGGCGGTCTGTCGTGCACCGGGGGCGAGGTTGATCTTCACGTGTGAAGAAAAAAAATATAATACACGTTTTTCCGCTTATACTAAGACCTCCCGGGGCGTGATAGATTATATGGTATCAGAGAAAAACAACCATAACCACAGTAGTCGGAGATCCACATCCACAGTGTATGATGCCACAAGCAAATTGGGACACGAGATAACCAAGGTATAGGTGCGGTAGTACGTGAGAGTACGGGGAAACGGGGTTTAATATAAGTGCGTTGTAAGTCAAGGTGCTAGGGTGATAATGTTAGGGTTAACGCGGCTTCTTTGATTACAGCGGACGACGACTAGGATTCGGCTACCCAGCGCTAACTCTTTTAAAACGGACAGGATGGATCCCGCAGCCGCAGCCAATCGCTTGGTCCGAAACCAACTACGTGACGTGGCAGGGCAACTGTTAACTCTCACTGAGCGCCTATGCCTACTGACTCAAGACTTCGAGGGTATCGACCGCACTCAGCGAGACGCCAGGGACGACGCCTATCGGGGAATGCCGCCGGCAGGTTACCCCACGTTCCAAGAGGCGGTCTGCCTGGCCATGAAGGCTGAGCGGGAACTCGCCGAGGTACGAGCTCAGCAGGGTCACCCCGGTTACCGTTGGGGACAAATATTTCACCACCCCGGTCCGACGGGGGGCCCCTCCAAGGACGAACGGGTGCCCAAACGCCCAAGGACAGAATGGAATGCGGGGCAAACAACAAAGAGGGGACCCGAACCACAATGGAAGCGGTGCGTCATATGCGACAGTGCACACAGACTTATGAGCTGCCCCTGGAGGGACGACCACTGTTTCAAGTGCGGCAAGCCGGGTCACTCACGCTTCTCGTGCCCCCGGAAGCCGGTTGTCACTACACCCCCGGCGCCGCGACCGGACAAAACAAAGAAAACCGCTACCCCCACCCCTCGAGGGGGCCCCAATCCAGAGAGCCGGGCAAATCAACGCCCGAAGGAAGCGCGGAAGGACGAGCGAGCGCCATCGGGAAGCTCGGAATCGCAACAGGAACCCTGCGTTATCTGCGGGAGTGCACACCCAGCGACGAGATGCCTTTGGAGGTACTATTACTGTAATCTTTGTGGCGCGCCGGACCACACCCGTGCCTCCTGCCCTCAGGGGTTAACCCCTACCCCCGCCACACCACAGCCAGGAGAACCAGAGAGTGCTGCAGCCCCCGCTCAGCCAAAGGACCTACCCGGCGACCAGTACTCCGCAGACTCTCCAGACGCCAAGCCCCTACCTCAACACGCTGTACGACGCTGGCCTGAGGGTTGTGGGCGTACTCCCCGAACTACCACGGTGGAGGACGCGATGTCCCAAAACAAGTGATAACAGGTAACGGATGTTTTCTTTTTTTCCTTCTGTTTAGGAGCACCGGTCACACCTAAGCTTTTTACCCTCGTCCGACACTCTCTCTCTCTCCCCCTGTCTTTTCCCTCCCCTATTCCCGGACACGCCTAGTGCGGATTAGGGAAGGAATCCTTAAGTACTAGGCGAAACCTCCCCGGCCTATGCGCGCGGGCGGGTTTCAGAGTATAGGAGACCCTTTTGTACTTAGTGAGACCTGTTAGGGGTCACGTAAGAAATAGATGGGCCCCACCCCTCTACCCAGCGATTAAGGACCCAAGAGATCGTTTGGTCGCGTGGATCCATAATCTAGGTTAGGCACGACATCCCAGTCGCAAGGGATTTTCCGGATGTATTTTCGGCGGAACTCCCTGGGATGCCGCCCGAACGAGAAGTTGACTTCCCTATTGAACTACTCCCGGGCACCAAGCCCATCACCAAGGCACCGTACAGGATGGCCTTCGCTGAGTTGAAAGAACTCAAGGCACAGCTGGAGGACCTTTTGGACAAAGGTTTTATCAGACCAAGCGCGTCACCATGGGGCGCGCCCGTTCTGTTCGTGAAGAAGAAGGACGGAAGCCTCCGGTTGTGCATAGACTACAGGGAAATAAACAAGGCCACCATTAAGAATAAGTACCCCCTGCCAAGGATCGACGACCTATTCGACCAACTGCAAGGGGCAACGGTGTTTTCAAAGATTGATCTGCAGTCAGGCTATCATCAGCTCAGGGTTAAAGGGGAGGACGTCCCCAAGACGGCCTTCCGGACTCGCTATGGCCACTACGAATTTACAGTGATGCCTTTCGGGCTCACTAACGCCCCGACAGTATTCATGGACATGATGAATAGGGTGTTCAAACCCTTCCTGGATTTATTCGTGGTGGTCTTCATCGACGATATCCTCATCTATTCCCGTACAGATGAGGAACATGAAGAACATCTGCGCACAGTCCTCCAGACCTTACGGGAACAGAAACTCTATGCCAAACTCAAAAAGTGTGAGTTTTGGCTCCGTAAGGTGGATTTCTTGGGGCACGTAGTCTCGGCGTCCGGAGTCGCGGTGGACCCAAGGAAGATAGACTCGGTGACGGACTGGCCCCGACCGACAACGGTGACGGAGGTTCGAAGCTTCCTGGGATTAGCCGGGTATTACCGGCGCTTCGTGGAGGGCTTCTCTAAGATAGCCACCCCCTTGAATCGTTTAACTCGAAAGGGGGAGAAGTTTATCTGGACGGATCAGTGCCAGAAGAGTTTCGAGGAGCTTAAGGATAGATTGACGCGGGCCCCGATTCTCGCCTTACCAGAACCGGGGGAGGGTTATGAAGTATTTTCTGATGCGTCGCGGAACGGCCTGGGAGGAGTGCTTATGCAATGGGGAAGGGTTATAGCCTATGCGTCAAGGCAACTCAAGGATTATGAGCGGAATTACCCCGTGCATGATTTGGAGCTCGCAGCGGTTGTGTTCGTCCTCAAGCTATGGAGACATTACTTGTATGGAGCACACTGCAACGTGTACTCTGATCATAAGAGCCTCAAGTACCTCTTCACCCAAAAGGAGCTAAACTTGCGACAAAGGCGGTGGCTCGAGCTACTGAAAGACTACGACATGACGATCCACTATCATCCGGGAAAAGCAAATGTGGTAGCCGACGCCTTGAGTCGCAAGGGGCAGGCCGAGGAAGCAGGTGTAGATGCTATCACCCAGCAAGAACGTCTGATTGCGGAATTTTCGCGGTTAAGACTGGAAGTGGTACCGGCGGGCACGGTCGCACAACTTCTGACTCTAGTGGTCAGGCCCACCCTGCTGGACAGGATTCTTGAAGGGCAATCGACCGATGACCAACTCCAGCTGGTTTTAGGCAGGATAACCGCCGACCAGGAGGGCGATTACGCAGTAAGCTCCGATGGCACGATACGGTTTCGAGGACGAATCTGTGTGCCGGATCTACCGGAGCTCAAAGAGGAAATTCTGAGGGAGGCGCATACCGCTCCTTATGTGGCGCACCCCGGGGGAACGAAGATGTACAAGGACGTTAAACAGACCTTCTGGTGGCCCAAGATGAAGGAAGATGTGACTCGATTTGTGGCACACTGCCTGGTATGCCAACGAGTGAAGGCCGAGCATCAACGACCGGCGGGAAAGTTGCAACCACTACCGGTGCCCGAATGGAAGTGGGAAAGGATTACCATGGATTTTGTGACCGATTTCCCGAGATCGCCACAAGGACACGATGCGATATGGGTCATTGTGGACCTCTTGACGAAATCGGCCTACTTTCTGGCCATACACACAACGTGGACTCGAGAACGACTGGCACAAACGTACATCAATGAGATAGTAAGGTTGCATGGGGTACCGACATCTATTACGTCGGACAGAGACACGCGATTCGCGTCAAATTTTTGGCGGAGCCTGCAACAAGCGATGGGAACCAAGTTGCATTTTAGTACGGCGTTTCACCCGCAGACCGACGGGCAATCAGAGCGGGTGATTCAGATTGTGGAAGACATGCTTCGAGCGTGCGTTTTGGACTTGGGCGAAGGGTGGTCGCGATACCTACCCCTCGTGGAGTTCGCCTACAACAACAGCTATCAAGCCAGTATCCAGATGGCACCATACGAGGCTCTGTATGGGCGCCGCTGTCGGTCTCCAATATGCTGGGATGACTTGGGTGAGCGTAAGTTTTTGGGCCCAGATTTGGTGGAGGAGACCGAGGCGAAGGTTCGATTGATCAGACAAAGACTACTGACCGCCCAGAGCAGACAGAAAAGTTACGCGAACAAGAAACGACGAGACTTAGAGTTCATGGTAGGTGAGCATGTATTGCTCCGAGTTTCACCATCCAAAGGAAACCGACGTTTCGGCCTAAAAGGAAAGTTAAGTCCGAGGTACGTGGGACCATTCGAGATCCTAGAATGCGTGGGTCCAGTGGCGTACCGGTTAGCCTTGCCACCGAACCTCGAACGAGTCCACAACGTGTTCCACGTCTCAATGCTCCGGAAGTACCTCGCTGACCCCTCTCATGCCTTGGATGCTTCCACCATCGAGTTGCGTGAGGATTTGAGCATCGAGGAGACGCCGGTGCGGATTTTGGCAAGAGAGGACAAGAGGTTGCGTAATCGAACTATTCCCAACGTAAAGGTCCAGTGGAGCAACCACGAAGAACGCGAAGCGACATGGGAACTGGAATCGAGAATGAGGGAACGCTTTCCCGGGTTGTTTGGTGAGGTTTATACTTAAGTTTCGGGGACGAAACTTTTTATAAAGTGTGAGTGGTGTAGTGTTTCGGCTTTTACGGCTAATTGTGACTCACATGTTAATTATTTATGCCCTTAAGTGAATAAAATTATTTAACGTTTGAAACTCGGTCAGTGTGCGGTGCGGGTATTTTTCCGTTGAAGGGCTCGGAAAACGAAGACCGATGGTGCGATCGGATCGGGAATCCGATGTACGGATCTCCCGGAATGGGGTTTTTAAGATCGCGATGACTTAAGGCGTGCATCGAAATCCGCATAAAATATCCGGCATGCTTTTTAGGGGAATTTGGATATTCCGTGTGATTAATTAATTAAGGGATTAATTAATCGGTTATGTGCAATTAAATTTGGGGTTGTTATTTCCTATGATTAATTAATTTGGGAAATTAATTAATCGGCGACTAGGATTTAAAAAGGGGTTGAATTAATATGTACGAAAGAAGCCCTAGCCGAAAAGAAAGAACGCGAGAGAGAAAGACGGAACCCTAGCCGAAGGAAAGAAAGGAGAAAAGGAAGGAAACGAAGGAGTCCGATCACCCCGAACAACGAGCCGGAGATAAGAGCGCGATCGGACGTCTTCCCCGTGGATTAATCCGGTGAGTGAATCCTCGTTGTGGTTTTTCGGGATCTTCTTTTATGTTCTTGTTTAGGGTTTCGGTCCTCTCCGTCATCTCCGCCACCGCCGCCGTCGTTGCCCAAGTTAGGGCACGACACGGGCGGCGGAGACGCGCGATGCCGCTAGGGCATCGCGCGGGCGGCAACTGCGGGAGCCGCGCGGGCGCCGCGCGGATCGTACCCGCGCAGGCACCGCGCAGGGTTACACCCGCGTAGGGCACCGCGCGGGATTACACCCGCGCAGGGCACCGCGCGGGATTACACCCGCGCAGGGCACCGCGCGGGCGCTGCCCGCGGAGGGCCGCCGCATGGGTTCGGTCCGCCGCGGGGGGGGGGGGGGGGGGGGGGAATCCGTTGATCGACGGGTTTGATGATTTCCTTGGGTTTCCGTTCGATGGGTAATGTTGGGCTTTCGTTTTGTAGAGTTAGTGCGTGGTTCTGACTTTGGTTACCATTATGGACTCTTCTTAGGTCCGGATACGCAATGGGAGTGTGCGAAAGATCTGGGTGCTCCGATCCCCTCGCAACCAGGTGGGTACCCTTGCTATAAGTGCAACAAGTGCAGTGAGTGCACCATATCATCGTAAAAGGCTCGTTAACTTGTCTAATAAAGTAGATGGACTATTATACCTTCGCATGAATACTTTTATTTAATAATTATGGCGGCTGCGGTCGCGGGGCTTATTACACGCCGACATCGGCAATTTCGGTTTTGGATGCTGCACATACACAGGCGGATTGGCCTCCGCATGGGTGTACTTTTCCGGAGAAGTGGTCCGAGTGACCCGTGTGCCCCACGTGTATGGGGTGGGGACCTCTTCACGCCAGCTAAGGGCGCCGCACTAGCATCGTGAAGAGGTTAAAAGCATCATGGGGGTAATGTGACTGTGCACGAGGGGAGACTTCTGTCTCTCCGACAGGTACTCTGGGGATGGGGCCCAGCTTATTTTGTAATAGGGTTTTAGCGAAAGGTTCCGGTATAATCGGTTTGTTTTTAATTCAACATTAATTGTTAAGACATCTACTTTATTTGTCACTGACTTTACCCACTCCGTGACAGGTTTGACTAGGGGCATTAGTCGGGATGGTGGTAAGACTGCGTCGAGAGGACCGTAGTCGTAGGAGGCTTTCTACTCGTTGCTCCTTGGATTTATCTCAATTCTTTCTTAACTACTGTTAGTTTAATTTGCATCTGTGGATCATATTAGTTATAGTTAGCACTGTGGATTGGATGTACTATTACGGTTTAGACATACTTTCGTGATTTCGGGCGCGGCATGTTTTATATCATCATAAAAATGATTGCGAAAACGTTTTCAAAAGCAGAGTGCCGTGTGGGCACAGATTTTGTAAACCTCTGGATTTATCCATTCCAAACGATGTCGCCGCTCTCTTGTTTGGATGTGTAATTGTTTTAAAAATTGGGTGTCGGGTGGACAGCGTTTGCAAAACCGTAGGTAATTACTTCTCCTGCTCTATGTTTGATGACGACTGTATGGTTGATGGTTGGTATTGTAAATGGGACGCCGTGCATATACAAAGGAGACTCTGTCCGATTGCAGAGTGAATTTGTATATGTGGCGGTCTGTCGTGCACCGGGGGCGAGGTTGATCTTCACGTGTGAAGAAAAAAAATATAATACACGTTTTTCCGCTTATACTAAGACCTCCCGGGGCGTGATAGATTATATGGTATCAGAGAAAAACAACCATAACCACAGTAGTCGGAGATCCACATCCACAGTGTATGATGCCACAAGCAAATTGGGACACGAGATAACCAAGGTATAGGTGCGGTAGTACGTGAGAGTACGGGGAAACGGGGTTTAATATAAGTGCGTTGTAAGTCAAGGTGCTAGGGTGATAATGTTAGGGTTAACGCGGCTTCTTTGATTACAGCGGACGACGACTAGGATTCGGCTACCCAGCGCTAACTCTTTTAAACGGACAGGATGGATCCCGCAGCCGCAGCCAATCGCTTGGTCCGAAACCAACTACGTGACGTGGCAGGGCAACTGTTAACTCTCACTGAGCGCCTATGCCTACTGACTCGAGACTTCGAGGGTATCGACCGCACTCAGCGAGACGCCAGGGACGACGCCTATCGGGGAATGCCGCCGGCAGGTTACCCCACGTTCCAAGAGGCGGTCTGCCTGGCCATGAAGGCTGAGCGGGAACTCGCCGAGGTACGAGCTCAGCAGGGTCACCCCGGTTACCGTTGGGGACAAATATTTCACCACCCCGGTCCGACGGGGGGCCCCTCCAAGGACGAACGGGTGCCCAAACGCCCAAGGACAGAATGGAATGCGGGGCAAACAACAAAGAGGGGACCCGAACCACAATGGAAGCGGTGCGTCATATGCGACAGTGCACACAGACTTATGAGCTGCCCCTGGAGGGACGACCACTGTTTCAAGTGCGGCAAGCCGGGTCACTCACGCTTCTTGTGCCCCCGGAAGCCGGTTGTCACTACACCCCCGGCGCCGCGACCGGACGAAACAAAGAAAACCGCTACCCCCACCCCTCGAGGGGGCCCCAATCCAGAGAGCCGGGCAAATCAACGCCCGAAGGAAGCGCGGAAGGACGAGCGAGCGCCATCGGGAAGCTCGGAATCGCAACAGGAACCCTGCGTTATCTGCGGGAGTGCACACCCAGCGACGAGATGCCTTTGGAGGTACTATTACTGTAATCTTTGTGGCGCGCCGGACCACACCCGTGCCTCCTGCCCTCAGGGGTTAACCCCTACCCCCGCCACACCACAGCCAGGAGAACCAGAGAGTGCTGCAGCCCCCGCTCAGCCAAAGGACCTACCCGGCGACCAGTACTCCGCAGACTCTCCAGACGCCAAGCCCCTACCTCAACACGTTGTACGACGCTGGCCTGAGGGTTGTGGGCGTACTCCCCGAACTACCACGGTGGAGGACGCGATGTCCAAAGGGTCAAGCACGATCTGCAATCCCTCCTGGGTGCAACACAAGGCTAAAATTACACTTTAATCCCAAAATTTAACCAAGTATTACAATCTCAAACTTCAGCCGCAAAGATGTCAATTTTTCACCTGTAGACAGGGCTCCAAAAATTCTAATAAAAATACCATAGCGATCCTCACGTCGATACCTTCGAAACAGGTGCGTGCACGCCCAATTCCGAGCACCGTAGGCCAAGTTACAAATTCCACAGTACCGGTGCGCAAAATCACACAACCATACAACTGTAAACTCTCGCACAGATAAAAAGGAAAATGTATACCTCCGAGAAGGTCTCGGAAAAATCCAAGAAAAATACAGTGATTATCCTCGCGTCGAGTAGATGAAAAAAGTGTATAGGCTCGCCTTGATCCGATGCTCGTGCGCGGAGGTCTCCTCGAATGAACCTGCCGTCCTCACAAAACCTCACAGCAAACCAATGTCCCAGTGAGCAAGGAAATACTCCTCGAAAAGTGTGAAATGAGGAAAATCATAAAACCAAAATCGTAGCCTTACCTGTCGCGGATCCAACAGCAAAGAAATCGCTCAAAAAGATGGTCGGAGTGGGCCGGGGGAGCTCGTGCACCAAAACGCGACGGAAGATACACCGGCGAAAGAACGTCGCGACACGCCAAGAAAATGGGAATCTCGAAAACCGTGCCACGTAAAATCTCCAAACTCCGCAGATAGGTGCAGCACAACTCGGGGATGAACTCCTCAGAAGAAATCGCAGTGAAAAGAAGCCCAGAAATGCCAAAAAGTCCAAGGTGAAACGGGCTCGGGCTATTTATAGGCCCCAGAAAACATTTTAACAAATACCGGATGGGTCCCGACTTTCGGGCGCAGGGGATTTTTCGGGCGGCTACAGTGTTGGGCCTGGCCCAACACTGCGCGCCCGAAACCTTCCTGTGCTGCCACGTAGCCCAGCAAACAGGCAACAACCACATGGGCCGCTCCGCTGCAGCCACGTGGCCCCCACCCGGTCAAAGGGGTGGTTGGCGCCCGCCAATGAGCGGGCGCCACGTGTCCCTGCGACAGTGCCCACGTGCGGCGCTGTCGCGCCGCCTGGCGCCCTGACGTGCACGCACCCCGAGGCGGGGTCCCACGCCTCCGTGCGCCGCGTCCGATGAGCCAGCCAGTAACGCTTCGACACGTGTCCCGTGCACCCGGTCCACGCACCCTAATTCGGGTTCCGTGGACCGTGCCGTGTGCACCGACCAACCGGGGGCTGCCACGCGTCCCCCGCCCCGGTCCATGCACCGTCGCGCCAAATCTGTAGACCGCGCCTCAAGAGCCCGCCAATCAGGCGGCGCCACATGTCCCTGCGCCGGGTCCGTGCACCCCGCCGCGGCGCTCTGTGGACCGAGCGTCGTGAACCGGCCAATGATAGGCCGCCACGTGGCAGGCCGGCGGTCCACGGCCCCTCCCATGCACCGAAATCCAATAAAAACTTCCGGGAGTCCGTTTTTGGGCATCCGGACTCAGAATCGAACAAGCAAATAGCCGTTTTCAAGCGTTTTTCCGTGCTGAATCCATTTCCAACCTCTGTTTGGCCTAAAACCTTTTCAAAATTTCGGCAAATGCAGCCGAAAGCCAACACAGCTAAAGATGACTCACAGGGTCCATCTGTGGCATCCCTTTGATGCACCATGGGCCAAATACACCAACACTAGGTGTTCTAAACAATGGATTCACCAGAAAAGGTTGCATGGGAACCAGGGCCACCACAACCGACTTTCGCAAAATGTCACGTCTCTCACGCCCTATCCTCCTTGGGTCTGCCAAAAGCCTAGGGTTTCCTAAGTTCCAACTGACCTATCCCTAAGCTCTGATACCAACATAATCTGTCACGTCCCGGGTGAAAACTAGAACCCGGGCCCGTCTACAGATCCGTCGTGCATACGAAATTTTTCGCGTACACGAAGCGCCAGCAACCTGCTCAGATATAAGAGATATAATAAAGAGCAATAAAAACATAGCTGAACTAAAACTATTACATCTCAGACTGAAGCTGGAAATAAAATATAGTACATCTGTAAAAATGAAACATCTGTCTCTCCCAGCTCACCGAAATAAATACAACCTGCTGGCAAAAGCCACTCCCAAAAGTAAAAGTACAACCGTCTGAGGAAACATGGGTACACCAACAGTCCAGCTAACACGCTCATCCTGCCTCGAGATCTATCTACTCAGCCGTCCTCTCTCCTCGACCCGCCGCTGAAAGCCCAGCAGCACCCGCAGAAGACACTGCAAAACAAGGGAGAAGAAAAAGAGGAAAGAAGAATGGGGGTGAGAACTACTAGTAAACCAGTAGCCTCCTCTAGTGGGTAAATCCTCAAACTCTGACACACCCACTAGGTCTACCAGAGGCAAAAGGGAAAGAAGAGTGGTAAGCAATAATGACTGCTGAATAAAGGAAACTACCACTACTATGCCTCTAAATGCAGTTCTAGACTGGAATAACCGTATGCAACAGTAACCAACCGTCCCAGATGAACCCAATCTGTACCGCCCTCATCATCGGGCAAGTAAGTCGCGGCGATGTGATAGCAAAACTCCTGCTGCCACCCTCATCATCGGGCAAATAAGCCGCGCCGATGTGATAGCAAAAACTCAAGGCCTGTTTGACCCCCACGCTCCGGAGGGGAACTCGAGGGGAGCGACCCACACGAGGAAAATAACCATGTCATATATCACAAAAGTAGGACTGGATCACTATAAAACCCCAGTGGAATAAACCCCTCCACTAAAGAGAACCTGATCCCCAATCTGATGCATAAATAAACATCCGGTCAATCGCCCAATATCCGCGATTGCCACAATGCCCTGCCACCCACGATCGTACCCCACAACCGACATCCGGTCAACCGCCTAATATCCGCGGTTGCCGCAACAACCCCCAATCCACAATCGGGTAAAAATAATCAATATCCAGTCAACCGCCTACTATCCGCGGTAGCCGCAGTACCCATAATCAAATACCACCTGTCCCCGACCCCAAGGTCCCCTCTACACTATCCCAAACCCCTGCTCAAACCCGAACAACAATATCCTCCTGACTAAAGAATGAGGAGAAAGAAAGTAAACATGGTTTCTCCTAAGTCAAGTTCCAATAAGATAGTGTAGCAATAAATAGTGGCCTATCTAGATGTCCATACAAGCATGCAACTGTTCTCAAGGAAAAATAAATTAAGTCATTGATCATTAATAGTGTCCGCCTATGCATGTCATCTATCCTCAAGTAATACCACTAACAGGATAAATCATCTTGACTCAATATAATAAACAATTCCACATGCAAGGTTTAGTGCTAGCATAGCAATCCATAATTTCACACAAGCATGCATAAGTTCCAATTACAATTATATTTCCCACATAGTGATTCCCTAATAACATTTCCAACATGATGTGTCTCACTTGACAAGCTTATAAGAATAGCAATTACCAATCATAGATGCCCCAAAAGGATCTCTCTAATACTCCTAGTGGGTAAGTGAGAAAAGAGGGATATAGCAACCACCCACCTGGAAATGCGCAATCCATAGCTGCAAAAGCCTCCTCGCTGTCCAATACCCTTTTCCATGCAAAACACCCCAAAACTGCAAAGATAACCAAACGGCGTACAATTAATCCAAAATGTGTGTACCACGCCGCAGTCCATACAACCAGCCCCAAAAATGGCTAAATCTCACCTGCGAGATAAACTCAGAAAAATCCGAAAAAATAACCGCTGCGTTCGTCGCTTCTAGCCGATCGAAACGAGTACTCGCACGTCCAAAACCGATACCTGCAGGCCAAGATATAAAATACACAACACGGTGAGCGTGATACTCCACAAGCACAAAATCTGTAGCACTCCGCCCAGAAAAAGTGGGATTTTCACCTTTGTGCCTACCTCCAAAAATTCTAGAAAAATCACAGTGATATTCCTTGCGTCGCGTAGATATAAATCGAGTACTTGCACACTCTATTCCGTCGCTCGAGCGCGGAGAAAACCCATAAAAACAACAATGCTGTCCAAAACTCCACCCCAGAAAAAGAGGTCACAAAATGCTCTAAAAAACCCAAGAAAACCTCGAAATGAGAAGAAACAGGGATCACGGGAAATGTAGCCCTACCTGTCGTGAAGACGATGGCGCGAGAATCGCCGGAAAATACTGCCGGAGTAGCCCGAGGGAGTCCACGCACCGAAATGCGACGGAGAAGAACACCAATGCAAGAACGTCTCGCTGCGCCGTAAAATTGAAAACCTTGAAGTGCGTGCCACCAAAAATCCTAGAAATCCTCCACAAGGTGTAGATCAAAGAGGGGAACAACTTCTATGTAGAAGTCCCCCAGAGAAACCGGCCAGAAAAACCAGAAACGGAGCTCCAAGGGCCCTATTTGTAGGCCCACAAAAACAATTGCCAAAATACCCAGGATGTCCCCGGTTTCGGGCGCCCGAATACTTTCGGGCAAAAACAGTAACTCAATCCGCAGCCATCCATCGCGCGCCCGGAACGCCCCTGTCGCGCCACGTCGCGCCGAACAGGGGACAGCGGAACCCTCCAACCGCGACATGCCGCGTGGCCTACCGGGGGCGCTGACGCGTGGCGCGCCCTGCGCGTCAACGCGCCCACGTGCCGCCTGCGCCCACCGCCTGCGCCCCCTGCCAGGAACGCATCCCGATGCCGCCTCACCAGCTCCGTGGACCGGGCACACGTGGACCGGCCAACCAACGGTCGCTGCATGGCCCCGCCCCCGGTCCACGGCTCCCCGCGCACCCCGTAGACCGCGCCTACTGAACCATCCTCTCCTCCGCTGCCACGTGCCATAGGCCCACCAACAAGAATCCGCCACGTGGTGCACTCCCCCCGCTGCACCGCGCGCCTGCCCGCGCGCCTCCGTGCTGCCCGCGACGTTGCCCGCCGCTGCGCGGCCGTGCTGCGCCGCTGCCCGCCACCGCCGGCGCTGCCCCTCGGCGCCGGAACAGTACCCAAGCCTCGAAATCCGTGCACGGACATCCGGGCTCTGAAAAATACAAATAAATAGTCCATTTTCATCGTTTTCGCACGCTGAATCCAAATCCGCTGTCCGATTTGCCAAATTCTAATTCCAAAATTTGTCGAATGCATCCAGACAAGTGTTTTAACCTAAATTTTGCACTGAGTCCAATTCTAATGTCTGTTTCACACGAAACCCCTTCTAAACATTCGACGGGATCATCCGATTACCCTCGTGATCCATTTTAATTCCTGAGTCCAACACTTGTGTCCAATTTGTGCACAAACACCTCCAATACACAATACAGGCCCCCAGAAGTCACCCATCGCACTGCAACAGCTCTGCGGAGATCCAGGTCATCACAAAATCAATGTTTCCCTTCGAGAGAAGAACGAACATTTCGAGGAGGAGCACATCAAACTGGTGGATAAAGCTAACTACTTCTTGAAGCTCTACTCCGAGGCTCAACAAGATAAATTGGAGATGACGAAGACCATACTCCAACTTAAGGAAGATTTGCAGCAATTCTCTTCTGGAAGGAGCAAGTTGGACAAGTTGCTTGGTCTCGGTCAAACGAATCGGTTGGGTCTTGGATACACTCGAACCGGCAATGATCCAAGTTCGAGTAAAACGGTCTTTGTGCCCCAGTCGGTTTCTCCTCCTCCAATGAAAATCACTGCATCCAATGTGAACAAGCCTACCTCATCTACTTCAGGTTCCCCATGCACAAAGGTATGTTTTCATTGCGGTTTTGCAGGGCACACAAGACAAAATTGCAAGAATGGAGCGAAGCGATCAAATTAAGCACCTCTTACAACAATTACCATTGAGAACAAAGACCGGAATTCAAGAAGAAATCAATCAAAGATCAAGAACAATGGTAGTACACCCCACAAGACGACGTCATCATGGATTCCAAAGAAAAGCGATCAACTGAACAAGACGCATTCACCAAGGAGATCAATGCCACGACCATTGCCGACGCACTCCAAAACCCGTAAGGTTTGGGTGCGCAAAGGTGAATTCTTCCCGTGTCTTGTCGTTCATACATCACTTTATGCGTATAACAATTCATCTTGGTATCTGGATAGTGGTTGCTCACGCCACATGACCGGAGATAAAAACGTTTTTCAAACCCTTGAGAAAACCTCCGGAGGACATGTAGTTTTCGGAGATGGACGATCTTCAAAAATAGTTGGCAAAGGAACCATTGCTATTCCAGATGGCCCGGCTTTAAACAATGTTTTGTTTGTTGAAGGTGTAATGTACCAGATTTATGGTATATAAATGATACAAATAAAAATGGTATGAAATACTATTTTTATTGAATTCAGAGAAAAGTGAGTTGGAGTTGAGAATATGAAGCTTCAATTGTGAAGCTCAGGTCCTTGTTTGGTGATTTTCGCGAAATGGCGAAACTCAGTAAAAATACTTGTAACACAATTCAAATGTAATTACAAGTGAGTTGTAAGCATTTCGAATCGACGCAAAAGCCGTTGAGTCGAAAAGTGAGTTGGAGTTGAGAATATGAAGCTTCAATTGTGAAGCTTAGGTCCTTGTTTGGCGATTTTTGCGAAATGGCGAAACTCAGTAAAAATACTTGTAACACAATTCAAATGTAATTACAAGTGAGTTGTAAGCATTTCGAATCGACGCAAAAGCCGTTGAGTCGAAAAGTGAGTTGGAGTTGAGAATATGAAGCTTCAATTGTGAAGCTTAGGTCCTTGTTTGGCGATTTTTGCGAAATGGCGAAACTCAGTAAAAATACTTGTAACACAATTCAAATGTAATTACAAGTGAGTTGTAAGCATTTCGAATCGACGCAAAAGCCGTTGAGTCGAAAAGTGAGTTGGAGTTGAGAATATGAAGCTTCAATTGTGAAGCTTAGGTCCTTGTTTGGCGATTTTCGCGAAATGGCGAAACTCGGCAAAAATACTTGTAACACAATTCAAATGTAATTACAAGTGAGTTGGAAGCATTTCGAATCGATGCAAAAGTTATCGAGTCGAAAAGTGAGTTGTAGTTGGAAATCGAAGCTTCAAGCTTGTAAAATGTAGACCCACGTTTGCCGAATTCGCAAGATGGCGAAATGCGGCGAGAAGACTTGTAACATGTTTTAATATGATTATAGTCGAGTTCGGTGCGTTTCGGGCTTACGCGAAGGGCATCGGGTCGAAAAGTGACTTGAACCCCGAGGACCTAGCAAAAATTCTGAGATTTCTGAAATTGTGATCACGAAGCATTTTCGGAGCCCTGTTTCGGAGACTTAGAATAGTCAAAAAATTTAAAAGAAATCGTGGAGTGTCTTAAAAAAGTTTTCTGATTAAAAGGGATGAAAAACCGAGGTGAGCGATTAAAGGAAAATTGGAGAACGAAGCGAGGAAAAATGCTTCAAGAATTCTGAAACTGCAGTTTTTAACAGCGCAGTTGATCGCGAAGCTTTTTCGGGGCTCTCTTTCGAGGGCATAGAGTAGCCCAAAAATATAAAAGAAATCGTGGAGTGTCTTATAAAAGTTTCCTCATTAAAAGGGGTGAATTGCCGAGGTGAGAAATTAGAGGAAAGTAGGAGAATGAAGCGAAGAAAAATGCTTCGTGAATTCTGAAACTGCAGTTTTTAACAGTGCAGTTTATCACGAAGCTTTTTCGGGGCTCTCTTTCGAGAGCTTAGAGTAGCCCAAAAATTTAAAATAAATCGTGTAGAGCTTAATAAAAATTTGTTGAATAAAGGGGAGAATAAAAATTACAGTTTCGATTTTCCAGTTGGCAGCAAAACGCAGAGAAAGTGGGCTACCCGAATTTTCTTTCTGTAGGAAAAAAACTGCAGGATTGAGGGCAGTTTTGGGAATCTCTTTTGTAAGTTGGGGCAAATGTGTAAATTCACAGTCACCCCCCCAACCACCCCTGCAGAGACATTAAATGTTCTCTTCTCTCTCTCCCACTTGAAAGCCCACGCTCTCTCTCTTTCTCCCTGCTACATCAGAGAAGAAAAGAAAGAAAGAAAAGGAAAGCAAAGGAGGAGAAGAAGGTAGCAGCAGCAAGCCTTCTCTTGGCTGCTGCTGCTGGTTGCATCTCGAGGCTTGGGGGGAGCTTGAAGAGAGCATTTAGAAGCCCTCCAAAGTGTGCTCCCACTCCTCTTCATCCTTCCCTCTTGATCAAAGACATCCAAAGAGGTAATATTTAAAAGCTAGGGTTGAATTTTTAATCTTTTCTTGGGTTCAAGAGCTTGGGAAAATATCCCAAATAGGTTCTTCTCCAATTTTTAGGGCATTTTCTCTAAGTTAAAGAGATCAAAATTTCTCTTTATAAGAACATGTCAAGAATGAAATTTTCATCCCCTTTTATTCCGTTTGGTTCAAAAAGCCCATCAAGAGAGTAAAGAGTAAACCTAGGGTTTCTCTTTTATGGTTTTTATGAAGTTAAAAGAGCATAGAATTATTCCTTAATAGTTTCATTATTGGATTTAGGAGCTTTTTGGATTTAAAGAGAATGAAAAATCATGCTAAGTGAATGATCTCTACTTATAGGTTTCTTATGAACCAAGTAGAGGGTGTTTTGGAGCATTCCAAAGGGGAACACCAATTACTGCTTGTCTTTTGATCAAGAGAATATTAAAAGAGGTAACGAAAATTCTAGGGTTCTAAGTTTTATAATTTTTATGGGATTAGTGGATTCTAAAAAATAATAATAATTCCTTCATAATTTTTCTTTCATTTTAGGAAAATCTTGGAAACTAAGAGATCGACTTTTGTCCTCTTTCGAGAACAAAGAGAATTATCGAGGTAGGGGATTCTGCCGAAATTGGGTGACCTCTCCCCTTGCTCCTTTGCTTTTCGATCTAGAAGCATGATAGTAGCCTGTTAGAGGTGTTGGGTAATTATGATTGAATTTGCATGTGTAGATGGATATAGAAGAGAAGTAAACTTTTCTAATTATTAGAATAAGAGATAAATTTGCATGTGTAGAAGGATACAGATAGAAAAGTGGATTTTTCTGAACTGCTAAATATAGATGATAATTGCCTGCGTAGATGTTAAACTTTATTGATGATTGAGATGGAAATAATTACATGCGTAAAAAGGGGAATCAATTATTTGTTATCTGTGATCATGTTAGGGTATAGCCCTAGGAATAACGTGAAAGCATAAGGAAAAGGACATGTTGGTAGTAAGACTAGGAGAAAACCTAGACTCAGGGTTAATGAGTGGCATCAAACTTAGGAGTATATCCTAGGATTGAATGAGTGGCATTGTCTTAGGAGATAACATAAGGACATTGGATAAAGTGATCAACATAGAGTCAAGGACTCTAGGATGAGCATGATATAAGACTTAGGTAAAGGAAACCTAAGGTAAGTTAGTGGGTTGAGAATAGACTAGTTAACATAGAGTCAAGGAACTCTAGGTTAAACATGACATGGAACTTAGGTAAAGGGAATCTAAGGTGATCCAGAGGAGTTTAAACTCACAGACAGGAAATTAGAGTCAGTGTAACTCTAAGATAAAAGTGGAACAGGAAATTAGAGTCAGTGTAACTCTAAGATAAAAGTGGAACAGGAGATTAGAGTCAGCGTCACTCTAAGATAAAAGTGGAACAGAAAAATAGAGTTAAGTTAACTCTAGAATTCAGTGAGGAATCAGGAAAGTGGGATAAGATCCTAAGGTTAAAGAATTAAACAAATATAACCCTAGAGAGTCATAGGGTGTCTGGGCAAATGGACAATAACTTTAACTTCAATTTGAGTTAAATAAATGAAGGTGAAATGTTTAAGAGTCCAGGAGACTCTCTAGTTATCCTTATGGCAAGACCTAGGATAAGAGGTAATAAATGCAAAAGGTAAAGTGTAATAGCAAGCTAAAAGCGGCTAAAAGAGCATATCGAGAATGTAAATGGCGCCTTCGAATTTGAGACTCGTCATTGTGGAGCAGGACTCCCTGGGCAGTGACCCGTCGGACGAGGTACTTTCGAAAGGCTAAAAGTGAAAGTAAAGTGCTAAATGCTTAAAGAAAAGAGAAAGAGATTGCCAGTGGCAAAAAAGGAGCTACAAGCTCATATAAGAAAGAAAAGCAAGTGTTAAGAGCAAAGAGGCCAAGTGCTAAAGTAAAAGAAAAAGAAAAGAAAAAAATAAAACGGGCGTACCTCCGGGGGCGAACGTACAACTGTCGGAGTTGGACAGGGTCCCTCTCTCGGGCAGCGACCTGTATGACAGGTTATAGAGTACTCTTGTCAGAGTTGGGCAGTGACCCTATCGAGCAGTGTCCCGTATGACAAGTCCCCCCGGCAGGACGGGGTAACACTTGCGAGTGTTATCGGCAACCTTAGAAATCTTATCTGATGGTAGCAGGACTACCGGGCTGGGGCCCGTTGGATAAGAATTTCTGAGGGTTAACTTGAATTAAACCACCATAAGGTAAAGAATAAAAAGAACAGAGAGTGGCCAAGGTGGCCGGGTTAGTGTAACCCAGTATACAGCGGCATAGTGGCCGAGTTGTTGGTTAGTTGCCTAGTGTGGCTAGACAGAGTAGTGATGGTTGATGATTGGACACAGATAGTATAGTGCAGGGATATATTATATTGCATAGCAACATACTGCTATTGAGGATTTTAGTTTCCTAGCACTCTATTATTATTGCTTCCATTGGACCAAGTGGTGTAGGACACTTTTTCTCGGTGGTTGAACCCACTGGGAACTCAGTTGTAGTTCTCACACCCCTTGGGCGACCTCCCCACAGGTTCGGGTATGGATACAGCGGTCGAGACGGTTCAGGTGCAGACGGCGAGGCATACGATAGGGGCAAGAGCCCAGCAGCATAGAGACCTAGAGGGTCTAGCAGAGGTACCATTTTTATATTTCTTGAGTGAATCTTGTATGGTGAGGAAATTATGTAAAAAGAATTGTAATAATTTTATTTGCAAGTTCAGAGATGTAAAGTGTAATAAATTTAAATTGTGGTTCACTCTTGAATTGCTTTCATTTCTGTTTTAACTGTTTGTTACTGAATGAAAGTTTTAAATTTGTAGTGATTTTTAGTACTCTGATATTGAGCTTCCGCATACACTGGTTGTGTTATTATGGATGTTACCGTTCCTTTCGGGTAGAAAAAGGTCTTACCCGATTGGCGGGTCTGTTGGCGTGCCCGAGCCGTACAAATTGGCGGACTCGGGGCGTGACAGAAGGCCTTAAGACTAACCTCATAAGCATTAGTCAACTTTGTGATGATGGTTTTTCAGTTAATTTTTCTTCTGTAGAATGTCTTGTAACTGATGTAAATCATTCATTCATTTTGAAAGGGGTTAGGTCACAGAACAATTGCTATGTAGTTCCTTGTAAAACAAGTCAAAATTATAACCTAGTGTCACTTGATAATGAAACACTTTGGCATGAAAGACTAGGTCGCATTAACTTTAAGGAACTATCTAGAATATCTAACAAAGACATAGTTAGAGGTGTTCCTAAATTGAACTTCAAAGAAAACCTTGTGTGTGGTGGTTGCCAAAAGGGAAAACAAACGAGATCCACTCACAAGAATTTGAACCATGTAGGAATTAAACGCCCATTAGAATTATTGCATATGGATTTAATGAGGCCAACTCGTCAACCTAGTTTGGGTGGAAAATGGTATATTTTTCTTATGGTTGATGATTTCTCTAGATATTCTTGGGTAAATTTTTTAAAAGAGAAAGCGGATACTTTTGACTCTTTTCAGATATATGTTATCGTATTATGATTGAGAAAAATGAAAAGATTGTCCGTATTCGCAGTGATAGAGGTGGAGAATTCATCAATTAAAACTTCATTGATTTTTACTCTTCAAATGGCATAAAACATGAATTCTCTGCACCTTATACACCGTAGCAAAACGGTGTAGTCGAGCGCAAAAATAGAGTTGTTCAAGAGATGGCACGTGTTATGCTTCATAGCCGGAAACTCCCTTTCTATTTTTGGGCTGAAGCAATTAACACTGCTATCTATGTAATCAATCGCATCTATTTGCGCCCGGGTACTTTGAATACCCCATATGAGCTATGGTTTAATAGAAAACCTAATATCAAGTATTTCCGTATCTTCGGGAGTCGCTGTTACATTTTACGCGATCGAGAAAATCTTGGAAAATTTGACTCTCGAAGTGATGAAGGAATTTTTATGGGTTATTCTACAAACAGTAGAGCATATCGTGTATACAATCTTGAATCAAAGACGATGATTGAATCAATTAATGTTAAAGTAGATGAAGCTTCTCATTTGTCTACTGATAAATCTACTCTTGATATGTCTCTTGATGATGAATCTTCTGCTAGTGATATTGCATCTTTGCATGATAAATCTTCTGAAAATTTTGATGCATCTCATGGTTCTTCCAGTTCATCTAATGTGCAGGAATCATCGCAATTACCCCCGAGTACTCCGTTACCTCAAACGCTACGAATCTCCAAGGACCATCCGGAATCAAACATCATTGGAGATCCTCAAGAAGGAGTTAGAACTCGGAGACAGTTGGAATGTGGAGTCGCATGCTACGTCTCCATGGTAGAACCAAGGAATATTGATGAAGCTCTTCAGGACGACTATTGGATTGAAGCAATGCAAGAAGAGATCAATCAATTCGAAAGGAACAAAGTCTGGGAACTAACGAAACCCCCGAAGCAACAACATATAATTGGTACAAAATGAATTTTCAAGAACAAGAAAAATAAAGAAGGTACCGTTATTCGAAACAAAGCAAGGCTAGTTGCTCAGGGCTATTCACAAGTTGAAGTAAAACAAACTGAAGATGGCATTCATTTATGTCAATCCAAGTATGCAATGGAGTTGGTCAAGAAATTCTGATTAGAGAACTCTAAAGACTTTCCGACTCCCATGGGAACTAGCAATAAGGGACTTGGATGTGATTCTCACGGAGAAAAAGTAGACGAGAAACTCTATCGAAGCATGATTGGAAGTCTACTTTACCTTACGGCTAGTCGCCCGGACATTGCCTTCAGTGTTGGAATTTGCGCGAGATATCAATCAGCACCGAAGGAAATTCACCTAAAAGCGGTGAAACAGATCATCCGGCACATCAAAGTTACATTAAATTTCAGAATTTTGTATCCTATGGGCACATCTCTCGACATTATAGGATATTCGGATGCCGATTGTGCTGGATCAGTGGATGATCGAAAGAGCACGAGTGGTGCATGCTTTTATCTTGGCCATTATCTTGTTGCATGGCAAAGTAAGAAGCAAAACTGTATTGCACTCTCGACTGCCAAAGCGGAATACATTTCAGCGGGAAGTTGTGCAACTCAATTGATTTGGATGAAAAGTGTATTGAGTGATTTCCGAATTTCTGCGACTTCGGTAACAATTCTTTGTGACAACACTAGTGCCATTAACATTTCTAAAAATCCTGTGTTGCACTCAAGAACAAAACACATTGAACTTAGATATCATTTTCTTAGAGAGCTAGTTGAATCAAGTACTTTACAACTTTCTTATGTTTCAACTGAAGATCAATTAGCCGATATTTTGACAAAACCTTTGAATCAAAAACGTTTTATTCATTTGCGTAAAGCAATTGGAATGCTTTCATTGAAATAACAATTTTTGAACCTTTGCTAAAGTTAGGTTTTATTTTGTGTTTTTGTTCTTTCTTTTTGTTTGTATATAGAACATTAACTGAGCATTAGTTAATTGACTTTAATTACATCCTTTCATGCTTTAAGAAATTTATTATGATTTGGATATCATGATAATATATTT
Source organism: Tillandsia leiboldiana (assembly GCA_029204045.2). NCBI lineage: Eukaryota > Viridiplantae > Streptophyta > Magnoliopsida > Poales > Bromeliaceae > Tillandsia > Tillandsia leiboldiana. The sequence goes on from CM055071.1 coordinate 18,490,878, forward strand.
GATGCAATGATCATTTATATCAATTAATTCATCTTTTAATTGATCAAAGTCAATCTCTCTCTCAATGATCTCTTGGTATAGTTTTTATCTTATTTGATAGTTAGGTCAAGTATGAACACAAGATCAATTTTTGGTTGAATACTTCATATCTTAAATAATTGATAGCCAATTGAGGGGGAGTTTATTCATTAAAGTTTCATGCTCAAAAGATGTGGAAAGAGTTACATCCTTAAGTGGAGTGTGAAAACTACCAACACATGGAGGAAAGAGCTACCACCTCGGTCGTCCGAGTACTGTGTGCAGCTACCACATGTTTACCAAGCATGGTGAATATTGTTTATTAAAATGCTTTTTGGAATACTTGACTTTGTCGAATTCCAAGGTAGGTATAAGGTGGGATTTTTATTGAAAGATGCTTAAAGGGCCACTCCCTACAATATAATTTGACTAGATACATTATCTAATTTATTTGGGATTTCAAACATCTATCGATCTTTGTGCTTCATTTTCTTTACTAAATTGATGATTTGATAAACGCATTACTCATTAGATCGTGATTGATGTTTTGAACTTGTTCAACTTTAAAGGATTTAATTTTTATAAATTTTTGTTTCATTATTTGGATATTGTTGATATATTTAGCATAATCTATTTCTTTTGATGTGAAACGATAATTTTTGTTTAAAGTTGATATACAAAAATGCTTACATTCATTTTCTGGATTTTTTGGAATTTTTACAAATTTTTCTGGAGAAAAAGTTGCAGGCAGTCCGGACTGGATGGACTCAGTCCGGATCCCGAATGAGAAATTTTCCTGCGCATAGCCGATCCGGACTGAACTCCAATCCGATCCGGACCGCGGCTAGGTTTTAATTGAAAAGAAAGGTTTTTCGAATCTCATTCTCTTCAATCTTTTGTTTCTAGCTTCCTAGAGTTTCTCTCTCTAGAATCCAACAGCTCTCGGATCCTTCCAACTTGATTTCTCTCGATTCAAGTAAGTTTTATTGATCAAAACTCGGAATTTTCACTGTTTTTCTTTGTTCTTCGAAACGTGAGAGAATTTTATGCTACAATTTCGATTTTGCACGGTTTTTGCACAAATTTCTTTTGAAATTAGAACTCTAGAGACATTAGTTTTGTTTGTATGCCTTGTATTCACTTTAAAAACAGATTTTTGGGCTTCGATTTCTAAAAATTCAGTTTTAGAGCATATTTCTGGAATTTTCTAAAATCATGGAATTGATCTATTTTTAAAATTCTTTTTGCAAAACTAACTTGATTCCTAGTCTCTATACATGATAATGATTGGTTGGGTATGATTTTTCAAATTTTTGAAAATTAAACAATTTTTCGTGTTCTTAAGTTCTTGCTCGCAGGTTCACAGTTTCGACGCACTAGCAAGATGATTTTTGGTTGGATTTTAGTGCTCATCACAGCGATGGTAGGAACACGAGCAACTAATAAGCTCAAAAGAGCGAAGAAAAATCAGGATGAAGGAGAGTACATCTCTCTAGATAAGTCTGATTCCGAGACAGAATCAGTAGATTGGGACGAGCTTATGGAAGAAACCGCAGCACCTGCTGCATCGACTGCATCAAAGGGGAAAGCTCCTGCAGCTTCTACAAAGGCGAAAACACCGCCTACTGCAGCCGAGAAAGGAAAAGCTCCTTTGAAACTCTTGTCTATGAAGCGAAAGACTATTGCTACAAGGAAAGGTAGAGTACGAGGGATAGAAATCAACGAGCCACCTCCAGAGAACATAGTTTGTGAGGACCCAAATCCCCGCTTAAGAGTTTACTGATGGATTAGTGGCTTTTGGGAGTGTTTGTGCGCGCGTCGGGCCCAAGAAATGGATTCAGGGTGTAAATTGGGAATAAGTTTACATAACCGGAGGCCTTTGGAAAATTTTAGAAGTGGAATTGGGCAAAACGGACATCGGATTTGGATTCAGCGCGCGAAAACGTTGAGAATGGACTATTTACTTGTGTTTTTCGGAGCCCGGATGCGAAAACACGATTTTCGAGGTGTGGGTGTACTGTTCCGGCGGCCGGAGAGGCGCCGGCGCCGGCGGGGCGCGGCGGCCGGCTGAGGCGCAGCCGCTCTGTGACACCCCCGGAATTTGGATTAGTCCTCTATATAAATGATATAATAGGACTAAAATCTCTAACCCGGCTATAGCATTTTGGATGGTAGCAAGATCCAAGAGGAACATGAGAGTTAAGCGTGCTAGAGCTAGAGTAGTTCTAGGATGGGTGACCCCCTGGGAAGTGGGGCGTCACAGTTGGTATCAGAGCCATTCACCAGCCGGAAATGTGAGATGAGTCTCGGCTGAGCCAGGGTTATAGCGGGTAGAGCGAGGCTCCCCGACTAATGACCGTTGTGAGTGGAGTGCAGCTCCTCACAAGGTCGGCTAAGGCTAGCGAGACGAGTCTCACATCGCCTGGTGCTTGTGAGTGTGCTTGAGCCTGACGTGGACGTCAGGGCTTAAAGGGGGGAAGAATGTGACACCCCCGGAATTTGGATTAGTCCTCTATATAAATGATATAATATCCAAGAGGAACATGAGAGTTAAGCGTGCTAGAGCTAGAGTAGTTCTAGGATGGGTGACCCCCTGGGAAGTGGGGCGTCACAGTTGGTATCAGAGCCATTCACCAGCCGGAAATGTGAGATGAGTCTCGGCTGAGCCAGGGTTATAGCGGGTAGAGCGAGGCTCCCCGACTAATGACCGTTGTGAGTGGAGTGCAGCTCCTCACAAGGTCGGCTAAGGCTAGCGAGACGAGTCTCACATCGCCTGGTGCTTGTGAGTGTGCTTGAGCCTGACGTGGACGTCAGGGCTTAAACGGGGGAAGAATGTGACACCCCCGGAATTTGGATTAGTCCTCTATATAAATGATATAATAGGACTAAAATCTCTAACCCGGCTATAGCATTTTGGATGGTAGCAAGATCCAAGAGGAACATGAGAGTTAAGCGTGCTAGAGCTAGAGTAGTTCTAGGATGGGTGACCCCCTGGGAAGTGGGGTGTCACACGCTCGGTCCACCGCGGAAGTGTGCACCCGGGCGCGGGTCACGTGGCGGCTCCCGGTTGGCCGGCGCAGCAGGCGCGGTCCACGGGAAAAGCGCGAGTGTACGGTGGACCGGAGGGGGACACATGGCAGCGTGTGGTGGGTGCGGTGTAGCACGCTCGGTCCACGGGCAGGCGGGGATGGCCTCGGGATGTGTGCCTGGCAGAGGCGAAGACGGCGGCGGCGCAGGCGCGCGTTGACGCGTTTCCCGCGCTTGGGCGCGCCACACGTCAGGCGTCCGGGGTGGCCACGCGGCGCAAGGCGGTTGGCGGTGCAGGTTGTTTCCTATTTTGCGCTGATGTTGCACACCTGTGACGTTTCGGGCGCTGGTTGGCTGGGTCCACTGCACCCGGTTTTCGGCGCCCGAATGTTTCGGGCGCCCGAAACCAGGGACAAGATGGGAATTAATTCAATTGTTTTCCCAGCCTATAAATAGGCCCTGTTCAAGCCCTGAGAACTTTTTCCCTGCTCGGATTCTCGCAGTGCAACCTTCAGCAAATTTCTTCCTCTTCCTGAGCTACTTCCACCTGTGGATTCCTGGGATTTTTGGTGGCACGCACTTCAAGGTTTCCATTTTTACGGCGCAGCGCGACGCTCGTTCATTTGTGATCTCCTTCGTCGTGTTTCGGTGCGAGGACTACCCCGGTTTACTCCGACCACCGTTTTCGTCGATTCTTGCGCCGTTAGTTTCACAACAGGTAGGGCTACGATCTTCGTGATTTGAGTTTTCCCTCTTTTCGAGTTTTTCTCAGAGTTCTTCGAGCCTTTTTATGACCCATCTTCTACTGCGGAGTTTTGGACAGCACCTTGGTTTTTTGGCGATATCTCCGCGCACAGACATCGGATGGAGGCGTGCCAGTAGTCGTTTTGCATCTACACGTTGCAAGGAATGTCCTCGAATTTTCCTGGATTTTTTTGAGTTTTCCCCGAAGGTGAAAAATCCCTGTTCGCTGAGCTAAGTGCTACAGATTTTGCACAGGATTCTTTTGAGAGGGTCACTTTGTCGGATTTTTATCTTGATGTACGAAACTCGGATTGAGACGTGCAGGTACTTGTTTCGAAGGGCTCGACGTGATGATCGCAGTGGTATTTTTATTAGATTTTTCGGAGTCCTTTCTGCAGGTGAAAATTTCACATTTTTGGGACTGTTCTAGCAGTGTGTGTTGTACTTGGATATTTTTGGAATAAGTGTAACTTTGGACCTTATTGTTGTACCCAGGAAGGTTTACGGGAGTTTCTGAACCTATTGGATCTGGAGAAAATTGGAAATTTTTGTGTCTGGATATTTTCAGCTGTTGGATTTTGGACAGTTAGCACCTTCAGGTGGGTGGCCTTATCTCCAAGATTGATGGATTGGACATTAATTCTATTATAGTAGGACTATGCATGATTGTGAGCTTATTGTGCGGCATGCTAGAATGTAAGAATTGATGTTCCTGATGTAGTTGAATTGATCATGTGACTTACTACTTCCTAAAATCTGTTAAAGTATTGTTATCTTAGAACTTGACCTAACACCCCCGTCATATGTTGCATGTATAACCAGACCAGTAGAAAACCCTCACTTGGGCTAGGGTTATTTATATTTTAGACATCCACACATTGTACTCTATTCCTGGACTTAGTGTCATCCTCGTCCGGGTAGTGGGCCGAGTGGTCGAGTTCTTCTTAGTGTGGGATGCATGTTACACTCGTGCTTGGGAGCAGAGTGGAGTCTGGTAGTTGTAGCTAGTCTTTTAGCTATGGCGGGAGCCGTTTGGGTAAACGGTAATCCCGGGATGTTGTGTTCTTTATTTCTTTTGTCGCCACTGTGTTAGTGGTAGCAGCATACCAGTGATAGCAGGACCTTGAACCCAGAACCTTTTTGGACACACGCATGATTTTAGTCAACCAATGTTTTCTTCCAAGCATCGTAGGGTCGCCTGAGTCTGTTCTTGTTTGATTGGACGAAGGCATTAGCTCTTCGAGGGTTGGATATAAAAACTTGTTTTCAAATTGCTTTTCCTAAAAAGAACTAAAAATCATTAAAAATGGGTTTCTCCTCAAATAAAAAAATGGTTTTTCAAAAAGGTACTACTTTTAGTCCTCACCCCGCGTGGGTTGAGTGAATAATGGTTTTTAGCAATAAATGTCATGGGTAGGGTAATTCTTTTCATAATCCTTAAGTTGTTGTGAAGCATAAGCGATTCCCTACCCTCCTGCATCAGCACGCAACCAAGTCCATTGTGCGATGCATCACTGTAAATCACGTATCCTTTCCCCATAACAGGGAGGGAAAGGATAGGAGCCGACATCAATCTGTTCTTTAATTCCTCAAAGCTCCTCTGGCAATCCTTACTCCAAATAAACTTAATCCTTTTGCGTGTCAGACGAGTGAGGGGTGTGGAAAGTTTCGCAAAACCTTCCACAAACCGACGGTAATATCCGGCCAAGCCCATAAAACTGCGAACCTCTGATACCATCGTCGGTCGGGGCCAGTCCCGGACTGCCTCAATCTTCGCCGGGTCTACTGCCATTCCTGCGACTGAAATCACATGGCCCAAAAAGACAACCTCCCGAAGCCAAAAATTCGCACTTAGATAACTTGGCATACAACTTCCTCTCTCTCAGAAGTTGCAGCACGATCCTCAAGTGCTCCTCGTGCTCCACATAACTCCGGGAATAAACCAGGATATCATCTATGAATACTACGACAAACCGATCTAGGTAAGGTCGAAAAATCCTGTTCATCAAATCCATAAAAGCGGCAGGGGCATTAGTCAATCCAAAAGGCATGACGGTGAACTCATAATGCCCGTACCGTGTCCTGAATGCCGTCTTTGGGATGTCCTCGGCCTTCACCTTTAATTGGTGGGAACCAGACTGTAAATTAATCTTGAAGAAGACCCAAGACCCTTGCAGCTGATCAAATAAATCACCAATGCGCGGCAAAAGGGTACTTGTTCTTGATGGTCACTTTATTCAACTCTCGATAATCCACACAAAGCCGAAGTGATCCATCCTTCTTCTTCACAAATAGCACCGGCGCTCCCCAAGGCGATACACTTGGTCCCACAAAACCTTTGTCCATTATATCCTGAAGTTGCGCCTTTAACTCTTACAGCTCAGCCGGTGCCATTCGGTAAGGAGCCTTAGAGATTGGCGTAGTTTCTGGGACTACGTCAATCAAAAACTCGATCTCGCGGCGCAATCAATCGTCGCGAAATAGCGAGCCAGCTAGTCTAACCCAAGCACCACATCAAAGTCTCTCAGCTGACTCAGGACCATCAGGTCCGCTGGCAAAACCCATGACTCAATCCGCATCGGGCAGGACCAACAACACTCCTCCACGTGCGAAGTGTGATCGGGAACTAAACCTCTCGTGCACGTGGTAAAAGCCCTACCTCTAACCCATGTGATGATGCAACTGATCTACTCATGAAAGAATGCGATGCTCGTATAACAAATAAAATATAAATCCAAATGCCAGAAATAGACCATACCTGCCACCACACAGTCAGCCGTAGCAGAATCCCCCACCAGCGCTAAGCCATCCTGACCGCTCAACAACGGCTGTCTCTCACCAGAAGGGTGTGGAGGCGAAACTCGGTCTGCCTGGAGACCTGTCGGTGAAGCTCCCGGTAGCAGCTGGGAAGTGGTAGGAACAGATGCCGAAGAAGGAACCGTCGATGGCGCATATGGGCAAGTAGCTCGGACGTGGCTAGACTGTCCACACCGATAACAGCGGCCAAACCTCAAGTCACAAGTATCTGAAGTGTGCTGACCCCCACTGTCACGCCCCGAGTTCAAAAACCAGTGTATAAATTTTTTTTTTTTTTTTTTATATATCAGAGTTGCAAAAACAGCCAGGGCAATGACAGACCGCCACATATATAGAAGAGTCCCAATCCCCCATGGAATTGAGCCTTCTCTATATATGCATGACTAGCTTGGCAACAACATCAGAGTACTAACTACGTACTACAACTATCAAAAATTACAATTTAATTATTACAACAACTCAACAAATGAATTACACATTTCTTTTAACTGATACGAATACATGTGCATTCGGCTGTCCAAGGTCAACCTCTATATCGATACCTCGCCAATTCGTCCCGACATCCCAACACCCGCGCGACCTGAAAAACAGTCACCCGAGGGTGTAAGACACACCGGAGTGTATCCCAGTGGGCACGACGAGCCGAGAAATAGCAGATCGTACCTACTGGTATACAATACTAGAGGATAGTAAAAGATCACTGTTATGAAAAGCAATTATCATGAAGGAGCAGTGTTTACTCGAAGTAAAGTCATTATGAGTTAAGACAGATAAGAAATATCATTATGGGATAAACATGGAGATTAACCATTTTATTATATTGGAAGCAATGTGGAGATCAACAAGTATATCCTCATGAAAGTGTCATGGAGTGTCAGCAGATATGAAAGCACTGGTAGGATCAGCAACTCAATAATCATGATACTAAAAGTAAAGGCATCATATCAAATCTCGACATGTATAGGGGGATAATTGAAATCAAATCCAGGAATCAATGGATAATGAAGTAAACATAACAATCAGCTACTCATGCATCAATAGATGAAATACTAAAATCAACTCAATCTCAAGCCACCATATTGGTCATCAAGACCTCACGGAAAAAACCTCGCCGAACCTGGCACCAACCTGGCTGACATACTCCGGCACCCTCGGGCACTAACCTGGGAGTCAACACTCCGGCACCCTTAGGCACTAACCTGGGAGTCACGGGTAGCTACTGCTAACCACTTTACCGGTAAAGAACATCTACACGGGTAGCTATTCCGCTGATGTTCGTGAAGTACAGCAGTGCGGGCGATAAATCATGCGAATGCTCAAACTCACGGTCCTCTGACCGGGTAATCGGCAATAAGCCGGGAACTATCCCCCCTTTGGGATTCAGCGATAATACCATATCAGAATATCATCTCAATCACATGCATGGACAACAGCAACTATAATGATCCAGGAACAATCAGGGAAACTGATATCTCAGATATCGCAATAATCACGAACAAGTACTAACATGAAAATCAACTACAAATCGATCATACAACTAAACACATGATGTTTTTGAGAAACCATTTTGAAAACAAGTTCTATGTCCAAATCTCGCAGAGCTATGCCCTTGTCCTATCAAACAAGAACAGACTCAGGCTACCCTACGAAGCTCGGTAAAAACATTTATTTAATAAAATCATGTATTTAGCAGTATAACGGGTGAACAACAAGTCGAAACAATCCGATCAACGATGAAATGTCAGAATCAACTGAATTTCAACTCATATGCAAGAATAATTATCAACTAATCCAATCAAGGATGCAATATCAGAATCAACTGAATCTCAACTCATAGGCAGGAATATGATCAACCACAACTAGAACATGAATCAGGATATAGATACTGATAATCAAGTATAAATGTGCAAATAAGTATTGACCAATCAGGCAAAGCAACAAATAGTAATATAACTCAATCAAAGGCAGATAGGCTCAAATATAATTTAGGTTAACAAAAACAGGGGTCCAACCAATACCGTACACAGAGGGCCGAAATGATAAAGCCCGGACCGAAGATAAACCCACCTGTCATTTTGCAGGCGACCAAACTGTATCGACTGAACGCTCGAAACCAGAGGCAAACCGTGCCAACCTGAATCAAAAATACTGTTCAGGGAAAACTCAAACCCGACCAACAACTTACCTAGACCCTTAAGGTTTTCAAAAACCGCACTTTCAATGCATTTTGAGCACTGTTTTCGCTCGTTCTCTTAAACAGAAAATCATTTTTACGAGCCGTCACCTCCAGCAGGTGACATTTATCTTGTTGAACACCGTGCTCACACATTTGTGGCAGCATGCAACCCGAGGAAAACTTCGGGCCATAAAACACTCCTCTAACATAGCCATTTTGCATTTTCGTTTCTCCGGATCATCGAAACCTAAATCTAACGCGAGCATCGCGTCCAGTGACCCCAAATTAGCCAGGAATGCACTGTCGCGACTTCGCAAACAGCCCGGAACAGTGTTTGGGTCAAACATTACTCTTAAAGGTAATTATACTATAACTTTCTATCCATTCATCAATTACTAAAACTTTGTATATGAAAGTGTCTCTGGACAGTGTCAAGATACCAGGGCTCACCCTAACTGTAGCCCAGATTTGTTGGTTCAACCAGAACCATAGCCTTGCACACTTACAAGTTCACAATGCTCCAAACATAAATCCACACAGATCCAACTTGATCTGAAGTGAGCATCAAGCTCAGGGGACCATTTGAAGCATCTTTCATATTTACATCAAGGCCAGATTCTATCAAAATCTTCATTGAGGCATTACATCGAACACTTGGTCTGCACTTCTCATGCACAAGCATACAAGCACAAAACCGAACTAGTTCTCAGCATACATTGCACCAAAAGCTTCCAAACTTGGAAGGAAATGATCCTCTAAGTTGCTAAAGTGTTTCCATCAATTTGGTCTTTCAGGTTTGCTCCTAAGTTCGGCCGCGGCAAGAGGTTGAAGATGAAGCCTTTGCTTCGAATTTCATGACCACTCAACCAGAGGCTTCGGGGATCAACCACTTGACCATACCTTCCCCAAAACTCATAGCAAGCTTTCCTGGACCCGTGCCCGGCGACGAGGCACGGCGGCGACGGCGGCGGAGAAAGCTCCATTTCGAGCTTCTTCACCGTTAATGGCGGATTTTTAACGAGGCATCTTGGATACTTCCAACTTGGATGGAAATGCTCTAAAGAGTCATAGGAAGCTTCCCGACCATCTCACCCCGGCCAAATATGGCCGGAGCGCCGGCGGCCGCAACATGGTGCAATTTCGGGTCAACCATGGCCGCACCAATTTGGTGCTGCATGGGTGCCATGCAAATGCATGGAGGCACTCCTCTAGCTCCCAGAAAGTGTTCTGGGTAGGTGGCCGGCGCTGGGGAAACTCGCCGGAGCCGGAGCAAGGAGCTCGGCCAATTTTACAAAAATTCGAAAATTAGGGCTTTTAAGTTCTCCCAAAATACTCCACCATAAATGCCCAAAATTTTCAGACTTAATCTACAGGTTACACAGTCCATACACACCAATTTTTAGCCTTTTTTGTTCATTAGTTGTTGAGATTTGCAGAGGCGGAGCAAAATTAGGGTTCCGGCCATCTAATGCTCCCGCCGACCATGCACTTTGCATGGGAGCTCGGAGCTTGGCCTGTAGCATCATAAGGACCTAAGAAGTCCACTGCTAAGGGTCTCGGGCTCATACAACCAGTAGTTAGAGCTCCTTACCTTTGCCGGACTCGGGGAAGATAGGAAGAAACCGGAAATGGGTTCCTCTTCCACGCGCGGCCCTGGCAGCTACCAGCAAGGTCCAGAGGCACCAAGGAATTCCTCAGGGTACTCCAGATCCAGACTTGAAGCAACTTGGTCCCAACCTCTTCTTCTCTCTTTCTTTCTCGACTTATCTCTCTCTTTGGTTTATGACACTAGGGTTTTGTCCCTCGGGCTCCTTTATATCCAGGCAATGTCTGGGAGAAGCATGAGTGAGTTTGTAACGCATGGAGTCCCTCCAAACCCCCCCGAGTACCACCCGGGTAGTCCAAAGGCCAACTAGAATTAATTAGCTTGGTTTTTTTTTTGTAAAATAACCCTAAGCTTGGTTCACACTTATCCCTTTCATCCAAGCTATTCACTGTAGGTACAAAATGCACCTAGGACCCCGTGGTTTAAAACCCCTAAGTCTTTGACACATAAAATGTATACGCTTTAAAATTATCTCTCATTTCACGCAATTCGAGAAAATCCGCTCGTTATTTTGAGAAACAGACTTCGCCACGACGTCCGGCTCGTCGAGACCTGTCAAGTGTAGGTTTTTAAATAGGATCCACAAGGATCTAAATAGGTACTATCAAACAACTAGAGGGGGGGTGAATAGGTGTAATACTTAAAAACTCCATCTCAGTGCAAAATAAAAACCAATGCGGAAAATAAAAACAGCACACCGAGATTTACGTGGAAACTCCAATCCAGGAGAAAAACCACGGGACCAACACGCAATAACAATCCAATAAGAATAGAAGAATAACAAGGTGATTACCGACTCCACGGACTCAAACCCCTCCTTCAGCTTCTTCGGACCTTGCGCTGACCGGATGGATATCCACGCAATAACAATCCCTAAGAAAAGAAGAATAACAAGGTGATTACCGTCTCCACGGATTTAACCCCTCCTTCAATTTCTTGGACCTCGCGCTCCACCGATTTTGCACGCCCACTGCACACGTTCGAATCCACGAACGCCACTCGAATCCACGAGCACACGTTTCGAATCCACGAAACGCCTTTAGCACACCGAATCCACGATACCACGTCGAATCCACGACGCAAACTCAGTCGATAAGAATATTGACTTCGATGGTGATCCTTTGCTTAGATTCTCATTGAGGAACCGTAGAAGAAATTTCTAAGCAAAGATTAGATCAATTCGACAAAAGATATGTTCTTGAAAGAACCTTCGAATTGACCTAAAAGAGGCGAAAGAGAAGAACGGTAAAAACCAGCCTCTAGGGTTTCTCTCGAGTGTTTCTGAATTGATCGGTATTAGTCACCCTCGTTGGGAAACCCTAAGTATCTATTTATAACCCTTGGAAAAAGATAAAAGTCGGTTTAGTAAATTTATCCCGATAGGGCATTGTGTACCGGTACCAAATATCGCGTTCCGGTACGCAATGGTGCAAAACACAGATTTTTCTATTGTGTTCCGGTACGCGAGTCCGTGTTCCAGTACGCAATGCAATTTACAGAAAATTCTGTGTCGGGTTAGAGGAACTTCAAGTGTGGTTCCGGTACGCAATGTAAAAACTAATTTTTCCAAGATAAACTTTATCCAAAACAAACCAAGTACCGGAATCCAAACTTAAAAGAAGTTGTTAGTTAAAACCAAGTTCCTAAACCCAAGTCTAAACCAAGTTTCAATAACTTCCTGATTCCAATGATTATAAATGAACTTAAATTACCATGGTTTAATTAACCATACCTGAGTGTTATCTTGAGCTTATGTTGAATCTTCAAAGAGTCTTCGAAAGCTGATTTGACAATTTGATCCCTTTAAGACTCCGACTCAACACACTGACATGACTCACGAAATGTGCCAATACCAAAAAGCCGTAACAATCTCCCCCTTTGGCAATTTCGTGACAAAACCCAAAAATACATAAAAACGCTCAAGTCACTCATCTTAAACCAAAAATTCGAAATTCAATGTCATCACCAAAACATTGATTTTCTTTGCGTGAAAGATCCAATAAATACAAAATTACATTTGAACCAAACAGTCCTAGAACATACTCTATGACTTAGGACTTGGAGTCTTAAAGTGATGTAATTCCTGCAAAACAAAACTCCAAACAAAATCAAACATTAGTCGTTAGAAATTAGAATCCTACATTTGATTCGTCTTCCTTTTGGTTCTTTTATTTTTCCGGCTCTTTTGTTTTGTAGCTCTTTCAATCTTTTCTTTATCTCCCCTATCTTGAGCATCCATGTTCTCCATGTTCTCCATGTTCTCCCCTGTCTTGAGCATCTATGTTCTCCCCCTTTGTGATGCAATTATTATTTTCTGTCTCCCCCTTTTTATGATATGTCCATCATTTCCGTTATTTCCGTTCTCCCCCTTTTTGTCACAAATTGTCAACAGTTAATATAAACAAAAAGTAAGAATACTAGGAGGATACGTTCTTAGTTACAAGACGATTAGAGTTCTTGTTCATCACAACGTGAAAAGAAACTGAAAACCAAAAACAAGAAGGAAAAGAAATCACTCATCCTCATTTGAATCATCATCATCATCATGTGATGTTGGTCCATGCGATGTACTCGGTGCAGTTGCTCCAGTGACCACATCATCCTGTTTGCACCCAAGGATATCGAAGATTTTCTTTAAACCATCCTCAAGTTTCTTGAAGCCTTGCTCAATTCTTTGCTCCATCTTTTGCTTTAATGAACGAACATCCCGATGCAAGGTTTGAAAAGTTATGACCTCATCTGGTTCAGGAGATTCTTGACGAGGTGGTACACTCACTGTCGCTTCACTTGCATAGGCTTTTGTATGCCCAAATGTCTTCAAAGTGCTAATCGACTTGGCTAAAGTGATTCCATCAATTGCCCCCAAGCCATAATCATATTTGGCACAAGAAATGGTCCACTCCGTGATCTTCCAGAATACTAGTAATCAAGATTGGATACGGTAGAAGGTCACGTTGCCTAGATCCTTCAATGACATGTACCATTTGCTGCCAAATGAGAAATGGAATGTTGGTGTTAATTCCATTTGCACTTTCCGGGTGACCGAGGAAAAAGAGAAGTAACAATCGATCCCATCGAATCCTTTTGGTCCCCAGTGTGGACAATAGGTTGTAGCATACAATTAAGGACAAAAATATGACCACTCTGGTTTAGGTCCTTTGATTCCACATATGATCTGTTCGTGTGCGTCCCTGTCTTGCAAATAGAGTCCACACCATATCCCAATAGGTATCATGTAGGAAATTACCATCAGTGTAATAAAGACCAGTAGTGTCAACAGCTAATCCAAGGTTTGCACCAATTACTGCTGGACTAATGTCAACTTGACGCCTCTTGTGAGGACCTGAATCCCCACTTTAGGGCTTACTGTTGGATTGGAGGTTTCAGGGTGTGTGTGTGTGCGTGTCGGGCCCCAGATTTGAGTTTCTGGTGAAATTGGAGCTTGTTTTCTTTTCTGGTAGTCCATTTTGGGTGTGTGAGGTGTTTGCGCGCTTATCGGAGCCAAGAATGTGACCCGGAACGAAAATTGGATCAAGTATACTCTTCCGGGAAATTTTGGAAAATTTTAGAAGTGGAATTTGGCCGAACGGACCTCGGATTTGGATTCAGCGCGCGAAAACGAGCGAAATGGACTATTAACTTGAATTTTTCGGAGCCCGGACGCGAAAACATGGATTTCGAGGCATGGTGTTACTGTTCCGGCGGCCGGAGAGGCGCCGGCAGCGGCGGAGCGCGGCGGAGCGCGGGCGGCGGGCGGCGGCACAGGCGCGCGGTCCACCGCGGGAGCCGTCCCCCGGGGTCGAAACTGCGACCCGGGCTCGCCAACAGATCCGCCCCTATGCCAAACCCGCATAGGCGAAGCGTCCTACCTGCAAAAAGAACTACAGCTAACAGATATCAGAGCTAAAAGATAAACTGCTGTAGAATAAAATCAACCACTGTACAACTGAAGATAAAACGACAAGGTCCATCTCCCAAAAATGATAATCATACATTAACTCGAGTACAAAACTCATAGCTCAACAGGGAGATATCTCAAATAAAACATCAGTGTACAAGCTCTCAATACATCATATCCTCACTACATCAGTCTCTCAAAAGAGGAAATAAATACCAATCTACCGACTATACTGAAGATCTCCTCCAAAGGGGGTACCGCTACTCTCCAAAGATGGGTCTGGATCTAGCTCGCTACTCCCTCACCACGCACAGCAACCCAGAACGGCAACACCCGCCAAGACTCTGCAAAACAAAGAGAGAAAGGACCAAAAGGGGGAAAACCCCCAACGGGGCGTGGAGAACTACGCATAAGGGAGTTCTCAGTGGGTATCGCCACTAGGCCCGACGATCTGCCCACCAAGACTACTAGAGGCAAAAGATAACCGATGCAGTAAAACTGAAAGAAGAAGCTGGAAACACTCTACAGCTACCATGCCTCTATCCAAATGCTCAAATGGGGAAACTCTGATGAAGATATGCAACACTCGCACACGAGGTTGCTCAATCGACCCAATCGAGCTGACTGCCACATCGGGTCCAGTCAAACCTGCGCCCACCTACAACCACCTCCCGCTGACGGGCAGGAATTACGTAGGGCGTCCAAACGGACTAACTCGCTATCGAGTAGTGGCTCATGCAGGCTATAGTCAAATCCATGCCCTCCTCTCTCTCAGAACGGAAAGACTCAAGATGCTCAACCTCTCACACAATGGTCAAAGAACTCACAACGACCACGGGACCACCGTCAAACCCCGAACGGTTCCCAACAATACTAGCACTGGTCTAAACACAGCTACTAGACTCCACTCGGTCCACCAGGCAACGAGTGTAACAAAAAGTATCTGCCTGAATAAACCCAATCGATAGACCAGTAATCACTGGTACTGCCTGCTCTGCTGGTACGGTCGCATCCCAAGGTAAGTAACAGATCGGCATCGAACCGTCCGATCGCACACAAAAGTAAGTAACAGACGGCCTCGATCCGTCCAGTCGCACACTAAAGTAAGTACAGACTGGCCTCGATCCGTCCAGTCGCACACTAAAGTAAGTAACAGACTGGCCTCGATCCGTCCAGTCGCACAACTCCGAGGTGGCACTCGAGGGGAGCGACCCACACGAGTAAAGTAACTCTGTCATCAGTATCACAAGTATCTCTGTAACCACTGTCTCATAATAGCAGGACTGATCAAGACTATGATCAAAGTGGGAAACTCCGTCCCCTAACAAAACCCCGATCTGACGCAATAGTACTCAAAAAGTGGGAAACACCATCCACTAGAACAAATCTGATACCCAATCTGATGCAATAGTCAACATCCGGTCACCGCCCAAAGTCCGCGGTCACCGCAATAACCCACGACCCACAATTGGGTAAATAATCAAGATCCGGTCAACCGCCTACTGTCCGAGGGTTGCCGCAATAACCCACGACCCACAATTGGGTAAAATAATCAAGATCCGGTCAACCGCCTACTGTCCGCGGTTGCCCGCAATAACCCACGATCCAACATCAAGCACACCCTGTCTCTGACCCGAAGGTCCCAGCTACACTATCCCAAACCTCTGCTCGAACCCGAGCAACACAGACCGCCTGACTAACACGAAGGAGAAGGAATAACAATGGTTTTCTCCTAAGTCAGTTCCAAAATGTAGTGCAGCAGTAAAGATTGGCCTAACTATATGTCCATACACATAGGTCCATACAAGCATGCATTGGTCCTCAAGAAGAATAAGGAAAATAAACTCATGCCAGAAATTAGCAATGACCATACCTGTCCATGATTTTCGATCCATAATCACTCCGGAGTAGAACCTGCACATAACTACATAATCCTATCCCATTGCATAAACCATCCTCATAAAAGGTTATGTGCTAATATGGCATGATAATTAATCATATAGGGTATCCTTGCCTTAGATAAGCTTTCACTAATCATCAACATGACTATTTGATTAATACCATTGTCATACTGTGAATAATTCACTTGCAATTTCCATAAAATCCTCATTGTTAAACTTACCGATCAATCCCAGCTATTGTACCATTCACCTGCATGCAATGCTAACATATGAAAATTTAGAGAACCGTCCACCGGTTCCGGGAATAAGGCACCCACCTGAAAAGCTGACTGTCCAAAGCCCAACAGCTGAAAACACCAATAACTCTAATCCCTTGCTCCAATAAGTTCAGCACACCCGTAACACTCCTGGCACAATACAAAGTCCACTAATTACACTAGGCTCCCAGTTATAGCACTTAAAACCACATACAACCTCGAATTCTGAACTGTTAAATTATCACCTGCAGATAGTGCCCAGAAAATTCCAATAAAAATATCACAGCGATCCTCGCGTCGATAGCTTCGCAACGGTAGCTTGCACGCCCAAATCTGAGTTCGGTAAGCCAAGATAATAATTCGACAAGGTGGTACACTCATACAAAAATCTGTATTAAAACTGTACACTGTTCACTGAGAAAACAGTAATTTTCACCTCTGATGAAATCTCAGAAAAATCCAAGAAAAATACGAGCGCGTTCCTTGCGATCTGTAGATGAAAAAGTTGTATAAGCTCGTTTCCGGCTGACCTTGTGCGCAAAGATATGGCCAAAACCCTCGATGCTGTCCCACAAAGCCAAACAGAAAAGGGTCACAGTGTTGCCTCGGGATCCGTGCCAAAAACTCGCAACGGGAAAGCGCGATCAATACGAAAGATGACCCTACCTCTTAGGAGTCTGTCGGCGCAAGAATCACAGAAAAGGAGCTCGGGTAGCCCAGGGGAGCCAAAAACTTTCGCTGCGCCGAAGAGAACACTAGAAAGCAACATCGCGCCGCACCGTAAAATCCAGAACCTCGGGATGCGTGCTCCTAAAATCGTAGAACTTGGCAGGAAGATCAAGAATTAAGAGTTGAACATCTTCTTCAAGTGCTCGGGCAGATGGTGCGTGGGCTGAGAGAAAAGAGCCAAGAAGAGGGCTCGGGCTGCCTATTTATAGGCTGAGGAAACAATTGGAAAAATTCCCATTGTGTCCCACTTTCGGGCGCCCGGTCCGTTCCGCCCGAATTCGGGCGCGCACAGTGCGGCCCGGCCCGCCAAGTTTCGGGCGCGCACAGTGCGGCCCGGTCCACCACACAGCCCAGCCCACTACTACTCCCCCGGGCCCCACTGCACCCGGTGCACCTGCGCCCGCCAATGGCGACGCGACACGTGGCCCGGCAACCCGTGCACCCGCACGTCGCGCCGTGGACCGCGCACGTCGCGGCTGACCCGGCCGTACGGCCACCTGCCCCGCCGTACGGCCACCTGCCCCGGTCACCCACTCCACCGTTTGCGTGGACCGGGAGCACAACACCGAACCAATCACCTCACGCCACGTGTCCACCCGGTCTACCGTGCACCCGGGCCCAATTTCAGTGGACCGCGCCCGCTGAACCGGCCAACCGGAGAGCGCCACGTGGCCCGCCCCCCGTTGCACGACCTCCGCGGTGGACCGCGCGCCTGCCGCGCGCGCTCAGCCGCCTGCCCGCGCCCTCAGCCCGCCTGCCCGCGCCCGCCAAACGCCTGCCCGAGGCTGCGCCGCCGCCCGCCGACGCCGCCCGCCGCCGCCGGCCGCCGCCGCGATCGCCGGAAATACTGTTCCGGCATGAACAGTACCCGCAAGCTCAAAAACAGTAAGTAAATAGCCCATCTTGACCGTTTTCGCGCGCGCTGATTCCAAATCCGGCGTCCATTTTGCCAAATTCCAATCCTATAATTTGCCGGAGGCTCCCGGAAAGGTATTTTTA
This sequence comes from Tillandsia leiboldiana, assembly GCA_029204045.2. Taxonomy (NCBI): domain Eukaryota; kingdom Viridiplantae; phylum Streptophyta; class Magnoliopsida; order Poales; family Bromeliaceae; genus Tillandsia; species Tillandsia leiboldiana. The sequence continues at coordinate 18,509,050 of CM055071.1, forward strand.
ATCCGAATTCCGCGCCGAGCCTAAATTCGATATCCACTTCGCGCGTAAACTCTTCTAAACATCCGATGGGGTCCCCCGATTACCTACGAGATCCATTTTAAGCCTCGAGTCCATCTCTTGTGTCCAATTGGCGCGCGAACACCGCCGACATGCCACGTAGGCTTCCAGAAGCTGCTGGTCACACTGTAGAAGCCCTGCAAAGATCCGGTCACCACATCCCCCCCACTAAAAGAAAGTTTCGTCCTCGAAACTAGAGCAACTCCCAAGGAGTCTCAGAAACCAGGGGTCAAAATTCAACACCGCCGTCTCCAGCTCCCAAGTCACCTATCACTCCCCGTGATTACTCCTCAGCAACAACAACAGCAACAACAGTACGGCATAGCCCGATTGCGCAATTCCCTCACCTCACGAGTCGGAATTCGCAACGGGCGCGTCCCTCGTACTCCAAACTCTCACAGACCCCAAAAGGAACGAGTCAATCACGGGCGAGGGGTCCAAAACATGACACTCCAGAGCTGAGACGCAGAAAAACCTCAAAAACTCCAACAAAAGGCGGGGGAAAAGGAACAAACAGCCTGAGTAACACGCTCTAAAATCACTCCCAAGAGCCAGCTCAACCAAAGCGACCCGAATCACATCCACACAAACACCTGCACAGAAAAGGGGCCCAAACAAGCAGGGGTTCACACTCGGTCGCCCTCAACACTTAACCACCTAAGTGGATTGCTCAGCCGCAGCCTCTCATCAAAAGGGATCCTCAGGGACTCAACTCAAACCCTGCACACAAGGATGGCCCCACACAGTGCCAGCTATGGAACCGTCAAACTCGACTCCCAAATAGCTCTTCTGCTCCAGGCATCCGCCACCACAGTGGCTCTGTCGGGGTGATACTGGATGCTCACAAAATCCAATGGTGGCTCTACAGCCACTACGGGAGGTATCACTATAACTCACAAATCCATCTCCCACCACTGACTAGGTTAGAATCGGCGCTGGTACCAATCTCATCACCCGGTCATCAAGCTCTGCTGGCACTATCCAGTCCAAAAACTCCTCACCCCAACAATGACCGTCGATCTCGGCCAGCCTTAAATAGCATCCACTTTGGCCGAATTTCCACCGCCGCCCCTTCGGCTAGAATAAGTAATCCATGAAGATATGCTCTCGAAGCTAAAACTTGCACCACAACGACCTGGCAAAAAGCTTCTTCCCCACAGACCTTGTCACACCATATACAAATGCTGCACAAGCTCTAAACACTCAGGGAGGGGGGGGGGGTAAAACCAAAATATCCCTGGAGGATGCCGCTAACCAACTTCAAGGCCACAGAAATACAAAATTCCTCAATCTAGAGGCAACAGGGCATTAGTCAATCCATTGGCTTCACTGTACTCGTAATGCCCCTACTGTGTCCTGAACACCATCTAGACAAAGCCCTCAGTTGAATTTCCAAATTGGTGCAGGCATCATACAATAACTGCCGGTACATAGCTCCTCAAAATTCTAAATAATATCTGAACCTGCCTGGGCTCCAATCCCAAAGGGCTCTCACCGTCGTGTATCAACGACGTGGCACTAGGTCAAACAGACCCTCGATCCAACAGATCCCTGCACCGTTGCGATCACTCTCCCAGCTCTTACAGATAATCCAAGTGGTGCTATCGAGGTTGGCGCGGTTTCCAGAACCACGTCAACCGCAATCAAAATCTCCCTAACAGGCGGCATAATCATCAACTCGAGTGGACTCACACCCGGGATTTCGCAGCAATAGAAATATCCTTTGGTCCCGGCGCCACCATAAGCTCCTCTCACACAGTCGCTAAAATCTGTGTGCTCGAACAATTTCCCATAACAAGCCTCCTTTGTCTGCCTCGCAAAAGTCACAATCAGCACCCTCTGCACTTAACCATCCAGTGGTGCCGTGCCAACCAATCCCAAGCACTGGGTCAAACATCGACTGCCACCCATAGCAAGGGTTTGCTGGTATAACTCATGGTCTCAACGACACTGAACAAAACCCACAAGCCTCCTTCACATGCATAACACCGATGGTATTCTGTACCTCTAGTGCACGTGGTAATAACTCTGCCTCTAGTCCATGCCGGAATGCAAAGTGCACTAACTCCGACTGCTGTGATGAAATCACACTTGCAACAACCCGATCCACCGCCGTGGCGCCCTCCAACCAGGCGGCACAAACTCATCCACACGATGCAAGCGTTGTCGCTTAGTCCACCAGAAAATATCCAATCAATCACAAGGGAGCACGACCTCTGTCTCTGCTCACGCTGAGGCAACAGATACGATCCTCCGCAGACAACAAACCACGCTACCGTTGCGCTACTCTGATATAGACACTGATACTGCCATCGGGGTCCACCCGATCCCCAACATCTCAGAAATCCATCATTGCAACCGTCATAAGACAAAACACCATTATCCATGCAATTCCCTATACACTTATCCTTTCTAAGCTCACCCCTCAATCCCATATGATACAATCAAAATATGCAAGTTGTAAATCACAAAGGGTAGAATTCCCTTGGGTAAGCTTTACATTAACCATCCACAAGGATATCCACCACCCAGGAAAGCAAAACGAAAATGCCTCTGCCTGCCGATCTGTCCTCCATCACCTAGCCCAAGCGCCTCCCTCCAGAACTCGCCTCTAGCGGCAGATCCCCATCCAAGGAACTGCAGTGTCCAGCTCCAAACACAATGCCTACTCCGACGAGGCATCCACAGTCCAAAACCCGAACATGAGGGACCGAAAAGAAACTAAAGAGTATCCTGGTGCAATCCACTCCCAATCTCACTTATCCTATGTGCCTCGTCCCTCGAAACCTGGAGCACCAGTTCAACAACTGCATAAACTCTCTAGCACAGGGAGGCTCTCAATTGATCACTCCATCACCCCCAACACGACTCTGCCTCCAAAGGCTCCAAGCTCAATCTTACGAGTCGGGGTGGTTCATCTGCCAATCTGGCTCACTAAATCAAACATGCCCCACAGCCCTCTGCTGTCAACCATCCACCCTACCTCAGTGCCTTGGCACAAAACATTGGCACGGAGGGGCCACTCGCTCTATTGGCACTACAAAATCCCTGCCGCTGAGGGTACTACATCCTGGTGGTCTCAGAAGAAAAGTACAGTCGGGCTGCCCACTGCTCTGACAACTGCGTCACCAAACTAGCTGCTCACTCTGCCGCTGATATGCCTCTGACAATCCTGTCATCTGGGTCCGGAGTTCTCTGACCTCAATCCGGGTATCCGGCCCAAAACCAACCGCTCAAGCTCAACTGCCATGACAGGATGCACAAAGGTCCCAAACCCAGCGTCGGGGAGACACCGCTCGCCACGACGAAACCACAAATCAGCACACAACAACGCTCGACCCAATCCAGCGAAAGTCTAGAGCATGTCACCCATTCATAGCGTTATGTTGTCTGCAGCCAACATAACTACTTAGGAGAATAAACATGCCAATCACTCATCCCGTCCCTCGGGAGAGGTGCAAAACTCAATCAGGACTCTCGCTACAAATCACGACTCTCACGAAGTCATCCTAGGGTCCAACCACAAGCCTAGGTTTTCTAAGTCCACCATGACCTACAATAGGCTCTGATACCACCTAATCTGTCACGCCCCGGGTCGAAACTGCGACCCGGGCTCGCCAACAGATCCGCCACCTATGCCAAACCCGCATAGGCGAAGCGTCCTACCTGCAAAAAGAACTACAGCTAACAGATATCAGAGCTAAAAGATAAAACTGCTGTAGAATAAAATCAACACTGTACAACTGAAGATAAACAACAAGGTCCATCTCCCAAAAATGATAATCATACTTAACCTCGAGTACAAAACTCATAGCTCAACAGGGAGATATCTCAAATAAAACATCAGTGTACAAGCTCTCAATACATCATATCCTCACTACATCAGTCTCTCAAAAGAGGAAATAAATACCACTCTACCGACTATACTGAAGATCTCCTCCAAGGGGGTACCGCTACTCTCCAAAGATGGGTCTGGATCTAGCTCGCTACTCCCTCACCACGCACAGCAACCACAGAACGGCAACACCCGCCAAGACTCTGCAAAACAAAGAGGAGAAAGGACAAAAGGGGGAAAACCCCCAACGGGCGTGAGAACTACGCAATAAGGGAGTTCTCAGTGGGTATCGCCACTAGGCCCGACGATCTGCCCACCAAGACTACTAGAGGCAAAAGATAACCGATGCAGTAAAACTGAAAGAAGAAGCTGGAAACACTCTACAGCTACCATGCCTCTATCCAAATGCTCAAATGGGGAAACTCTGATGAAGATGCAACACTCGCACACGAGGTGCTCAATCGACCCAATCGAGCTGACTGCCACATCGGGTCCAGTCAAACCTGCGCCCACCTACAACCACCTCCCGCTGACGGGCAGGAATTACGTAGGGCGTCCAAACGGACTAACTCGCTATCGAGTAGTGGCTCATGCAGGCTATAGTCAAATCCATGCCCTCTCTCTCTCAGAACAAAGACTCAAGATGCTCAACCTCTCACACAATGGTCAAAGAACTCACAACGACCACGGGACCACCGTCAACCCCGAACGGTTCCCAACAATACTAGCACTGGTCTAAACACAGCTACTAGACTCCACTCGGTCCCCCAGGCACGAGTGTAACAAAAAGTATCTGCCTGAATAAACCCAATCGATAGACCAGTAATCACTGGTACTGCCTGCTCTGCTGGTACGGTCGCATCCCAAGGTAATAACAGATCGGCATCGAACCGTCCGATCGCACACCAAGTAAGTAACAGACTGCCTCGATCCGTCCAGTCGCACACTAAAGTAAAGTACAGACTGCCTCGTCCTCCAGTCGCACACTAAGTAAGTAACAGACTCCTCGTTCCAGTCGCACAAACTCCGAGTGGCAACTCGAGGGGAGCGACCCACACATAAGTAACTCTTCATCAGTATCACAACAATCTCTGTAACCACTGTCTCATAATAGCAGGACTGATCAAGACTATGATCAAAGTGGGAAACTCCGTCCCCTAACAAAACCCCGATCTGACGCAATACTCAAAAAGTGGGAAACACATCCACTAGAACAATCTGATACCCAATCTGATGCAATAGTCACATCCGGTCAACCGCCCAAAGTCCGCGGTCACCGCAATAACCCACTCCACAATTGGGTAAATAATCAAGATCCGGTCAACCGCCTACTGTCCGCGGTTGCCGCAATAACCCACGACCCACAATTGGGTAAAATAATCAAGATCCGGTCAACCGCCTACTGTCCGCGGTTGCCGCAATAACCCACGATCCAACATCAAGCACACCCTGTCTCTGACCCGAAGGTCCAGCTACACTATCCCAAACCTCTGCTCGAACCCGAGCAACACAGACCGCCACCTGACTAACAGAAGGAGAAAGGAATAACATGGTTTCTCCTAAGTCAAGTTCCAAAATGTAGTGCAGCAGTAAAAGATGGCCTAACTATATGTCCATACCATATGTCCAACACCATTGGTCCTCAAGAAGAATAAGGAAATAAACCTCATGCCAG
>CM055071.1:18514716-18548427 GCA_029204045.2 Tillandsia leiboldiana
GGTAGGAACAGATGCCGAAGAAGGAACCCGTCGATGGGCGCATATGGGGCAAGTAGCTCGGACGTGGCTAGACTTGTCCACACCGGTAAACCGGCCAAACCTCAAGTCACAAGTATCTGAAGTGTGCTGACCCCCACTGTCACGCCCCGAGTCAAAAAAAACCGAGTATAAATTTTTTTTTTTTTTTTTATATTATCAGAGTTGCAAAAACAGCCAGGGCATGACACCGCCACAATATATAAAGAGTCCCCAATCCCCCATGGAAATGAGCCTTCTCTATATAGTCAAATGACGAGCTTGGCAACAACCTCATATGCTCCAACTACGTACTACAACTATCGAAATTACAATTTAATTATATACAACAACTCAACAAATGAATTACACATTTCTTTTAACTGATGACGAATACATGTGCACTCGGCTGTCAAGGTCAACCTCTATATCGATACCTGAACAATCCGGAATCGTCCCGACCTCCCAACACCCGCTCCGACCTGAAAACAGTCAACCCGAGGGTGTGACACACCGGAGTGTATCCCAGTGGGCACGACGAGCCGAGAAATAATCGCAGATACGTACCTACTGGGTATAACAATACTAGAGGATAGTAAAAGATCACTGTTATGAAACGCAATATCATGAAGGTCCAGTGTTACTCGAAGTAAGTCATTATGAGTTAAGACGATCAGAAATACATTCTGTGATGAAACATGGAGATTACCCATTTTATTATATTGGCAGCAATGTGGAGATCCAAGATATTCTCATGAAAGTGTCATGGAGTTGCCCACAGATATGAAAGCACTGGTAGGATCAGCAACTCAATAATCATGGATACTAAAAGTAAAGGCATCCTAAGTCAAATCTCGACAATGTATCGGGGGGATATTGAATCAACTCCAGGAATCATGGAGAATGAGTAAAAGAACAATCACTACGCATGCATCCATAGATGAATACTAAAATCAACTCAATCTCAAGCCACCATATTGGTCATCAAGACCTCACGAAAAAACCTCGCCGAACCTGGCACCAACCTGGCTGACATACTCCGGCACCCTCGGGCAAACTGGGTCAACACTCCGGCACCCTTAGGCACTAACCTGGGAGTCACGGGTAGCTACTGCTAACCACTTTACCGTAAAGAACATCTACACGGGTAGCTATTCCGCTGATGTTCGTGAAGTACAGCAGTGCGGGCGATAATAATCCTGCGAATGCTCAAACTCACGGTCCTCTGACCGGTAATCGGCAATAAGCGGGAACCATCCCCCCTTTGGGATTCAGCGATAATACCATATCAGAATCATCTCAATCACATGCATGGACAACAGCAACTATAATGATCCAGGAACAATCAGGGAAACTGATATCTCAGATATCGCAATAATCACGAACAAGTACTAACATGAAATCAACTACAAATCGATCATACAACTAAACACATGATGTTTTTGAGAAACCATTTTGAAACAAGTTCTATGTCAAATCTCGCAGAGCTATGCCCTTGTCCTATCAAACAAGAACAGACTCAGGCTACCCTACGAAGCTCGGTAAAAAACATATTTAATAAAATCATGTATTTAGCAGTATAACGGGTGAACAACAAGTCGAAACAATCGATCAACGATGAAATGTCAGAATCAACTGAATTTCAACTCATATGCAAGAATAATTATCAACTAATCCAATCAAGGATGCAATATCAGAATCAACTGAATCTCAACTCATAGGCAGGAATATGATCAACCACAACTAGAACATGAATCAGGATATAGATACTGATAATCAAGTATAAATGTGCAAATAAGTATTGACCAATCAGGCAAAGCAACAAATAGTAATATAACTCAATCAAAGGCAGATAGGCTCAAATATAATTTAGGTTAACAAAAACAGGGGTCCAACCAATACCGTAACAGAGGGCCGAAATGATAAAGCCCGGACCGAAGATAAACCCACCTGTCATTTTGCAGGCGACCAAACTGTATCGACTGAACGCTCGAAACCAGAGGCAAACCGTGCCAACCTGAATCAAAAATACTGTTCAGGGAAAACTCAAACCCGACCAACAACTTACCTAGACCCTTAAGGTTTTCAAAAACCGCACTTTCAATGCATTTTGAGCACTGTTTTCGCTCGTTCTCTTAAACAAAAATCATTTTTACGAGCCGTCACCTCCAGCAGGTGACATTTATCTTGTTGAACACCGTGCTCACACATTTGTGGCAGCATGCAAACCCGAGGAAAACTTCGGGCCATAAAACACTCCTCTAACATAGCCATTTTGCATTTTCGTTTCTCCGGATCATCGAACCTAAATCTACGCGAGCATCGCGTCCAGTGACCCCAAATTAGCCAGGAATGCACTGTCGCGACTTCGCAAACAGCCCGGAACAGTGTTTGGGTCAAACATTACTCTTAAAGGTAATTATACTATAACTTTCTATCCATTCATCAATTACTAAAACTTTGTATATGAAAGTGTCTCTGGACAGTGTCAAGATACCAGGGCTCACCCTAACTGTAGCCCAGATTTGTTGGTTCAACCAGAACCATAGCCTTGCACATTACAAGTTCACAATGCTCCAAACATAAATCCACACAGATCCAACTTGATCTGAAGTGAGCATCAAGCTCAGGGGACCATTTGAAGCATCTTTCATATTACATCAAGGCCAGATTCTATCAAAATCTTCATTGAGGCATTACATCGAACACTTGGTCTGCACTTCTCATGCACAAGCATACAAGCACAAAACCGAACTAGTTCTCAGCATACATTGCACCAAAAGCTTCCAAACTTGGAAGGAAATGATCCTCTAAGTTGCTAAAGTGTTTCCATCAATTGGTCTTTCAGGTTTGCTCCTAAGTTCGGCCGCGGCAAGAGGTGTGAAGATGAAGCCTTTGCTTCGAATTTCATGACCACTCAACCAGAGGCTTCGGGGATCAACCACTTGACCATACCTTCCCCAAAACTCATAGCAAGCTTTCCTGGACCCGTGCCCGGCGACGAGGCACGGCGGCGACGGCGGCGGAGAAAGCTCCATTTCGAGCTTCTTCACCGTTAATGGGCGGATTTTTTAACGAGGCATCTTGGATACTTCCAACTTGGATGGAAATGCTCTAAAGAGTCATAGGAAGCTTCCCGACCATCTCACCCCGGCCAATATGGCCGGAGCGCCGGCGGCCGCAACATGGTGCAATTTCGGGTCAACCATGGCCGCACCAATTTGGTGCTGCATGGGTGCCATGCAAATGCATGGAGGCACTCCTCTAGCTCCCAGAAGTGTTCTGGGTAGGTGGCCGGCGCTGGGGAAACTCGCCGGAGCCGGAGCAAGGAGCTCGGCCAATTTTACAAAAATTCGAAAATTAGGGCTTTTAAGTTCTCCCAAAATACTCCACCATAAATGCCCAAAATTTTCAGACTTAATCTACAGGTTACACAGTCCATACACACCAATTTTTAGCCTTTTTTTGTTCATTAGTTGTTGAGATTTGCAGAGGCGGAGCAAAATTAGGGTTCCGGCCATCTAATGCTCCCGCCGACCATGCACTTTGCATGGGAGCTCGGAGCTTGGCCTGTAGCATCATAAGGACCTAAGAAGTCCACTGCTAAGGGTCTCGGGCTCATACAACCAGTAGTTAGAGCTCCTTACCTTTGCCGGACTCGGGAAGATAGGAAACCGGAAATGGGTTCCTCTTCCACGCGCGGCCCTGGCAGCTACCAGCAAGGTCCAGAGGCACCAAGGAATTCCTCAGGGTACTCCAGATCCAGACTTGAAGCAACTTGGTCCCAACCTCTTCTTCTCTCTTTCTTCTCGACTTATCTCTCTCTTTGGTTTATGACACTAGGGTTTGTCCCTCGGCTCCTTTATATCCAGGCAATGTCTGGGAGAAGCATGAGTGAGTTTGTAACGCATGGAGTCCCTCCAACCCCCCCGAGTACCACCCGGGTAGTCCAAAGGCCAACTAGAATTAATTAGCTTGGTTTTTTTTTTTGTAAAATAACCCTAAGCTTGGTTCACACTTATCCCTTCATCCAAGCTATTCACTGTAGGTACAAAATGCACCTAGGACCCCGTGGTTTAAAACCCCTAAGTCTTTGACACATAAAATGTATACGCTTTAAAATTATCTCTCATTTCACGCAATTCGAGAAAATCCGCTCGTTATTTTGAGAAACAGACTTCGCCACGACGTCCGGCTCGTCGAGACCTGTCAAGTGTAGGTTTTTAAATAGGATCCACAAGGATCTAAATAGGTACTATCAAACAACTAGAGGGGGGGTGAATAGGTGTAATACTTAAAAACTCCATCTCAGTGCAAAATAAAAACCAATGCGGAAAATAAAACAGCACACCGAGATTTACGTGGAAACTCCAATCCAGGAGAAAAACCACGGGACCAACACGCAATAACAATCCAATAAGAATAGAAGAATAACAAGGTGATTACCGACTCCACGGACTCAAACCCCTCCTTCAGCTTCTTCGGACCTTGCGCTGACCGGATGGATATCCACGCAATAACAATCCCTAAGAAAAGAAGAATAACAAGGGTGATTACCGTCTCTCCACGGATTTAACCCCTCCTTCAATTTCTTGGACCGCGCGCTCCACCGATTTTGCACGCCCACTGCACACGTTCGAATCCACGAACGCCACTCGAATCCACGAGCACACGTTTCGAATCCACGAAACGCCTTTAGCACACCGAATCCACGATACCACGTCGAATCCACGACGCAAACTCAGTCGATAAGAATATTGACTTCGATGGTGATCCTTTGCTTAGATTCTCATTGAGGAACCGTAGAAGAAATTTCTAAGCAAAGATTAGATCAATTCGACAAAAGATATGTTCTTGAAAGAACCTTCGAATTGACCTAAAAGAGGCGAAAGAGAAGAACGGTAAAAACCAGCCTCTAGGGTTTCTCTCGAGTGTTTCTGAATTGATCGTATTAGTCACCCTCGTTGGGAAACCCTAAGTATCTATTTATAACCCTTGGAAAAAGATAAAAGTCGGTTTAGTAAATTTATCCCGATAGGGCATTGTGTACCGGTACCAAATATCGCGTTCCGGTACGCAATGGTGCAAAACACAGATTTTTCTATTGTGTTCCGGTACGCGAGTCCGTGTTCCAGTACGCAATGCAATTTACAGAAAATTCTGTGTCGGGTTAGAGGAACTTCAAGTGTGGTTCCGGTACGCAATGTAAAAACTAATTTTTCCAAGATAAACTTTATCCAAACAAAACCAAAGTACCGGAATCCAAACTTAAAAGAAGTTGTTAGTTAAAACCAAGTTCCTAAACCCCAAGTCTAAACCAAGTTTCAATAACTTCCTGATTCCAATGATTATAAATGAACTTAAATTACCATGGTTTAATTAACCATACCTGAGTGTTATCTTGAGCTTATGTTGAATCTTCAAAGAGTCTTCGAAAGCTGATTTGACAATTTGATCCCTTTAAGACTCCGACTCAACACACTGACATGACTCACGAAATGTGCCAATACCAAAAAGCCGTAACAATCTCCCCCTTTGGCAATTTCGTGACAAAACCCAAAAATACATAAAAACGCTCAAGTCACTCATCTTAAACCAAAAATTCGAAATTCAATGTCATCACCAAAACATTGATTTTCTTTGCGTGAAAGATCCAATAAATACAAAATTACATTTGAACCAAACAGTCCTAGAACATACTCTATGACTTAGGACTTGGAGTCTTAAAGTGATGTAATTCCTGCAAAACAAAACTCCAAACAAAATCAAACATTAGTCGTTAGAAATTAGAATCCTACATTTGATTCGTCTTCCTTTTGGTTCTTTTATTTTTCCGGCTCTTTTGTTTTGTAGCTCTTTCAATCTTTTCTTTATCTCCCCCTATCTTGAGCATCCATGTTCTCCATGTTCTCCATGTTCTCCCCCTGTCTTGAGCATCTATGTTCTCCCCCTTTGTGATGCAATTATTATTTTCTGTCTCCCCCTTTTTATGATATGTCCATCATTTCCGTTATTTCCGTTCTCCCCCTTTTTGTCACAAATTGTCAAACAGTTAATATAAACAAAAAGTAAGAATACTAGGAGGATACGTTCTTAGTTACAAGACGATTAGAGTTCTTGTTCATCACAACGTGAAAAGAAACTGAAAACCAAAAACAAGAAGGAAAAGAAATCACTCATCCTCATTTGAATCATCATCATCATCATGTGATGTTGGTCCATGCGATGTACTCGGTGCAGTTGCTCCAGTGACCACATCATCCTGTTTGCACCCAAGGATATCGAAGATTTTCTTTAAACCATCCTCAAGTTTCTTGAAGCCTTGCTCAATTCTTTGCTCCATCTTTTGCTTTAATGAACGAACATCCCGATGCAAGGTTTGAAAAGTTATGACCTCATCTGGTTCAGGAGATTCTTGACGAGGTGGTACACTCACTGTCGCTTCACTTGCATAGGCTTTTGTATGCCCAAATGTCTTCAAAGTGCTAATCGACTTGGCTAAAGTGATTCCATCAATTGCCCCCAAGCCATAATCATATTTGGCACAAGAAATGTCCACTCCGTGATCTTCCAGAATACTAGTAATCAAGATTGGATACGGTAGAAGGTCACGTTGCCTAGATCCTTCAATGACATGTACCATTTGCTGCCAAATGAGAAATGGAATGTTGGTGTTAATTCCATTTGCACTTTCCGGGTGACCGAGGAAAAAGAGAAGTAACAATCGATCCCATCGAATCCTTTTGGTCCCCAGTGTGGACAATAGGTTGTAGCATACAATTAAGGACAAAATATGACACTCTGGTTTTAGGTCCTTTGATTCCACATATGATCTGTTCGTGTGCGTCCCTGTCTTGCAAATAGAGTCCACAACCATATCCCAATAGGTATCATGTAGGAAATTACCATCAGTGTAATAAAGACCAGTAGTGTCAACAGCTAATCCAAGGTTTGCACCAATTACTGCTGGACTAATGTCAAACTTGACGCCTCTTGTGAGGACCTGAATCCCCACTTTAGGGCTTACTGTTGGATTGGAGGTTTCAGGGTGTGTGTGTGTGCGTGTCGGGCCCCAGATTTGAGTTTCTGGTGAAATTGGAGCTTGTTTTCTTTTCTGGTAGTCCATTTTGGGTGTGTGAGGTGTTTGCGCGCTTATCGGAGCCAAGAATGTGACCCGGAACGAAAATTGGATCAAGTATACTCTTCCGGGAAATTTTGGAAAATTTTAGAAGTGGAATTTGGCCGAACGGACCTCGGATTTGGATTCAGCGCGCGAAAACGAGCGAAATGGACTATTAACTTGAATTTTTCGGAGCCCGGACGCGAAAACATGGATTTCGAGGCATGGTGTTACTGTTCCGGCGGCCGGAGAGGCGCCGGCAGCGGCGGAGCGCGGCGGAGCGCGGCGGCGGGCGGCGGCACAGGCGCGCGGTCCACCGCGGGAGCCGTCCCCCGGGGTCGAAACTGCGACCCGGGCTCGCCAACAGATCCGCCACCTATGCCAAACCCGCATAGGCGAAGCGTCCTACCTGCAAAAAGAACTACAGCTAACAGATATCAGAGCTAAAAGATAAAACTGCTGTAGAATAAAATCAACCACTGTACAACTGAAGATAAAACGACAAGGTCCATCTCCCAAAAATGATAATCATACATTAACCTCGAGTACAAAACTCATAGCTCAACAGGGAGATATCTCAAATAAAACATCAGTGTACAAGCTCTCAATACATCATATCCTCACTACATCAGTCTCTCAAAAGAGGAAATAAATACCAATCTACCGACTATACTGAAGATCTCCTCCAAAGGGGGTACCGCTACTCTCCAAAGATGGGTCTGGATCTAGCTCGCTACTCCCTCACCACGCACAGCAACCACAGAACGGCAACACCCGCCAAGACTCTGCAAAACAAAGAGGAGAAAGGACAAAAGGGGGAAAACCCCCAACGGGCGTGAGAACTACGCAATAAGGGAGTTCTCAGTGGGTATCGCCACTAGGCCCGACGATCTGCCCACCAAGACTACTAGAGGCAAAAGATAACCGATGCAGTAAAACTGAAAGAAGAAGCTGGAAACACTCTACAGCTACCATGCCTCTATCCAAATGCTCAAATGGGGAAACTCTGATGAAGATATGCAACACTCGCACACGAGGTGCTCAATCGACCCAATCGAGCTGACTGCCACATCGGGTCCAGTCAAACCTGCGCCCACCTACAACCACCTCCCGCTGACGGGCAGGAATTACGTAGGGCGTCCAAACGGACTAACTCGCTATCGAGTAGTGGCTCATGCAGGCTATAGTCAAATCCATGCCCTCTCTCTCTCAGAACGGAAAGACTCAAGATGCTCAACCTCTCACACAATGGTCAAAGAACTCACAACGACCACGGGACCACCGTCAAACCCCGAACGGTTCCCAACAATACTAGCACTGGTCTAAACACAGCTACTAGACTCCACTCGGTCCCCCAGGCACGAGTGTAACAAAAAGTATCTGCCTGAATAAACCCAATCGATAGACCAGTAATCACTGGTACTGCCTGCTCTGCTGGTACGGTCGCATCCCAAGGTAAGTAACAGATCGGCATCGAACCGTCCGATCGCACACAAAAGTAAGTAACAGACTGGCCTCGATCCGTCCAGTCGCACACTAAAGTAAGTAACAGACTGGCCTCGATCCGTCCAGTCGCACACTAAAGTAAGTAACAGACTGGCCTCGATCCGTCCAGTCGCACACTCCGGAGTGGCACTCGAGGGGAGCGACCCACACGAGTAAAGTAACTCTGTCATCAGTATCACAAGTATCTCTGTAACCACTGTCTCATAATAGCAGGACTGGATCAAGACTATGATCAAAGTGGGAAACTCCGTCCCCTAACAAAACCCCGATCTGACGCAATAGTACTCAAAAAGTGGGAAACACCATCCACTAGAACAAATCTGATACCCAATCTGATGCAATAGTCAACATCCGGTCAACCGCCCAAAGTCCGCGGTCACCGCAATAACCCACGACCCACAATTGGGTAAAATAATCAAGATCCGGTCAACCGCCTACTGTCCGCGGTTGCCGCAATAACCCACGACCCACAATTGGGTAAAATAATCAAGATCCGGTCAACCGCCTACTGTCCGCGGTTGCCGCAATAACCCACGATCCAACATCAAGCACACCCTGTCTCTGACCCGAAGGTCCCAGCTACACTATCCCAAACCTCTGCTCGAACCCGAGCAACACAGACCGCCTGACTAACAAGAAGGAGAAAGGAATAACATGGTTTCTCCTAAGTCAAGTTCCAAAATGTAGTGCAGCAGTAAAAGATGGCCTAACTATATGTCCATACACATATGTCCATACAAGCATGCATTGGTCCTCAAGAAGAATAAGGAAAATAAACCTCATGCCAGAATTAGCAATGACCATACCTGTCCATGATTTTCGATCCATAATCACTCCTTGGAGTAGAACCTGCACATAACTACATAATCCTATCCCATTGCATAAACCATCCTCATAAAAGGTTATGTGCTAATATGGCATGATAATTAATCATATAGGGTATCCTTGCCTTAGATAAACTTTCACTAATCATCAACATGACTATTTGATTAATACCATTGTCATACTGTGAATAATTCACTTGCAATTTCCATAAAATCCTCATTGTTAAACTTACCGATCAATCCCAGCTATTGTACCATTCACCTGCATGCAATGCTAACATATGAAAATTTAGAGAACCGTCCACCGGTTCCGGGAATAAGGCACCCACCTGAAAAGCTGACTGTCCAAAGCCCAACAGCTGAAAACACCAAATAACTCTAATCCCTTGCTCCAATAAGTTCAGCACACCCGTAACACTCCTGGCACAATACAAAGTCCACTAATTACACTAGGCTCCCAGTTATAGCACTTAAAACCACATACAACCTCGAATTCTGAACTGTTAAATTATCACCTGCAGATAGTGCCCAGAAAATTCCAATAAAAATATCACCGCGATCCTCGCGTCGATAGCTTCGCAACGGTAGCTTGCACGCCCAAATCTGAGTTCGGTAAGCCAAGATATAAATTCGACAAGGTGGTACACTCATACAAAAATCTGTATTAAAACTGTACACTGTTCACTGAGAAAACAGTAATTTTCACCTCTGATGAAATCTCAGAAAAATCCAAGAAAAATACGAGCGCGTTCCTTGCGATCTGTAGATGAAAAAGTTGTATAAGCTCGTTTCCGGCTGACCCTTGTGCGCAAAGATATGGCCAAAACACCTCGATGCTGTCCCACAAAGCCAAACAGAAAAAGGGTCACAGTGTTGCCTCGGGATCCGTGCCAAAAACTCGCAACGGGAAAGCGCGATCAATACGAAAGATGAACCCCTACCTCTTAGGAGTCTGTCGGCACAAGAATTACAGAAAAAGGAGCTCGGGGTAGCCCAGGGGAGCCAAAACACTTTCGCTGCGCCGAAGAAGAACACTAGAAAGCAACATCGCGCCGCACCGTAAAATCCAGAACCTCGGGATGCGTGCTCCTAAAATCGTAGAACTTGGCAGGAAGATCAAGAATTAAGAGTTGAACAAGTCTTCTTCAAGGTGCTCGGGCAGATGGTGCGTGGGCTGAGAGAAAAGAGCCAAAGAAGAGGGCTCGGGCTGCCTATTTATAGGCTGAGGAAACAATTGGAAAAATTCCCATTGTGTCCCAACTTTCGGGCGCCCGGTCCGGTCCGCCCGAATTCGGGCGCGCACAGTGCGGCCCGGCCCGCCAAGTTTCGGGCGCGCACAGTGCGGCCCGGTCCACCACACAGCCCAGCCCACTACTCCCCCGGGCCCCACTGCACCCGGTGCACCTGCGCCCGCCAATGGCGACGCGACACGTGGCCCGGCAACCCGTGCACCACGCACGTCGCGCCGTGGACCGCGCACGTCGCGGCTGACCCGGGCCGTACGGCCACCTGCCCCGCCGTACGGCCACCTGCCCCGGTCACCCACTCCACCGGTTGCGTGGACCGGGAGCACAACACCGAACCAATCACCTCACGCCACGTGTCCACCCGGTCTACCGTGCACCCGGGCCCAATTTCAGTGGACCGCTCCCGCTGAACCGGCCAACCGGAGAGCGCCACGTGGCCCGCCCCCGGTGCACGACCTCCGCGGTGGACCGCGCGCCTGCCCGCGCGCTCAGCCGCCTGCCCGCGCCCTCAGCCGCCTGCCCGCGGCCGCCAAACGCCTGCCCGAGGCTGCGCCGCCGCCCGCCGACGCCGCCCGCCGCCGCCGGCCGCCGCCGGCGATCGCCGGAAATACTGTTCCGGCATGAACAGTACCCGCAAGCTCAAAAACAGTAAGTAAATAGCCCATCTTGACCGTTTTCGCGCGCTGATTCCAAATCCGGCGTCCATTTTGCCAAATTCCAATCCTATAATTTGCCGGAGGCTCCCGGAAAGGTATTTTTAATCCGAATTCCGCGCCGAGCCTAAATTCGATATCCACTTCGCGCGTAAACTCTTCTAAACATCCGATGGGGTCCCCCGATTACCTACGAGATCCATTTTAAGCCTCGAGTCCATCTCTTGTGTCCAAATTGGCGCGCGAACACCGCCGACATGCCACGTAGGCTTCCAGAAGCTGCTGGTCACACTGTAGAAGCCCTGCAAAGATCCGGGTCACCACATCCTCCCCCACTAAAAGAAAGTTTCGTCCTCGAAACTAGAGCAACTCCCAAGGAGTCTCAGAAACCAGGGGTCAAAATTCAACACCGCCGTCTCCAGCTCCCAAGTCACCTATCACTCCCCGTGATTACTCCTCAGCAACAACAACAGCAACAACCAGTACGGCATAGCCCGATTGCGCAATTCCCTCACCTCACGAGTCGGAATTCGCAACGGGCGTCCCTCGTACTCCAGACTCTCACAGACCCCAAAAGGAACGAGTCAATCACGGGCGAGGGGTCCAAAACATGACACTCCAGAGCTGAGACGCAGAAAAACCTCAAAAACTCCAACAAAAGGCGGGGGAAAAGGAACAAACAGCCTGAGTAACACGCTCTAAAATCACTCCCAAGAGCCAGCTCAACCAAAGCGACCCGAATCACAACCACACAAACACCTGCACAGAAAAGGGGCCCAAACAAGCAGGGGTTCACACTCGGTCGCCCTCAACACTTAACCACCTAAGTGGATTGCTCAGCCGCAGCCTCTCATCAAAAGGGATCCTCAGGGACTCAACTCAAACCCTGCACACAAGGATGGCCCCACACAGTGCCAGCTATGGAACCGTCAAACTCGACTCCCAAATAGCTCTTCGGCTCCAGGCATCCGCCACCACAGTGGCTCTGTCGGGGTGATACTGGATGCTCACAAAATCCAATGGCGGCTCTACAGCCACTACGGGAGGTATCACTATAACTCACAAATCCATCTCCCACCACTGACTAGGTTAGAATCGGCGCTGGTACCAATCTCATCACCCGGTCATCAAGCTCTGCTGGCACTATCCAGTCCAAAAACTCCTCACCCCAACAATGACCGTCGATCTCGGCCAGCCTTAAATAGCATCCACTTTGGCCGAATTTCCACCGCCGCCCCTTCGGCTAGAATAAGTAATCCATGAAGATATGCTCTCGAAGCTAAAACTTGCACCACAACGACCTGGCAAAAAGCTTCTTCCCCACAGACCTTGTCACACCATATACAAATGCTGCACAAGCTCTAAATCACTCAGGGAGGGGGGGGGGGGGTAAAATCAAAATATCCCTGGAGGATACCGCTAACCAACCGTTCAAGGCCAACAGAAATACAAAATTCCTCAATCTAGAGGCAACAGGGCATTAGTCAATCCATTGGCTTCACTGTACTCATAATGCCCCTACTGTGTCCTGAACACCATCTAGACAAAGCCCTCAGTTGAATTTCCATACTGGTGCAGGAATCATACAATAACTGCCTGTACATAGCTCCATCAAAAGATTCTAAATAACATCTGAACCTGCCTGGGCTCCAATCCCAAAGGGCTCTCACCGTCGTGTATCAACGACGTGGCACTAGGTCAAACAGACCCTCGATCCAACAGATCCCTGCACCGGTGCGATCAACTCTCCCAGCTCTTACAGATAATATCCAAGTGGTGCTATCGAGGTTGGCGCGGTTTCCAGAACCACGTCAACCGTAATCTCAATCTCCCTAACAGGCGGCATAATCATCAACTCGAGTGGACTCACACCCGGGATTTCGCAGCAATAGAAATATCCTTTGGTCCCGGCGCCACCATAAGCTCCTCTCACACAGTCGCTAAAATCAATGTGCTCGAACAGTTTCCCTATAACAAGCCTCCTTTGTCTGCCTCGCAAAAGTCACAATCAGCACCCTCTCTGCACTTAACCATCCAATGGTGCCGTGCCAACCAATCCCAAGCACTGGGTCAAAACATCGAACTGCTACCCATAGCAAGAGGTTTGCTGGTATAACTCATGGTCTCAACGACACTGAACAAAACCCACAAGCCTCCTTCACATGCATAACACCGATGGTATTCTGTACCTCTAGTGCACGTGGTAATAACTCTGCCTCTAGTCCATGCCGGAATGCAAAGTGCACTAACTCCGACTACTGTGATGAAATCACACTTGCAACAACCTGATCCACCGCCGTGGCGTCCTCCAACCAGGCGGCACAAACTCATCCACACGATGCAAGCGGTTGTCGCTTAGTCCACCAGAAAATATCCAATCAATCACAAGGGAGCACGACCTCTGTCTCTGCTCACGCTGAGGCAACAGATACGATCCTCCGCAGACAACAAAACCACGCTATCGTTGCGCTACTCTGATATAGACACTGATACTGCCATCGGGGTCCACCCGATCCCCAACATCTCAGAAATCCATCATTGCAACCGTCATAAGACAAAACACCATTAATCCATGCAATTCCCTATACACTTATCCTTTCTAAGCTCCCCCTCAATCCCATATGATACAATCAAAATATGCAAGTTGTAAATCACAAAGGGTAGAATTCCCTTGGGTAAGCTTTACATTAACCATCCACAAGGATATCCACCACCCAGGAAAGCAAAACGAAAATGCCTCTGCCTGCCGATCTATCCTCCATCACCTAGCGCCAAGCGCCTCCCTCCAGAACTCGCCTCTAGCGGCAGATCCCCATCCAAGGAACTGCAGTGTCCAGCTCCAAACACAATGCCTACTCCGACGAGGCATCCACAGTCCAAAACCCGAACATGAGGGACCGAAAAGAAACTAAAGAGTATCCTGGTGCAATCCACTCCCAATCTCACTTATCCTATGTGCCTCGTCCCTCGAAACCTGGAGCACCAGTTCAACAACTACATAAACTCTCTAGCACAGGGAGGCTCTCAATTGATCACTCCATCACCCCCAACCACGACTCTGCCTCCAAAGGCTCCAAGCTCAATCTTACGAGTCGGGGTGGTTCATCTGCCAAATCTGGCTCACTAAATCAAACATGCCCCACAGCTCCTCTGCTGTCAACCATCCACCCTACCTCAGTGCCTTGGCACGAAACATTGGCACGGAGGGGGCCACTCGCTCTATTGGCACTACAAAAATCCCTGCCGCTGAGGGTACTACATCCTGGTGGTCTCAGAAGAAAAGTACAGTCGGGCTGCCCACTGCTCTGACAACTGCGTCACCAAACTAGCTGCTCACTCTGCCGCTGATATGCCTCTAACAATCCTGTCATCTGGGTCCGGAGTTCTCTGACCTCAATCCGGGTATCCGGCCCAAAACCAACCGCTCAAGCTCAACTGCCATGACAGGATGCACAAAGGTCCCAAACCCAGCGTCGGGGAGACACCGCTCGCCACGACGAAACCACAAATCAGCACACAACAACGCTCGACCCAATCCAGCGAAAGTCTAGAGCATGTCACCCATTCCATAGCGTTATGTTGTCTGCAGCCAACATAACTACTTAGGAGAATAAACATGCCAATCACTCATCCCGTCCCTCGGGAGAGGTGCAAAACTCAATCAGGACTCTCGCTACAAATCACGACTCTCACGAAGTCATCCTAGGGTCCAACCACAAGCCTAGGTTTTCTAAGTCCACCATGACCTACAACCTAGGCTCTGATACCACCTAATCTGTCACGCCCCGGGGTCGAAACTGCGACCCGGGCTCGCCAACAGATCCGCCACCTATGCCAAACCCGCATAGGCGAAGCGTCCTACCTGCAAAAAGAACTACAGCTAACAGATATCAGAGCTAAAAGATAAAACTGCTGTAGAATAAAATCAACCACTGTACAACTGAAGATAAAACGACAAGGTCCATCTCCCAAAAATGATAATCATACATTAACCTCGAGTACAAAACTCATAGCTCAACAGGGAGATATCTCAAATAAAACATCAGTGTACAAGCTCTCAATACATCATATCCTCACTACATCAGTCTCTCAAAAGAGGAAATAAATACCAATCTACCGACTATACTGAAGATCTCCTCCAAAGGGGGTACCGCTACTCTCCAAAGATGGGTCTGGATCTAGCTCGCTACTCCCTCACCACGCACAGCAACCACAGAACGGCAACACCCGCCAAGACTCTGCAAAACAAAGAGGAGAAAGGACAAAAGGGGGAAAACCCCCAACGGGCGTGAGAACTACGCAATAAGGGAGTTCTCAGTGGGTATCGCCACTAGGCCCGACGATCTGCCCACCAAGACTACTAGAGGCAAAAGATAACCGATGCAGTAAAACTGAAAGAAGAAGCTGGAAACACTCTACAGCTACCATGCCTCTATCCAAATGCTCAAATGGGGAAACTCTGATGAAGATATGCAACACTCGCACACGAGGTGCTCAATCGACCCAATCGAGCTGACTGCCACATCGGGTCCAGTCAAACCTGCGCCCACCTACAACCACCTCCCGCTGACGGGCAGGAATTACGTAGGGCGTCCAAACGGACTAACTCGCTATCGAGTAGTGGCTCATGCAGGCTATAGTCAAATCCATGCCCTCTCTCTCTCAGAACGGAAAGACTCAAGATGCTCAACCTCTCACACAATGGTCAAAGAACTCACAACGACCACGGGACCACCGTCAAACCCCGAACGGTTCCCAACAATACTAGCACTGGTCTAAACACAGCTACTAGACTCCACTCGGTCCCCCAGGCACGAGTGTAACAAAAAGTATCTGCCTGAATAAACCCAATCGATAGACCAGTAATCACTGGTACTGCCTGC
The DNA here is from genome assembly GCA_029204045.2 of Tillandsia leiboldiana. Taxonomy (NCBI): domain Eukaryota; kingdom Viridiplantae; phylum Streptophyta; class Magnoliopsida; order Poales; family Bromeliaceae; genus Tillandsia; species Tillandsia leiboldiana. The sequence goes on from CM055071.1 coordinate 18,530,965, forward strand.
TCTGCTGGTACGGTCGCATCCCAAGGTAAGTAACAGATCGGCATCGAACCGTCCGATCGCACACAAAAGTAAGTAACAGACTGGCCTCGATCCGTCCAGTCGCACACTAAAGTAAGTAACAGACTGGCCTCGATCCGTCCAGTCGCACACTAAAGTAAGTAACAGACTGGCCTCGATCCGTCCAGTCGCACACTCCGGAGTGGCACTCGAGGGGAGCGACCCACACGAGTAAAGTAACTCTGTCATCAGTATCACAAGTATCTCTGTAACCACTGTCTCATAATAGCAGGACTGGATCAAGACTATGATCAAAGTGGGAAACTCCGTCCCCTAACAAAACCCCGATCTGACGCAATAGTACTCAAAAAGTGGGAAACACCATCCACTAGAACAAATCTGATACCCAATCTGATGCAATAGTCAACATCCGGTCAACCGCCCAAAGTCCGCGGTCACCGCAATAACCCACGACCCACAATTGGGTAAAATAATCAAGATCCGGTCAACCGCCTACTGTCCGCGGTTGCCGCAATAACCCACGACCCACAATTGGGTAAAATAATCAAGATCCGGTCAACCGCCTACTGTCCGCGGTTGCCGCAATAACCCACGATCCAACATCAAGCACACCCTGTCTCTGACCCGAAGGTCCCAGCTACACTATCCCAAACCTCTGCTCGAACCCGAGCAACACAGACCGCCTGACTAACAAGAAGGAGAAAGGAATAACATGGTTTCTCCTAAGTCAAGTTCCAAAATGTAGTGCAGCAGTAAAAGATGGCCTAACTATATGTCCATACACATATGTCCATACAAGCATGCATTGGTCCTCAAGAAGAATAAGGAAAATAAACCTCATGCCAGAATTAGCAATGACCATACCTGTCCATGATTTTCGATCCATAATCACTCCTTGGAGTAGAACCTGCACATAACTACATAATCCTATCCCATTGCATAAACCATCCTCATAAAAGGTTATGTGCTAATATGGCATGATAATTAATCATATAGGGTATCCTTGCCTTAGATAAGCTTTCACTAATCATCAACATGACTATTTGATTAATACCATTGTCATACTGTGAATAATTCACTTGCAATTTCCATAAAATCCTCATTGTTAAACTTACCGATCAATCCCAGCTATTGTACCATTCACCTGCATGCAATGCTAACATATGAAAATTTAGAGAACCGTCCACCGGTTCCGGGAATAAGGCACCCACCTGAAAAGCTGACTGTCCAAAGCCCAACAGCTGAAAACACCAAATAACTCTAATCCCTTGCTCCAATAAGTTCAGCACACCCGTAACACTCCTGGCACAATACAAAGTCCACTAATTACACTAGGCTCCCAGTTATAGCACTTAAAACCACATACAACCTCGAATTCTGAACTGTTAAATTATCACCTGCAGATAGTGCCCAGAAAATTCCAATAAAAATATCACCGCGATCCTCGCATCGATAGCTTCGCAACGGTAGCTTGCACGCCCAAATCTGAGTTCGGTAAGCCAAGATATAAATTCGACAAGGTGGTACACTCATACAAAAATCTGTATTAAAATTGTACACTGTTCACTGAGAAAACAGTAATTTTCACCTCTGATGAAATCTCAGAAAAATCCAAGAAAAATACGAACGCGTTCCTTGCGATCTGTAGATGAAAAAGTTGTATAAGCTCGTTTCCGGCTGACGCTTGTGCGCAAAGATATGGCCAAAACACCTCGATGCTGTCCCACAAAGCCAAACAGAAAAAGGGTCACAGTGTTGCCTCGGGATCCGTGCCAAAAACTCGCAACGGGAAAGCGCGATCAATACGAAAGATAAAGCCCTACCTCTTAGGAGTCTGTCGGCGTAAGAATCACAGAAAAAGGAGCTCGGGGTAGCCCAGGGGAGCCAAAACACTGTCGCTGCGCCGAAGAAGAACACTAGAAAGCAACATCGCGCCGCACCGTAAAATCCAGAACCTCGGGATGCGTGCTCCTAAAATCGTAGAACTTGGCAGGAAGATCAAGAATTAAGAGTTGAACAAGTCTTCTTCAAGGTGCTCGGGAAGATGGTGCGTGGGCTGAGAGAAAAGAGCCAAAGAAGAGGTCTTGGGCTGCCTATTTATAGGCTGAGGAAACAATTGGAAAAATTCCCATTGTGTCCCAACTTTCGGGCGCCCGGTCCGGTCCGCCCGAATTCGGGCGCGCACAGTGCGGCCCGGCCCGCCAAGTTTCGGGCGCGCACAGTGCGGCCCGGTCCACCACACAGCCCAGCCCACTACTCCCCCGGGCCCCACTGCACCCGGTGCACCTGCGCCCGCCAATGGCGACGCGACACGTGGCCCGGCAACCCGTGCACCACGCACGTCGCGCCGTGGACCGCGCACGTCGCGGCTGACCCGGGCCGTACGGCCACCTGCCCCGCCATACGGCCACCTGCCCCGGTCACCCACTCCACCGGTTGCGTGGACCGGGAGCACAACACCGAACCAATCACCTCACGCCACGTGTCCACCCGGTCTACCGTGCACCCGGGCCCAATTTCAGTGGACCGCTCCCGCCGAACCGGCCAACCGGAGAGCGCCACGTGGCCCGCCCCCGGTGCATGACCTCCGCGGTGGACCGCGCGCCTGCCCGCGCGCTCAGCAGCCTGCCCGCGCCCTCAGCCGCCTGCCCGCGGCCGCCAAACGCCTGCCCGAGGCTGCGCCGCCGCCCGCCGACGCCGCCCGCCGCCGCCGCCCGCCGCCGGCGATCGCCGGAAATACTGTTCCGGCATGAACAGTACCCGCAAGCTCAAAAACAGTAAGTAAATAGCCCATCTTGACCGTTTTCGCGCGCTGATTCCAAATCCGGCGTCCATTTTGCCAAATTCCAATCCTATAATTTGCCGGAGGCTCCCGGAAAGGTATTTTTAATCCGAATTCCGCGCCGAGCCTAAATTCGATATCCACTTCGCGCGTAAACTCTTCTAAACATCCGATGGGGTCCCCCGATTACCTACGAGATCCATTTTAAGCCTCGAGTCCATCTCTTGTGTCCAAATTGGCGCGCGAACACCGCCGACATGCCACGTAGGCTTCCAGAAGCTACTGGTCACACTGTAGAAGCCCTGCAAAGATCCGGGTCACCACAAGAGCGACGTCCCCCGGCGCCGAGCGGTCGAGTTTATGCTGCCCAGGTCGAGGACGTTACAGCAGCAGAGCAGGTCATTGCAGGTATTATTCTGATCTCAGCAGTCCGCGCTCGGGCTCCTTTTGATACCGGTGCATCTCATTTATTCATCAGTAGGGCTTTTACATCCATCTGCATGATATCAGGGCATGTGCATTTTTGTATGATTAAAGGATAGGAATTTTGTGACTTGCTTTAGCGATTGGATTCATTCCAGTATCTTCCAGTAGAGGCGAATTTTGGGATGTGATCAGAACAGCTGGAATTTTGAGAGGTACGCCGATAGTTGTGATGGTTCAGTTGCAGCTCCCCGACTCAGATTGAGCACTTGGGATGACCAGCTGGTGCGGTATCGTGCAACATTTGATGGCGAATAGAGAACAGCGGCCTTTCCGCGAGTTGGACGACGGGAGATCATTTCCACTGGATACCGAGGCATCCTTTCTGCAGCAGTGGCTTCAGCGGCTTTGGGTTAGGTGCGACCTGTCGAGCGTAGGTGACGCCTAGGACTAGAGGGTTTGTCTCTAAGGGTCTCGGATAGGGTGGTGTTTTTCTTTTAGGGGCACGGATAGACCGTAGGTTTCGTTTTATTGCCACAGCAGGAACGGCATCAACACCTCTCTCCCTCTTTTCTCGCTCTTGTACTGAAATTTGCGAACAGGATGAAAGATTCGAAAGACTACTCCAGAAATAGGGTCGGTGCCCGAACCCGTTCTTGTTTGATTTGGGCAAGGGCACCGGTCTCTCGAAACTTTCGAACTTTTCGCTAATTTCAGTTGTTTTCTAAATTGGAGAGTTGGGGGTTGATGACCTTCCTACTGGTGGGGCCCTTTCTTTTTCTGTTAAGTTTTGCGGCGTAATTCGAATAGTTTGGACGTGTAGAGTTGGTCGTTCTACCTCATCCCCAGTGTTTGGGAATTCCTGAGCTTTATTCAGCGGTTGGACTCGCTTTGTGGAGAGTTTGTAGCGACTGGGGAGATGGAGTTGTGTGGTTGGAGGTTTACCTTTGGGCTTGGAGACTCCCTTGTGAGCCGTGTTTGTTTCGAGGACGAAACTTTCTTTTAGTGGGGGAGGATGTGAGGACCTGAATCCCCACTTTAGGGCTTACTGTTGGATTGGAGGTTTCAGGGTGTGTGTGTGTGCGTGTCGGGCCCCAGATTTGAGTTTCTGGTGAAATTGGAGCTTGTTTTCTTTTCTGGTAGTCCATTTTGGGTGTGTGAGGTGTTTGCGCGCTTATCGGAGCCAAGAATGTGACCCGGAATGAAAATTGGATCAAGTCTACTCTTCCGGGAAATTTTGGAAAATTTTAGAAGTGGAATTTAGCCGAACGGACCTCGGATTTGGATTCAGCGCGCGAAAACGAGCGAAATGGACTATTAATGTGGTGACTCGGATCTTTGCAGGGCTTCTACAGTGTGACCAGCAGCTTCTGGAAGCCTACGTGGCATGTCGGCGGTGTTCGCGCGCCAATTTGGACACAAGAGATGGACTCGAGGCTTAAAATGGATCTCGTAGGTAATCGGGGGACCCCATCGGATGTTTAGAAGAGTTCACGCGCAGAGTGGATATCAAATTTAGGCTCGGCGCGGAATTCGGATTAAAAATACCTTTCCGGGAGCCTCCGGCAAATTATAGGAGTGGAATTTGGAAAAATGGACACCGTTTTTGGAATCAGCGCGCGCAAACGGTTAAGATGGGCTATTTACTTGTTAGTTTTGAGATTGCGGTTACTGTTCACGCCGGAACAGTGTCTCCGGCGATCGCCGGCGGGCGGCGGCGCAGCCTCGGGCAGGCGGCAGGCGGCGGCACAAGGCGCGGGCAGGGCGCGGGCAGGCGCCCGGGCGCGCGGGCAGGCGCGCGGTCCACGGCACCGACGTGCGCCAGTGCGGGATGCCACGTGGCATTGTTCGGTTGGTTGGTCCACGGCGCGAGGTCCACGGACTGTGGGCATGGGTGCACGGTAGACCGGGTAGACACGTGGCATGCGGTTACTGGTTCGGTGTTGTGCTCCCGGTCCACGCAGGCTGTGGAGTGGTTGACCGGGGGCAGGTGGCCGTACGGCGGGCAGGTGGCCGTACGGGCGCGGTGCAGGCGGCGACGTGCGCGGTGCACGGGTTGCCGGGGCCACGTGGCGCGACGCCACTGGCGGGCGCGGGTGCGCCGGGCGCAGCGGGGCCCGGGGAAGCACAGTGCTGGGCTACGTGGCGGGCCCGAGTGGTTTCGGGCTTGCACAGTAATGGGCCGGGCCCATTACTGTAGCAGCCCGAAACACTCCGGCGCCCGGAAGTGGGGACACATAGGGTATTTCTTCAAATGTTTTTCTTCAGCCTATTTAAAGGCAACCCGAGCCCCTTTCTTTGCCTTTTTTCTCTCAACCCTCTCACCTTCTGCCCGAGCCCCCTTAAGCAAAGTTGTTCACCTCTTCACCCTTGATCTTCCTACCAAGTTCTAGGATTTTAGGAGGCTCAAATCCCAAGGTTCCCCATTTTACGGCGCGGCGCGACGTTGCATTCCTGTGTTCTTCTTCGTCGCAGCGGCAGTGTTTTGACTCCCCTGGGCTACCCCGAGATCCTTTTTCTGTGATTCTTGCGCCGACAGACTCCTAAGAGGTAGGGCTTCATCTTTCGTATTGATCGCACTTTCCTGTTGCGAGTTGTTGGCACGGATCCCGAGGCAACACTGTGACCCATTTTCTGTTTGGCTTTGTGGGGCAGCATCGAGGTGTTTTGGCCATTTCTTTGCGGACAAGCGTCATCCGGAAACGAGCTTATACAACTTTTTCATCTACAGATCGCAAGGAACGCGCTTGTATTTTTCTTGGATTTTTCTGAGATTTCATCAGAGGTGAGAATCACTGTTTCTCTGTGTACAGTGCTACAGTCTTTTGTGCTGAAATCTTTTGAGTGTACCACCTTGTCGAATTTATATCTAGGCTTACCGAACTCAGATTTGGGCGTGCAAGCTACCGTTTCGAAGCTATCGACGCGAGGATCGCGGTGATATTTTTCTAGGAATTTTCTGGGCTCTTGCTGCAGGTGAAAATTAAGCATTTCTGGGACTGTTGTTGTATGTGTGTGTGAGTGCAGATTTTTGGAATGTATGTGTAATAGTGGACTTTGTATTGGGCCAGGAGAGTTACGGGTGTGCTGAACTTATTGGAGCAAGTGATTAGAGTTATCTGGTGTTTTCAGCTGTTGGGCTTTGGACAGTCAGCTTTTCAGGTGGGTGCTTTGTTCCGAGAACCGGTGGACGGTTCTCTAACTCTATATGTTAGAATTGCATGCAGGTGTAGGGTACAATACCTGGGATTGATTGGTAAGCTTAACAATGTTGATTTATGGGAATTGCAAGTTAATTATTCATATTATGACGATGGTAATAATCAGACATTTAGGTTGATGATTAGTGGAAGCTTACCTAAGGCAAGGTTACGCTATATGATTAATTATCATGCCATGTTAGCATATAACCCTTTTTATGAGGCTGGTTTATACAATGGGATAGGATCATGTAGTTATGTGCAGGTTCTACTCCAAGGAGTGATTATGGATCGAAAATCATGGACAGGTATGGTCATTGCTAATTCTGGCATGAGGTTTATTTTCTTTATCCTTCTTGAGGACAAATGCATGCTTGTATGGACATATGTGTATGGACATATAGTTAGGCCATCTTTTACTGATACACTATCTTTTGGGATTTGACTTAGGAGAAACCATGATTGCTTTCTTTCTCCTTTTTATTTAGACTTTTGAGTCATGTTGCTCGGGTTCGAGCAGAGGTTTGGGATAGTGTAGCTGGGACCTTCGGGTCAGAGACAGGGTGTGCTTGATGTTGGATTGTGGGTTATTGCGGCAACCGCGGACAGTAGGCGGTTGACCGGATCTTGATTATTTTACCCAATTGTGGGTCGTGGGTTATTGCGGTGACCGCGGACTTTGGGCGGTTGACCGGATGTTGACTATTGCATCAGATTGGGTATCAGATTTGTTCTAGTGGATGGTGTTTCCCACTTTTTGAGTACTATTGCATCAGATCGGGGTTTTGTTAGGGGACGGAGTTTCCCACTTTGATCATAGTCTTGATCCAGTCCTGCTATTATGAGACAGTGGTTACAGAGATACTCGATACCGTGATACTTGATACAGTGATGCTTGATACAGTGATACTTTACTCGTGTGGGTCGCTCCCCTCGAGTGCCACTCCGGAGTAGACTTTCCGCGGTGTGAGCGCCGGGCACCAGGCGGAGTTCTTGAGTTCGACAGCAGAGCAGGCAGTACCAGTGATTACTGGTCTATCGATTGGGTTTATTCAGGCAGATACTTTTTGTTACACTCGTGCCTGGGGGACCGAGTGGAGTCTAGTAGCTGTGTTTAGACCAGTGCTAGTATTGTTGGGAACCGTTCGGGGTTTGACGATGGTCCCGTGGTCGTTGTGGGTTCTTTGACCATTGTGTGAGAGGTTGAGCATCTTGAGTCTATCCGTTCTGAGAGAGAGAGCATGGATTATGACTATAGCCTGCATGAGCCACTACTCAATAGCGAGTTAGTCCGTTTGGACGCCCTATGTAATTCCTGCCCGTCAGCGGGAGGTGGTTGTAGGTGGGCGCAGGTTTGACTGGACCCGATGTGGCAGTCAGCTCGATTGGGTCGATTGAGCACCTCGTGTGCGAGTGTTGCATATATTTATCAGAGTTTCCCCATTTGAGCATTCAGATAGAGGCATGGTAGCTGTAGAGTGTCTTCTGCTTCTTCTTTAAGTCTTACTGTATTAGTTATCTTTTGCCTCTAGTGGTCTTGGTGGGCAGATCGTCGGGCCTAGTGGCGATACCCACTGAGAACTCCCTTTTTGTGTAGTTCTCACGCCCGTCGGGGGTTTTTCCCCCTTTTTGTCCTTTTTCTCCCTTGTTTTGCAGAGTCTTGGCGGGTGTTGCCGTTTCTGCGGTTGCTGTTCGCGGTGAGGGAGTAGCGAGCTTGATGCTGACTCATTGGAGAGTAGTAGTACCCCCCCTCCCCCCTTTTGAGGAGATCTTCAGTATAGTCGGTAGATTAGTATTCATTTCCTCTTTTGAGAGACTGATGTAGTGAGGATATGATGTATTGAGAGCTGGTACACTGATGTTGTATTTGAGATATCTCCCTGTTGAGCTATAAGTTTTGTACTCGAGGTTATTGTATGATTATCATTTTTGGGAGATGGACCTTGTTGTTTTATCTTCTGTTGTACAGTGGTTGATATTATTTCTATAGCAGTTTTATCTTTTAGCTCTGATATCTGTTAGCTGTATCTCTTTTTGCAGGTAGGACGCTTCGCCTATGCGGATTTGGCATAGGTGGCGGATCTGTTGGCGAGCCCTGGTCGCAGTTTCGACCCCGGGGCGTGACAGATTAGGTGGTATCAGAGCCTAGGTTGTAGGTAATGTTGGACTTAGAAACCCTAGGCTTGTGGTTGGACCCTAGGATGACTTCGTGAGAGTCGTGATTTGTAGCGAGAGTCCTGATTGAGTTTTACACCTCTCCCGAGGGACGGGATGAGTGATTGGCATGTTTATTCTCCTAAGTAGTTATGTTGGCTGCAGACAACATAACGCTATGGAATGGGTGACATGCTCTAGACTTTCGCTGGATTGGGTCGAGCGTTGTTGTGTGCTGATTTGTGGTTTCGTCGTGGCGAGCGGTGTCTCCCCGACGCTGGGTTTGGGACCCTTGTGCATCCTGTCATGGCAGTTGAGCTTGAGCGGTTGGTTTTGGGCCGGATACCCGGATTGAGGTCAGAGAACTCCGGACCCAGATGACAGGATTGTCAGAGGCATATCAGCGGCAGAGCGAGCAGCTAGTTTGGTGACGCAGTTGTCAGAGCAGTGGGCAGCCCGACAGTACTTTTCTTCTGAGACCACCAGGATGTAGTATCCTCAGCGGCAGGGATTTCTGTAGTGCCAATAGAGCGAGTGGCCCCCTCCGTGCCAATGTTTAGTGCCAAGGCACTGAGGTAGGGTGGATGGTTGACAGCAGGGGAGCTGTGGGGCATGTTTGATTAAGTGAGCCAGATTTGGCAGATGAACCACCCCGACTCGTAAGATGGAGCTTGGAGCCTTTGGAGGCAGAGTCGTGGTTGGGGGTGATGGAGTGATCAATTGAGAGCCTCCCTGTGCTAGAAAGTTTATGCAGTTGTTGAACTGGTGCTCCAGGTTTCGAGGGACGAGGCACATAGGATAAGTGAGATTGGGAGTGGATTGCGCCAGGATACTCTTTAGTTTCTTTTCGGTCCCTCATGTTCGGGTTTTGGACTGTGGATGCCTCGTCGGAGTAGGCATTGTGTTTGGAGCTGGACACTGCATTTCCTTGGATGGGGATCTGCCGTTAGAGGCGAGTTCTGGAGGGAGGCGCTTGGCGCTAGGTGATGGAGGACAGATCGGCAGGCAGAGGCATTTTCGTTTTGCTTTCCTGGGTGGTGGATATCCTTGTGGATGGTTAATGTAAAGCTTACCCAAGGGAATTCTACCCTTTGTGATTTATAACTTGTATATTTTGATTGTATCATATGGGATTGAGGGGTGAGCTTAGAAAGGATAAGTGTATAGGGAATTGCATGGATTAATGGTGTTTTGTCTTATGACGGTTGCAATGATGGATTTCTGAGATGTTGGGGATCGGGTGGACCCCGATGGCAGTATCAGTGTCTATATCAGAGTAGTGCAACGGTAGCGTGGTTTTGCTGTCTGCGGAGGATCGTATCTGTTGCCTCAGCGTGAGCAGAGACAGAGGTCGTGCTCCCTTGTGATTGATTGTATATTTTTCTGATGGACTAAGCGACAACCGCTTGCACCGTGTGGATGAGTTTGTGCCGCCTGGTTGGAGGGCGCCACGGCAGTGGATCGGGTTGTTGCAGGTGTGATTTCATCATAGTAGTCGGAGTTAGTGCACTTTGCATTCCGGCATGGACTAGAGGCAGAGTTGTTACCACGTGCACTAGAGGTACAGGATACCATCGGTGTTGTGCATGTGAAGGAGGCTTGTGGATTATGTTCAGTGTCGTTGAGACCATGAGTTATACCGGCAAACCTTTTGATATGGGTGGCAGTTCGATGTTTTGACCCAGTGCTTGGGATTGGTTGGCACGGCACCACTGGATGGTTAAGTGCAGAGAGGGTGCTGATTGTGACTTTTGCGAGGCAGACAAGGGAGGCTTGTTATGGGGAGATTGTTCGAGCACACAGGGTTTAGCGACTGTGTGAGAGGAGCTTATGGTGGCGCCGGGACCAAAGGATATTTCTATTACTGCGAAATTCCGGGTGTGAGTCCACTCGAGTTGATGATTATGCCGCCTGTTAGGGAGATTGAGATTGCGGTTGACGTGGTTCTGGAAACCGCGCCAACCTCAATAGCACCACTTGGATTATCTGTAAGAGCTGGGAGAGTTGATCGCACCGGTGCGGGGATTTGTTGGATCGAGGGTCTGTTTGACCTAGTGCCATGTCGTTGATACACGACGGTGAGAGCCCTTTGGGATTGGAGTCCAGGCAGGTCCAGATATTATTTCGAATCTTTTGATGGAGCTATGTTCAGGCAGTTATTGTATGATGCCTGCACCAATATGGAATTTCAATTGAGGGCTTTGTCTAGATGGTGTTCAGGACACGGTAGGGGCATTACGAGTACAGTGAAGCCAATGGATGGACTAATGCCCTGTTGCCTCTAGATCGAGGAATTCTGTGTTTCAGTTGGCCTTGAACGGTTTGATAGCGGCATCCTCCAGGAATATTTTGGTTTTACCCCCCTCCCTGATGGATTTAGAGCTTGTGCAGCATTTGTAGATGGTGTGACAAGGTCTGTGGGGAAGAAGTTTTTTTTGCCAAGTCGTTGTGGTGTAAGTTTTAGCTTCGAGAGCATATCTTCCTGGATTACTTATTCTAGCCGTAGGGGCGGCGGTGGAAATCCAGCCAAAATGGATGCTATTTTAGACTGGCCGAGATCGACGGTCATTGTTGGGGTGAGGAGTTTTTGGACCGGATAGTGCCAGCAGAGCTTGATGACCGGGTGATGAGATTGGTACCAGCGCCGATTCTAACCTAGTCAGTGGTGGGAGTTGGATTTGCGAGTTTTTGTGATACCTCCCTTAGGGGCTGAAGAGCTACCATTGGATTTTTGTTGAGCATCCAATATCACCTTGACTGAGCTACTGTGGTGGCGGATACCTGGAGCGGAAGAGCTTTTGGGAGTCGAGTTTGGCGGTTCCTTAGCTGGCGCTGTGTGGGGCCATTCTGGTGTACAGAGTTTGAGTTTGTGTCCCAGAGGGTCCCTTTTGATGAGAGGCTGCGGCTGAGCAATCCACTTAGGTGGTTGAGTTTTGAGGGCGACCGAGTGTGAACCCCTGCTTGTTTGGGCCCCTTTTTTGTGCAGGTGTTTGTGTGGGTGTGATTCGGGTCGCTTTGGTTGAGCTGGCTCTTGGGAATGATTTTAGAGCGTGTTACTCAGGCTGTTCGTTCCTTTCCCCCAGTCTTTTGTTGGAGTTTGGAGGTTTTTCTGCGTCTCAGCTCAAGAGTGTTATGTTTTGGACCCCTCGCCCGTGATTGACTCGTTCCTTTTGGGGTCTGTGAGTGTTTGGAGTACGAGGGACGCCCGTTGCGAATTCCGACTCGTGAGGTGAGGGAATTGCGCAATCGGGCTATGCCGTACTGGTTGTTGCTGTTGTTGTTGCTGAGGAGTAATCACGGGGAGTGATAGGTGACTTGGGAGCTGGAGACGGCGGTGTTGAATATTGACCCCTGGTTTCTGAGACTCCTTGGGAGTTGCCTTAGTTTCGAGGACGAACTTTCTTTTAGTGGGGGAGGATGTGGTGACCCGGATCTTTGAAGGGCTTCTACAGTGTGACCAGTAGCTTTTGGAAGCCTACGTGGCATGTCGGCGGTGTTCGCGCGCCAATTTGGACACAAGAGATGGACTCGAGGCTTAAAATGGATCTCGTAGGTAATCGGGGGACCCCATCAGATGTTTAGAAGAGTTCACGCGCAGAGTGGATATCAAATTTAGGCTCGGCGCGGAATTCGGATTAAAATACCTTTCCGGGAGCCTCCGGCAAATTATAGGAGTGGAATTTGGAAAAATGGACACCGTTTTTGGAATCAGCGCGCGAAAACGGTTAAGATGGGCTATTTACTTGTTAGTTTTGAGATTGCGGTTACTGTTCACGCCGGAACAGTGTCTCCGGCGATCGCCGGCGGCGGCCGGCGGCGGCGGGCAACGCCGGCGGGCGGCGGCGCAGCCTCGGGCAGGCGGCAGGCGGCGGCACAAGGCGCGGGCAAGGCGCGGGCAGGCGCCCGGGCGCGCGAGCAGGCGCGCGGTCCACGGCACCGACGTGCGCCAGTGCGGGATGCCACGTGGCATTGTTCGGTTGGTTGGTCCACGGCGCGAGGTCCACGGACTGTAGGCATGGGTGCACGGTAGACCGGGTAGACACGTGGCATGCGGTTACTGGTTCGGTGTTGTGCTCCCGGTCCACGCAGGCTGTGGAGTGGTTGACCGGGGGCAGGTGGCCGTACGGCGGGCAGGTGGCCGTACGGCAGGCAGGTGGCCGTACGGGCGCGGTGCTGGCGGCGACGTGCGCGGTGCACGGGTTGCCGGGGCCACGTGGCGCGACGCCACTGGCGGGCGCGGGTGCGCCGGGCGCAGCGGGGCCCGGGGAAGCACGGTGCTGGGCTACGTGGCGGGCCTGAGTGGTTTCGGGCTTGCACCGTAATGGGCCGGGCCCATTACTGTAGCAGCCCGAAACACTCCGGCGCCCGGAAGTGGGGACACATAGGGTATTTCTTCAAATGTTTTCTTCAGCCTATTTAAAGGCAACCCGAGCCCCTTTCTTTGCCTTTTTTCTCTCAACCCTCTCACCTTCTGCCCAAGCCCCATTAAGAAAAGTTGTTCACCTCTTCACCCTTGATCTTCCTACCAAGTTCTAGGATTTTAGGAGGCTTGAATCCCAAGGTTCCCCATTTTACGGCGCGGCGCGACGTTGCATTCTTGTGTTCTTCTTCGTCGCAGCGGCAGTGTTTTGACTCCCCTGGGCTACCCCGAGATCCTTTTTCTGTGATTCTTGCGCCGACAGACTCCTAAGAGGTAGGGCTTCATCTTTCGTATTGATCGCGCTTTCCCGTTGCGAGTTTTTGGCATGGATCCGGAGGCAACACTGTGACCCATTTTCTGTTTGGCTTTGTGGGGCAGCATCGAGGTGTTTTGGCCATAACTTTGCGCACAAGCGTCAGCCGGAAACGAGCTTATACAACTTTTTCATCTACAGATCGCAAGGAACGCGCTCGTATTTTCTTTGATTTTTATGAGATTTCATCAGAGGTGAGAATCACTGTTTCTCTGTGTACAGTGCTACAGTCTTTTGTGCTGAAATCTTTTGAGTGTACCACCTTGTCGAATTTATATCTTGGCTTACCGAACTATGATTTGGGCGTGCAAGCTACCGTTTCGAAACTATCGACGCGAGGATCGCGGTGATATTTTTCTGGGAATTTTCTGGGCTCTTGCTGCAGGTGAAATTAAGCATTTCTGGGACTGTTGTTGTATGTGTGTGTGAGTGCAGATTTTTGGAATGTATGTGTAATAGTGGACTTTGTATTGGGCCAGGAGAGTTACGGGTGTGCTGAACTTATTGGAGCAAGGGATTAGAGTTATCTGGTGTTTTCAGCTGTTGGCTTTGGACAGTCAGCTTTTCAGGTGGGTGCTTTGTTCGAGAACCGGTGGACGGTTCTCTAACTCTATATGTTAGAATTGCATGCAGGTGTAGGGTACAATACCTGGGATTGATTGGTAAGCTTAACAATGTTGATTTATGGGAATTGCAAGTTAATTATTCATATTATGACGATGGTAATAATCAGACATTTAGGTTGATGATTAGTGGAAGCTTACCTAAGGCAAGGTTACCCTATATGATTAATTATCATGCCATGTTAGCATATAACCCTTTTTATGAGGCTGGTTTATACAATGGGATAGGATCATGTAGTTATGTGCAGGTTCTACTCCAAGGAGTGATTATGGATCGAAAATCATGGACAGGTATGGTCATTGCTAATTCTGGCATGAGGTTTATTTTCTTTATCCTTCTTGAGGACAAATGCATGCTTGTATGGACATATGTGTATGGACATATAGTTAGGCCATCTTTTACTGATACACTATCTTTTGGGATTTGACTTAGGAGAAACCATGATTGCTTTCTTTCTCCTTTTTATTTAGACTTTTGAGTCATGTTGCTCGGGTTCGAGCAGAGGTTTGGGATAGTGTAGCTGGGACCTTCGGGTCAGAGACAGGGTGTGCTTGATGTTGGATTGTGGGTTATTGCGGCAACCGCGGACAGTAGGCGGTTGACCGGATCTTGATTATTTACCCAATTGTGGGTCGTGGGTTATTGCGGTGACCGCGGACTTTGGGCGGTTGACCGGATGTTGACTATTGCATCAGATTGGGTATCAGATTTGTTCTAGTGGATGGTGTTTCCCACTTTTTGAGTACTATTGCATCAGATCGGGGTTTTGTTAGGGGACGGAGTTTCCCACTTTGATCATAGTCTTGATCCAGTCCTGCTATTATGAGACAGTGGTTACAGAGATACTCGATACCGTGATACTTGATACAGTGATGCTTGAAACAATGATACTTTACTCGTGTGGGTCGCTCCCCTCGAGTGCCACTCCGGAGTAGGCTTTTCCACGTGTGAGCGCCGGGCACCAGGTGGGGTTCTTGAGTTCGACAGCAGAGCAGGCAGTACCAGTGATTACTGGTCTATCGATTGGGTTTATTCAGGCAGATACTTTTTGTTACACTCGTGCCTGGGGGACCGATGGAGTCTAGTAGCTGTGTTTAGACCAGTGCTAGTATTGTTGGGAACCGTTCGGGGTTTTGACGATGGTCCCGTGGTCGTTGTGGGTTCTTTTGACCATTGTGTGAGAGGTTGAGCATCTTGAGTCTATCCGTTCTGAGAGAGAGAGCATGGATTATGACTATAGCCTGCATGAGCCACTACTCAATAGCGAGTTAGTCCGTTTGGACGCCCTACGTAATTCCTGCCCGTCAGCGGGAGGTGGTTGTAGGTGGGCGCAGGTTTTGACTGGACCCTGATGTGGCAGTCAGCTCGATTGGGGTCGATTGAGCACCTCGTGTGCGAGTGTTGCATATATTTATCAGAGTTTCCCCATTTGAGCATTCAGATAGAGGCATGGTAGCTGTAGATGTCTTCTGCTTCTTCTTTAAGTCTTACTGTATTAGTTATCTTTTGCCTCTAGTGGTCTTGGTGGGCAGATCGTCGGCCTAGTGGCGATACCCACTGAGAACTCCCTTTTTGCGTAGTTCTCACGCCCGTCGGGGGTTTTTCCCCCTTTTTGTCCTTTTTCTCCCTTGTTTTGCAGAAGTCTTGGCGGGTGTTGCCGTTTCTGCGGTTGCTGTTCGCGGTGAGGGAGTAGCGAGCTTGATCCTGACTCATTGGAGAGTAGCGGTACCCCCCCCCCCTTTTGAGGAGATCTTCAGTATAGTCGGTAGATTAGTATTCATTTCCTCTTTTGAGAGACTGATGTAGTGAGGATATGATGTATTGAGAGCTGGTACACTGATGTTGTATTTGAGATATCTCCCCTGTTGAGCTATGAGTTTTGTACTCGAGGTTATTGTATGATTATCATTTTTGGGAGATGGACCTTGTTGTTTTATCTTCTGTTGTACAGTGATTGATATTATTTCTATAGCAGTTTTATCTTTTAGCTCTGATATCTGTTAGCTGTAGCTCTTTTTGCAGGTAGGACGCTTCGCCTATGCAGATTTGGCATAGGTGGCGGATCTGTTGGCGAGCCCGGGTCGCAGTTTTTGACCCCGGGGCGTGACATTAGCAGTACAGGCTTTGAAATCAAGATCATCAGAAATGTCCAATCAGGCATGGCAACTAACAGTAATATATCTCAATCAAAGGCAGACGGCTCAATATAACCTGATTAACCAGCGGCAGGAGTCCACATACCGTACACCGAGGGCCGAAATGCTAAAACCCGGACCGAAGATAACCACCTGATAAATCGCAGGCGACTAATTGTATCAGCAGATCACTCGAAAATCAGATGCAATTGAACAGACCTGAATTAAGGATAGATTCAGGAATAAACTTAACTTTTAATCTAATAATTTTAAATCAACTTAGCACCTGTTTATCTATTTAACTTAACTCGACTTAAACCCTTTTTATCACTTGCTATCCAAATTGTTGACAACATATAGACCAATTCAACTTATATTCACATTTGGTGAAATTACCAAATTGCCCCTCCCGGAATTCCCTTTTGGATTTTCGGGAGATTCGGGCTATCACTTGGCGCTGGCTCAACCAGATTCGACTGGACTCAACAGTCGGCTCGGTGAAACCACCGCAATTCTCAAATTGCGCGATTGTCACCCGATACCGCTAAATCGACGATTTTGCCGATTTTCGGATCGTTATCCGATATTCGCTCAAAGGGACCGTTGGAATCCTAACAAAAAGTTTAGGAAACTATTATGCATAGTACTAAACATACCAAGTCACTTTGCAGACTTTTGACCCCTAGGGTTCTAGAATTACACTTTTAATGCCATTTTGAGCACTTTTTTGCTCGTTCTCTTAATAAGGATTTATTTTACGATCCTCACCTCCAGCAGGTTACTTACATTTGCTGAACACCGTGCTCACCCATTTGTGGCAAACATGGATCTCGAGGCAAACTTTGGCCCATAACTATGCTCTTTCTTAGCCTAATTGCAAATTTATTCTTCGAGACCTCAAACACAAATTCTATGCGAGCATGCGTCCGTGACCCCAAATACCAGGAATGCACGGTCGCGGCTTCGCAAACAGCCCAGAAGTTGTTTTGTTCAAACAGTACATTTAAAGGTTTGTTATCTACAACTTCGAATCTAATCATCATATAATAAAACTTTGTATATCAAAGCGCTCTGGACAGTGCAGGATACCAGTGCTCACCTTTGGGCAGTCCAGAAACTGCTGGATCAAGAGATCCAAAGCCTTGCTCTCGAACATGTATACAATGCTCTAAACTTAGTTCCACACAGATCGATTGATCGAAGTGAGCATCAAGCTCAGGAGAAATTTAGAGCAACTTTTATATTATGTTTTGTCCAATTCCATTTCAGAGTTCTTGAGGCATTTCATCATTAACAAATGGCACACCATTTAACAAACACAGTCCCGAGTGTGTTATTCTGAACCACTGCACCAAAACGCACTCTAACTTGGATAGAATTGATATACTAGGTTG
>CM055071.1:18548527-18722922 GCA_029204045.2 Tillandsia leiboldiana
CAAAACTAATTTGATCTTAGTCTCCTAATGATTATGATTGTTGGGTACAATTTTTTCCAAATCTGAAAATTAACAATTATCATGTGTTCGGAGTTGGTCTTCACAGGATACATTTTTCACTAGCACTCAAAATGGTGATCACTTGGATTATTTTTCATACTTGCGCCATGTTCCATGTCAAGGATACTGCCAAGCTAAGAAGGCTCGAAAGCGAAGACAGACCAAGGATGATTTGGACACTGAAGCTGAGACGGAGTCGATTGACTGGGATACATCGAAATCGAGGGAACTGCCCACATTATTCCAAAAGGAAAGCAACGCTGAAGCTTCAAAGCCACTACTGCTCAAAAGGGCAAAGCCCCAATAGAAGAAACCTCTGGAAGACAGAAGAAAAGGGTTGCTCCAAAAGAGGGTGTGCTCAAGGATCTCCATTGAGAACCACGCTGCTAGCAAGCACCTCCACAAGACTTTATCAGCTCGGCTAGGATTAAGGAAAATGAAGAGGGAAGTGGAATCAAATACTAAATCCCTCTCTGAGAGCAGTCTGTAGAGTTATGGATCCAAAGGATCTAAATAGGTACTATCAAACAACTAGAGGGGGGGGTGAATAGGTGTAATACTTATAAAACCAAATCTCAGTGCAAAATAAAAACCAATGCGGAAAATAAAAACAGCACACCGAGATATACGTGGAAACTCCAATCCAGGAGAAAAACCACGGGACCAACACGCAATAACAATCCAATAAGAATAGAAGAATAACAAGGTGATTACCGACTCCACGGACTCAAACCCCTCCTTCAGCTTCTTCGGGACCTTGCGCTGACCGGTTGGATATCCACGCAATAACAATCCCTAAGAAAAGAAGAATAACAAGGTGATTACCGTCTCCACCGATTTAACCCCTCCTTCAATTTCTTGGACCTCGCGCTCCACCGATTTTGCACGCCCACTGCACACGTTCGAATCCACGAACGCCACTCGAATCCACGAGCACACGTTTCGAATCCACGAAATGCCTTTAGCACACCGAATCCACGATGCCACGTCGAATCCACGACGCAAACTCAGTCGATAAGAATATTGACTTCGATGGTGATCCTTTGCTTAGATTCTCATTGAGGAAACCGTAGAAGAAATCTCTAAGCAAAGATTAGATCAATTCGACAAAAGATATGTTCTTGAAAGAACCATCGAATTGACCTAAAAGAGGCTATAAAGAAGAAAGATAAAAACCTAGCCTCTAGGGTTGCTCTCAAGAGTTTTATAAATTGATCGGCCGTAGCTCCCACGTTTTTGAGAAACCCTAAATGTCTATTTATAGGTTAGAAACCTTTGGAAAGAGATAAGAATCAAAAACATACCTTATCTGGAAATTTTCAGGACGGCGATCCGGATCGGATTTACTGCGATCCGGATCGTCGTAACGAGATTGACGATTCCAGAAAAACAAGGGTTCGGTATCCGGATTGCAACTTCCCGATCCGGATCGTTCATGAATTTCAGCAACATCCAATGTTCGGGATCCGGATCAGAATAGGCTTGGATCCGGATTGGATTTGCACATGAACTAATACCCTTCGGGATCCGGATTGGATCATCTGATCCGGATCCTGAACATGCCCCATGTCCAGTTTTTGATTTTTATGCAATTAAAAATTCTTCCAAGTGTTTCTACACTATAAGAAAGTATTCGGATCACTACAATTATTTAGTTAAACATACCTGATCCTCTTGAATACTTTCTTCTTGAGATTGATGTAACTGATCCACAATTCTTCAACTTCAATCTTCAAGACTCAAGACACTGAGTGTCAACTTAAGCTCTTGTTGAATCTTCTCTAAGTCTTTGATTGCTGATTGACAATTTGATCCCTTTAAGACTCCGACTCAACTCACTGACTTGACTCACGAAATATGCCAACACCAAAATGCCGTAACAATCTCCCCCTTTGGCAATTTCGTGACAAAACCCAAAAATACATAAAAGCGCTCAAGTCACTCATCTTAAACCAAAAAATCGAAACTCAATGTCATCACCAAAACATTGATTTTCTTTGCGTGAAAGATCCAATAAATACAAAATTACATTTGAACCAAACAGTCCTAGAACATACTCTATGACTTAGGACTTGGAGTCTTAAAGTGATGTAATTCCTGCAAAACAAAACTCCAAACGAAATCAAACGTTAGTCGTTAGAAATTAGAATCCTGCATTTGATCCGTCTTCCTTTTGGTTCTTTTATTTTTCGGCTCTTTCAATTTTTCTGTCTCCCCCTATCTTGAGCATCTCTAACATGTTCTCCATGTTCTTGAGCATCTATGTTCTCCCCCTTTGTGGTACGATCATCATTTTCCGTTCTCCCTCATTTTTCCATTTTCGTTCGTTTGTCCTCTCTTGATGATCTCATCTCCGTCATTTCTCTTCTCCCCCTTTTTGTCACAAATTGTCAAAAGTGAACATACTAGACAAAAGGAAATCACTAACAACATCAGTTCAAAGAGAAAGAGAGATAAAAGCTCAGTTCCGGTATATAACAAAAATGCAGATTGCGTACCGGTACCAGAAGGCAAAAAAATAATAATTCCTTGAAACAAATCCAAATTTTAGAATCTTTTCAAATACCGATTTGTATTCCATCAAGAAAACAATTTAAGTGCTTTAACCAATGAATTAACAAGATGTCATTCAATCCAATTAATTTCACAAGATTAAAAAGATTTACTCCTAAATCATGAAAAACAAAGATAAAACATTATAAACAGTTTTTCATGTTATATTCATCAAACACAAGTCATCAAAAATAATCTTGAGATCCAAAGTCTATCAAGATGTAACGGATGTACAAAGATGACTTACAGAGATTTCCAAATGACATCAATTTGATTTCTTACCCTTTCAAATTTGAGATAAGCACTAAAATACCTAAGGGTGGCTCTTTGAGCATCTTTCAACTAACCCACCTTATACCAACCAGGAGATTGTTCAAAATATAAGAGTTTTGCATATAAATCTCCAAATGCTTCAACTAAAGATTTTCTCATAAAATACTATCAAGCATCCATAACATGTGGTAGCTTCACACACAAACCGGACGACCGGGGTGGCAGCTCTTTCCAGCATGTGGTGGTAGTTTTCACACTCCTTTCGGATGTAACTCTTTCCACATCTTTTGCAAATCATTTCAATACCCTTGTAAGAATGCAATCTCTTATGTGAAAGAATTAAATCCCAAATTTTAGTCTATCGGTTGTCTCACGTTTATCACAATGAACTCACACAACCGAGATAGATTAAGCATCTAAAGATCACACATGATTTCTAAAATTTGATGCTTATAATATCAAAAACTCCTATAATGAAGTATCTTCAAGATTATGATTATGGAGTAAAGTTGATAATCCATATAAAATTAAATTGGAGTGATTGAAAGTGAAAGCCCTTTTCATTCAATGCACTTGTTCATTAAAAACCCTTTTGTTCAAAAACAAAGTATAAAAACGAAGAGCATTGAAAAACATGTAATGCAAAGATTAAGAAAGATATGAAGGGAAAACCAATCAAAGCATTACATACAGTCATAAGCTATTTAGAACTTAAGACAAGGAAAGATATCACCTTTCCGAATCCAAAATCGCTGGATTTTGGGTTGTCTTGATTCGTTGTGGCCGGGGGTTGTCCGCTTTGACTGTTGGTCCACCTTAGGTCTTTGCCTCGTAGTGATCCACTTGTATGATTGATATTGTGGCTCGAACCTTTGGTGGGTTGAGTGAACTCCTTTGACTTGATGTGTCTTTTGATTCCGTTGAGTTCGCTCCGTAGATGAAGTTGCCGAAGGACTCTTCTTTCTCTTTTTCGGGCAATTCTTCACCAAATGTCCTTCAAGTCCACATAAGTGACAAGTTCTTCCTTTCAATTTCATTGTGGAACTTGAAGCATGCACAGTTTGGACCTTTTTGAAACCCAAACCAACCTTGCTTGTTTGACCTAATCCGCACATACAATCTCGTTTCTTGGGAACGGTTGAAAGCCTTTGTATGTCGGATTTGAGTTCATGAACTTGCTTGGTCAATGCTTGGTTGGTGACATGAATCTCCTCAAACTGTTTTTCTAGAAAATCAATCTTGTTAATATGGGAATTAACGATCGTTTCCGATTGATTTATCTTTTCCTGGAGGATTTTATTATTATCCAATAAAAGCTCTCGTTCCTCCTCGAGATCATGAAGTTTGATCTTTAAAGCATGATTCTCGTCTTGATTCTCGAGTCGTTGCTTCCTCAACTTCTTGATATGCTTGGCCATCTTCTTTGATTCCGCAAGAAGTTGTTGGTATGCCTCAACGAGTTTTTCTTCGTCCGACTCCCCCTCACTTGATGACTCTCCGTTAGATGTTGATGTTTCATGCAAAATCAAAGGAGCAGAGTCAGTGACTAAAGATGATAAACACAAATTAGAAGAGGGAATTTGAGAGGCATGAAAAGCAACAACTTTTCCTCTTTACTTGAGGTCGATTCATTAGAAGTAGAATCGTCCCAAGTTTTCGCTTGCAAAGCCTTCTTTTTGTATGATTTCTTAGAAGGACAATCCGTTGAAAAATGGCCGTAGCCTTTGCATCGATAGCATTGGATTTCCCCTTCGAAATCATATTTTTCTTTTTCTTTAGAAGGTTTTGCAACGCCTTTGAGGTAAGAGGATTTAGAACCCGATGATCCTTTAGATGGTTTCGTGGATGAAGATCCATCGGTTCGATTCTTCCAAAATTTCCGACGAAATTTCTTTGTGATCCGCGCCAATTGTTCTTCAAAATCGGCAAAAGAGATTTCATCGTCGGAACTTGATTCGCTATCTTCTTCCTTTGTGGATTTGAATGCAATACCTGTAAGCTTAGAAGAAGACTTGGAAGAAACTTGATTAGTAGGAAAAGTCATTTCATAAGTTTGCAAAGCACCTACTAATTCCTCTACACTCATCTCATCCGGATGACTAACGGTTTCAATGGCGGTAACCTTTGCCCTAAACCGTTTCGGAAGAGTCCGAAGTATCTTTCTTACAATTTTCGACTCCGGGATCTTTTCTCCTAAATTAGCACATGTATTAATTACATCTTGAAGTCTAGTGTAATAATCTGTAAACAATTCATGCCCTTCCATATGAATAGAGTCAAATTGACTTGTAAGCATCTGGAGCTTTTGAATTTTACAAGATTAGTACCCTCATGTGTAATTTTGAGAATATCCCAAATTTCCTTCGCGGTTTTACACGCGGAAATTCTTGTGAACTCAGTCGAGGAAAGAGAGTTAAAAAGAGCGTTCATACCTTTCCCATTGTAAGAAGATCTTTCAAATTCCTCTTTGGACCATCTAGAGTGAGGTTTTGGGGTAGTAGAATTTCCTACTTCCTCAACAGGATGCACCCAACCGTATTCCACGGATTGCCATACCCGCTCATCAATTGCGATGAGAAAAGCCCTCATCCGCACTTTCCAATAAGCATAATTAGTTCCATCAAAAAGAGGAGGTCTATAAATATTACCACTTTCACCCGACATGATAGATGAACCTAAAACCCGCTCTGATACCAATTGTAGAGTTATGAATCCCAAAGGATCTAAATAGGTACTATCAAACAACTAGAGGGGGGGGTGAATAGGTGTAATACTTATAAAACCAAATCTCAGTGCAAAATAAAAACCAATGCGGAAAATAAAAACAGCACACCGAGATATACGTGGAAACTCCAATCCAGGAGAAAAACCACGGGACCAACACGCAATAACAATCCAATAAGAATAGAAGAATAACAAGGTGATTACCGACTCCACGGACTCAAACCCCTCCTTCAGCTTCTTCGGACCTTGCGCTGACCGGTTGGATATCCACGCAATAACAATCCCTAAGAAAAGAAGAATAACAAGGTGATTACCGTCTCCACGGATTTAACCCCTCCTTCAATTTCTTGGACCTCGCGCTCCACCGATTTTGCACGCCCACTGCACACGTTCGAATCCACGAACGCCACTCGAATCCACGAGCACACGTTTCGAATCCACGAAACGCCTTTAGCACACCGAATCCACGATGCCACGTCGAATCCACGACGCAAACTCAGTCGATAAGAATATTGACTTCGATGGTGATCCTTTGCTTAGATTCTCATTGAGGAACCGTAGAAGAAATCTCTAAGAAAAGATTAGATCAATTTGACAAAAGATATGTTCTTGAAAGAACCATCGAATTGACCTAAAAGAGGCTATAAAGAAGAAAGATAAAAACCTAGCCTCTAGGGTTGCTCTCAAGAGTTTTATAAATTGATCGGCCGTAGCTCCCACGTTTTTGAGAAACCCTAAATGTCTATTTATAGGTTAGAAACCTTTGGAAAGAGATAAGAATCAAAAACATACCTTATCTGGAAATTTTCAGGACGGCGATCCGGATCGGATTTACTGCGATCCGGATCGTCGTAACGAGATTGACGATTCCAGAAAAACAAGGGTTCGGGATCCGGATTGCAACTTCCCGATCCGGATCGTTCATGAATTTCAGCAACATCCAATGTTCGGGATCCGGATCAGAATAGGCTTGGATCCGGATTGGATTTGCACATGAACTAATACCCTTCGGGATCCGGATTGGATCATCTGATCCGGATCCTGAACATGCCCCATGTCCAGTTTTTGATTTTTATGCAATTAAAAATTCTTCCAAGTGTTTCTACACTATAAGAAAGTATTCGGATCACTACAATTATTTAGTTAAACATACCTGATCCTCTTGAATACTTTCTTCTTGAGATTGATGTAACTGATCCACAATTCTTCAACTTCAATCTTCAAGACTCAAGACACTGAGTGTCAACTTGAGCTCTTGTTGAATCTTCTCTAAGTCTTTGATTGCTGATTGACAATTTGATCCCTTTAAGACTCCGACTCAACTCACTGACTTGACTCACGAAATATGCCAACACCAAAATGCCGTAACACATACTCTGTACCTAGCGAATCCGCATGGACTGAAGACCAGCATGCATCATCTGCCTCTACAACTCGTCCAGCGACTTCCAAGAGAAACGCTCTAGAAGCTCCTGTATTGGCCGCCATTCATCAGGACCAAAGAAGACTTTCTGCTGAGCAAGAGAAATTGGGATTAGGTCTCCGACAAATGGCCGCTGACCAAAAACAGATGAAAAAGAAATGTTCCAAATTATCGCGAATGCTGAAAGGAATCTTGAACAAGATAGACGATACTAGCTCAGACAGTTCTGATTTGGCTTGATCTCTTATGCTCTAACCCTTATCATATCTATTGCAGGCTTTTATCTTTTTAGATTTTAGTTCAGTTTTTAGGACTTACTCTTAGTTCTAGTTCTTACATTTCGGAACAATTTTTGATCTATTTAACTCTCCTTAAATTTTTGGTAATTTTGGCTTTGTTTGTGACAAAAAGGGGGAGAGAGTTTAGAGAGAACTTGAACAATGATGATGTGAATGTGTGAACATCAAGGTAAGTATCACTTCAACTTTGACTTTGGTGAAGGGTAAGTATCACAACTTTGGTTTTTATCTTGTGATTTGTTGCATGTTCCTACTAACTATTCGACTAACTATTTGGACATGTATTATTACTAACAAGTTGTTTGATTACTAACAAAGCAAAGTTATGACATTTGGAATTTTATTGCTTAGAAGATATGTCAATGTTTGATTGTGATCTTATTACATATCTGAATTACTCAATGTCATGGTGAGCATAAAACTCTATCTCTGTTAGGTTTTGAATGCTAAATATTCTTGAGGTATCTAACGATCTCTTTTTGTCAAGAATGATTTCTTTGTGCAGAGAGTACAGATGTCTAAGTCTAGAGTCTGTTTTAGGAGTTTATATCTCATGTTTTTAAATTTTTGGATCTCCATTGTAAATTTTTGTTGTATGGTGATAGCAACAAAAATATCTTTTTGAATTTTCTTTAGTGGATCTGTGCTTTGTCACGAAACCGCCAAAGGGGGAGATTGTTACGGAATTTGAGTTGGCGTAGTTTCGTGAAAGGTTCAAGTCTTGAAGATTGAAGGTGAAGAAGGTTGGATCATTTAACTCAATCTCAAGAAAGAAGAATTCAAAAGGATCAGGTATGTTTAACTAAAGATTTTTGGTGATCCGAATACTTCTTGTAGTGTAGAAACACCTGGAAGAATTTTTAATTGCATAAAAATCAAAAACTGGTGTTCGGACATGTTCAGGATCCGGATCAGAGCCAGCGATCCGGATCCCGAAGGTTGTTGTTTCATACATTACTTCAATCCGGATCACAGCATCTCACGATCCGGATCCCGAACGTTGAGTTTTCTGAATTGTATGAACGATCCGGATCAGGCATTCCGATCCGGATCCCGAACGTTTGTTTTTCTGGAAACCGTCCTTCTTGCTACTGCAATCCGGATCGCCCAAATCCGATCCGGATCGCCGTCCGTAAAAATTTCAGAAATGTTAGGTTTTTGATTCTTATCTCCTTCCTAGGGTTTCTAACCTATAAATAGACCCTGCGATTCTTTTTCTAGGGTTAATCCAAATAATCGATATAGAGCCGTCATAATCAAATATCATCTTATACGGCCCTAGATCCACATATAGAGAAGAAAGGAAATCATTAGATAATACTCTATGTTTCTTCATCTATATTGATTAGTTTGATTCTAGGTTTTCATACTCACATCTTGAGTTGAATCAAACTAATGAATACTTAGATGGTATTTCCTATCTATCTTTGATCTAAGTATTCGGCGGATCATCACCACCCAAAAACAACGATTTACCCCAAAATCGGCGCGTGGATTCGTGTGTCCTTGTGGATTCAAGGTTCAACCGCTCTCGTGGATTTGGAGCGAGGCACATTCGTGGATTCGAAGGGTGCTACTGGGTGAAGACCGTGGATTCGGTCGGACGTCGTGGATTCGGCGTTGGGCGCAGATCGTGGATTCGAGAAGCGTCGTGGAGCGAGCGGAGAAGATCCTCTAGGAGCGTATGGAAAAGGTTGAGTCGTAAGTGTGTACGGTAAATCACCTTGTACGTGTTTTAATTCTAGTGGATTTCGCCGTGTTATCGGTCCCGTGGTATTTTACTCCGGTTTGGAGTTTTTTCACGTAAAAATCTTGCGTGTTATTTTTATTTCCGCATTGGGTTTTTTATCGCAACGATTTTTGAGTGTTTATACGTTTACACCTATTCACCCCCCTCTAGGTGTTTTTTCCCCTATTTAGATCTATATTACATATAACCCAACACGGTGGCACTATGCCAACCAAAACCTAAGCACTATGTAAAACACCGAATTGCCACAATTTCCAATAAGTCTGCCGATACGACTCACGGTCTCAACTGCATTGGACATAGTCCACAGGCCTCCTCCACATGCACAACACCAACAGAAACATGTACCTCTAGTGCACGTGGTAACAAATCTGCCTTTAGTCCATGCAGGAATGCAACATGCTCTAACCCCGACTGTTGTGATGAAATCATACCTGCGACAACTCGATCCACTATCGTGGCGCCCTCCAACCGGGCGGCACAGATTCATCCACTCGATGCAAGTGGTTGTCGCTCAATTTGCCTGAAAAATCAGGACTATCCACATAGGGAGCACGACCTCTGTCTCTGCTCACACTGAGGCGACGAATAAGGTCCTCCGCAGATAACACATCCATGCTACCGCTGCGCCACTCTGATATAGATGCTGATGCTGCCATCGGGGTCCACCCGATCTCTGGCATCTCAGGAACCCGTCATCCTGGAAGGAAATCAGAAGTGCCTCTGCCGGCCGATTTGTCCTCTATCACCCGGCGCCAAGCGCCAAAATCCAGAACTCGCCTCTGGCGGCAGATCCCTATCCAAAGGATCTGCAGCGCCACGCTCCATACACAATGCCTACTCAAACGAGGCGTCAAAACCTATAACGGAGGGACTGAAAGAACTGAAAGGTATCCTGGCGCAATCCACTCCCAGCCACATATCCGATGCGCCTCGTCCCTCGAACTTGGAGCGCGCAGTTCAACAACTGCATAAACTCTCTAGCACATGGAGGCTCTCATTTAATCACACCAACACCACCAACCACGACTCTGCCTCCAAAGGCTCCAAACTCAATCTCACGAGTCGGGGTGGTTTATCTGCCGATTCTGGCTCAATAGATCGATCATGTCCCACAGCTCCTCTGCTGTCAACTATCCACCCTGCCTCGGTGCCTCGGCACTAAACATTGGCACAGAGGGGGTTACTCCGTGCTCCGACCACTGTGTCACCAAGACCAGCTGCTCACTCACTCTGCCGCTGATAAGCCTCTGACAATCCTGTCATCTGGGTCCGAAACTCTCTGACCTCAATCCGGGTATCCGGCCCAAAACCAACCGCTCAAGCTCAACTGCTATGACAGGAAGTACACGGGTCAAAACCCAGCGTCGGGGAGACACAGCTCGCCACGACAAAACTGCAAAACAGCACAAAACAGCGCTCGACCCAATCCAGCGAAAGTCTAAAGCATGTCACCCGTTCCACAGCATTATGTTGTCTGCAGCCAACATAATCACTTAGGAGAATAAACATGCCAATCACTCTTCCCGTCCCTTGGGAGAGGTATAAAACTCAATCAGGACTCTCGCTAAAAGTCACGACTCTCACAAAGTCAACCAAGGGTCAAACCACAAGCCTAGGGTTTCTAAGTCCACCACGACCTACAACCTAGGCTCTGATACCACCTAATCTGTCACGCCCCGGGGTCGAAACTGCGACCCGGGCTCGCCAACAGATCCGCCACCTATGCCAAACCCCGCATAGGCGAAGCGTCCTACCTGCAAGAAAAGTACTACAGCTAACAGATAACAGAGCTATGAATAAAAACCTGCTGTATAACTAAAATCAAACACTGTACAACTGGAAATAATACAAGAACGTCTGCCTCCCAAAGGTGATAATGATACAAAATCCTCATATACAAGCTCTGAATACAACCGGGAGGTATCTCCAATAAATACAACAGTGTACAGTCTCTCCATACATATCATCCTCACTACATCAGTCTCTCAAAAGAGGAAAAATAAAACAACTAATCTACTGAAGCTCTCCTCTGAAGGGGTACCGCTACTCTCCAAACATGGGTAGTGATCTAGCTCGCGACTCCCTCGCCTCGATCATCAACCGCAGAATCAGCAACACCCGCTAAGACTCTGCAAAACAAATAAGAGGAAGGAAAAAGGAGGGGGAAAACCCCCAAAGGGTGTGAGAACTACACCAAAAAGGGAGTTCTCAGTGGGTAACACCGACGGTCTGCCCACTAAGTCCTCAAGAGACAAAAACTAACCAAAGAATGGTATGCAACCACTAGCACATGAAGTGCACAATCGACCCAATCGATGGACCAGTAATCACTGGCACTACCTGTTATGCCTGCTATGCCTGCTATACCTGCCTGCCTGCTATGCCTACTATGCCCGCCATGCCTGCCTGCCTGCTACGCCTGCTTGCCTGCTATGCCTACTATGCCTGCCATGCCTGCCTGCCTGCCTGCTACGCCTGCCTGCCTGCTATGCCTACTATGCCGGCCATGCCTGCCTGCCTGCCTGCTACGCCTGCCTGCCTGCTACGCCTACCTGCCTGCTATGCCTACTATGCCTGCCATGCCTGCCTGCCTGCCTGCTACGCCTGCCTGCCTGCTATGCCTACTATGCCGGCCATGCCTGCCTGCCTGCCTGCTACGCCTGCCTGCCTGCTATGCCTACTATGCCTGCCATGCCTGCCTACCTGCCTGCTACGCCTGCCTGCCTGCTATGCCTACTATGCCTGCCATGCCTGCTTGCCTTCCTGCTATGCCTGCCTGCCTGCTATGCCTACTATGCCTGCCCTGCCTACCTGCCTGCCTGCCTGCTACGCCTGCCTGCCTGCTATGCCTACTATGCCGGCCATGCCTGCCTGCCTGCCTGCTACGCCTGCCTGCCTGCTATGCCTACTATGCCTGCCATGCCTGCCTGCCTGCCTGCTACGCCTGCCTGCCTGCTATGCCTACTATGCCTGCCATGACCTCGACCTAGCGCCACTAGTAAAGCTGATACTGCCTGCTGTGCCTGCCAAATCGGGTATGCCAGCCTACGCATAACACCGATAGGGAATAGGAGTCTCAAGGACTCAAGGGTGCCTGCCAAATCGGGTATGCCAGCCTACGCATAACACCGATAGGGGATAGGAGTCTCAAGGACTCAAAGTCTGAATATTGCGCACTCCGGAGTGGCACTCGAGGGGAGCGACCCACACGAGTAAAATGCCTGAGTAATAAGTATCCAAGGAGAATAAGTCCGCATGACTGGATCATGACACTGATCTAAATGAAAGTACCATCCACTGAAAGAAACCCAAATCCTCTCCCCGATCTGATGCAACAACAAATGTCCGGTCAACCGCCCAAAATCCGCGGTCGCCGCAATACCCTGCCTACACAGCCTGCCTGTCCCGAATCCCAAGTACCTGCCTACCCTATCCCAGCCCCTGCCCTAACCCGGGCATGATATCCCCTATGTCAAGGTAACTGGAGAAAATGAAATCATGGTTTCTCCTAAGTCAATTCCGGCATGATAGTTCAGCAGAAAAAGGTGGCCTAACTAGGTGACCATTCAAGCATGCAAAAGTCCTTTCTTAACAGAATAATTTCAGTGTTCTAATTCTTACAAGATTTACAGTATGCCTTTATTTGAATATCTGAAGTACTAACCTGCCACAAGCCAAATTATACACATGCTTAAGTCTCCCTATTATACATAAGTATAATATGAATTTAGCCGATTATTACCAAAAGGTTTAAGCAATAATTCCAAGGATTCCAATCAACTTAACACTTGTAAGAGTTACCCTTTGTTAGTATCTAGTCCTCTAAAGATGCAAGTATCAAGTACAAGTCCTCTTCTTTTCATTAAGCATGCTATGTTCATTCCACTAGTATACTAGCAACATTACATAGGATTAGCTCCAATATGCCTAGTGGGTTATCACAAATAGGAGGTTAACAACGGTACCCACCTCGAGCGCTAAAATCCTTGTCCCAAAAGTGAAAACCCGTGCTCACATCAAAAGTCCGCCGCAACACTGTACCAATCTCCAATAAGGACATACATCACTTTAGTTCTACAATCATCACAAAATCCGCGAGGAAAATGGGTCACAAAGAAACTCGGGAAAACTCAAAATCCACAGAAAAACCAGAGGCAACTCAAAATACCAAAAATGAAGCCCTACCTGTGAAGAGTCCAATGGCGCAAGAATCACTCGAATCGGAGGTCGGAGTGAGCCGGGGGAGCCTGAACACTGCAAAGGGACGAAACGGGTCGTCGGTAAACGAGCGTCGCGCCGCGCCGGAAAATGGCCAACCTCGAAAAAAGTGCTCCTAAAATCCCAGGAATGCTCCGGAAGGAAGGTCTCTGGTAGAAGAATATTTTTCCTTAAGGTTGCTCTGTGAAAATCTCCACAGAAAAGGGTCAAATGGCCCTCCCAAAACCCAATTTATAGGCAAAAAACCCAATTCCCACTTATCGGATTCGGGCGCTACAGTAGAGCGCCTGAATCCGGAAATCGGGTCGGACGGAGGGTCCGTCCGACCGCCCGGATCCATCCGGTGCGGCCACGTGTCCCCCGCACAGCAAACAGCTGTGCGGGGCGACTCAGCGCCTGCCGCGTGGCCAACGGGCGCTGGAGGCGGTGCATGCGCCCGCCCTGTGTCCGGCCGACACGTGGCCCGCACTCGAGTGCGGGCCATGTGCGGCCGACCAGCCGCACTGGCGCCCTGCACTGGCCCGCACCCCGAGGCACCGCTCTGCACGCCCGTAGACCGCGCCTTCGTGAGCCGACGAATCCCCGGGCGACACGTGTCGTGCGCCCGGTCCACCAGTGCCGTGCCTTTTCCCTGGACCGCGCCGCGTGCTCCCTCCAATCCGGAAGCGCCACGTGGCCACCCGCGCGGTCCATGCACCGCGGCGCCTCTCCCGTGGACCGAGCAACGTGAGCCGGCCAATGGTGAGCTGCCACGTGGCACTGGCCGGTCCACGGTTCACCCCCCATGCACCAACAAACCCCCAAAACTTCCGGAAGTCCGTTTTTGGTCATCCGGACTCCAAATTGGACAAATAACCAGTCAATTTCAAGCGTTTTTCCGCGCTGAATCCAAATCCGAAGTCCGATTTGCCAAACTCCAACTCTAAAAATTGCCGAAGGCATCCGGAGAGGTGTTCTTTTGTCCAAACTTCACGCTGAGCCCAATTTCAATATCCATCGCGCGCAAAACCACTTCTAAGCATTCGACGGGGTCATCTGACTACTCTCGTGATCCACTAAACACTCTGAGTCCATCACTAGTGTCCAATTGGTGCACAAACACCACCGACGCGCCATATAGGCCTCCAGAAGCTGCTGGTCAACCAGCAATCTCAACGTGGGGATCCAGGTCCTCACATCCTCCCCCACTAAAGAAAGTTTCGTCCTCGAAACTAGCTCAATTCCACCAGGTGTCACAAACACCAAGGGCAAGTACTCATCAGCACTGTCTCTAGCTTCCCAAGTCACCTCTCACTCCCCGTGATCACTCCTCGACAACAACAACAACAGCGACAACCAGTACGGCATAGCCCGATTGCGCAACCTCTAATCTCACGAGCCAGAATTCGCAATGGGCATCCCTCGTACTCCAAACATTCCTAGATCTCAGATGGAGCGAGTCAATCACGGGCGAGGGATCCAGAAGCAAAACACTCCTGCTGAGACGCGAAACACCACAGGGGCTCCATCAAAAGCTGGGGGAAACAAAATAACCGCCAGTGCAACACGCACCAAACCACAACCTGTGTCAACTCAACCAAGGCAACCCTCAGGGACACAACCACAAGCCATGTTTACCTTAACAGTCCCCACAGCGCCAGCTGTGGAATCATCAAACTCAACCCCAGACAGCTTCCTGCTCCAGATATCCGCCATCACAGTGGCCCTGTCGGGGTAATCCAGAATGCTCAACGATAACCCAACGGTAATTCCATAGTCGCTACAGGAGGCATCATTAAAACTCGCAGATCTCTCTCCCAACACTGGAAATGCTAGCATTGGCGCTGGTATCTGTCTCATCATCCGATTGCCAAGCTCTCCTGGCATTGCCCAGTCCAAGAAGCTCCTTACCTTGACCGTAGATATTGATCTCGACCAGTTCCCAAATAGCATCCATATTGGCCGGATTTTCCACCGCCACCCCTACAGCTCGAACAAAGTGACCCAAGAAGGTATGCTTCTGAAGCTACAACTTGTACCTCAATAACATGGCATACAGATTCATCCACACGGCATGGTAGCACCTCCACAAGTGCTCCTCGTGCTCTAAGTCGCTCTGGGAGTAAATCAAAATATCCTCGGGGAACACCACTCCCAATCCGCCCAAGTACAACTGGGACAAACCATTCCTCAGAGCCTAAAGTCACAGGGCATTAGTCATTCCATTTGGCCTCACTATGCTCTCATAATGCCCTTACCGGATCCTGAATGCCCTTTAGGCAAAGTCCTCGGCTGTCTGATTCCAAGTAAGTACTCGCGTCATACTATAACTGCCGGAGTATGACTCCATCAAAAAGGTCCTAGATACCACCCGGACCTGTCTCCACTCTAACCATAAAAGGACCCTCACAGTCGTATATCAACGACGTGGCATCACCACCGTACTCGAACGGCGTGGCATCAGGTCAAACAGACCCCTCGATCCATCAGATCCTGCAACTGCGCCATCAGCTCTCTCCGCTCTACCGGCGATATCCAATGAGGTGCTGTCGAGGGTGGCGCGGTCCCCCAAACCACGTCAAACACAATCTCTTTCTCCCTAACCGGCAGCATCATCAACAGCTCAGGTGAAATCACACCCAGGATCTCATGGGCAATAGAGCTATCCTTGAGTCCCGGTGCCGCCGTAAGCACCTCACACACTGTCGCTCTAACCTGTGTGCTCTAACTATCCCAACCATCAAGCCTTCTCTCGACTGCCTCGTAGAAGGTCAAAATACTATCTCCCAGCAGGTGCTGTCCAAAACTCCGAGAGGAAAATGGGTCACAAAGAAGCTCGGGAAAACTCAAAATCCACATAAAAACTAGAGGCAACTCAAAATACCAAAAATGAAGCCCTACCTGTGAAGAGTCCAATGGCGCAAGAATCACTCGAATCGGAGGTCGGAGTGAGCCGGGGGAGCCTGAACACTGTGAAGGGACGAAACGGGTCGTCGGTGAACGAGCGTCGCGCCGCGCCGGAAAATGGCCAACCTCGAAAACCGTGCTCCTAAATTCCCAGGAATGCTCAGCAAGGAAGGTCTCTGGTAGAAGAATATTTTTCCTTAAGGTTACTCTGTGAAAATCTCCACAGAAAAGGGTCAAATGGCCCTCCCAAAACCCAATTTATAGGCAAAAAACCCAATTCCCACTTATCGGATTCGGGCGCTACAGTAGAGCGCTTGAATCCGGAAATCGGGTCGAACGGAGGGTCCGTCTATAACGACCCGGCCCACTAGCAACAATAACTCGTTGGGCCCAAACCACAGCCCAAAATGCTTAAGCCCAGTTTGCAAACTCTGATTTCAAAAAAAAAAAAAAAAAAAAAATTTTACCGGATTTTTAAAACTCGGGGCGTGACAGATTACATTTGGTATCAGAGCCAATAACCAGCCGGAAGTGTGTGATAAGTCTCGGCTGAGCCTGGGTCTAGATGACAGGGCTAGCGAGACGAGTCGCACATCGCCTGGTGATCTTGGGCTTGTGTGTGTTTGGGCTGACGAGGACGTCAGGCCTAAACGGGGGGAGTCTGTGACGCCCCCAATAGTCCCACATCGGATGTGGATGGATTTATGATTGGGTTTATATGAGACTTGGACACTAGTAATAATAACTGGGCTTAAGCATTTTGGGCTGTGGTTTGGGCCCAACAAGTTATTATTGCTAGTGGGCCGGGTCGTTACACCGTCCGACCGCCCGGATCCATCCGGTGCGGCCACGTGTCCCCCGCACAGCAAACAGCTGTGCGGGGCGACTCAGCGCCTGCCGCGTGGCCAACGGGCTCTGGAGGCTGTGCATGCGCCCGCCCTGTGTCCGGCCGACACGTGGCCCGCACTCGAGTGCGGGCCATGTGCGGCCGACCAGCCGCACTGGCGCCCTGCACCGGCCCGCGCCCCGAGGCACCGCTCCGCGCGCCCGTAGACCGCGCCTTCGTGAGCCGACGAATCCCCGGGCGACACGTGTCGTGCGCCTGGTCCACCAGTGCCGCGCCTTTTCCCTGGACCGCGCCGCGTGCTCCCTCCAATCCGGAAGCGCCACGTGGCCACCCGCGCGGTCCATGCACCGCGGCGCCTCTCCCGTGGACCGAGCAACGTGAGCCGGCCAATGGTGAGATGCCACGTGGCACTGGCCGGTCCACGGTTCACCCCCCATGCACCAACAAACCCCCAAAACTTCCGGAAGTCCGTTTTTGGTCATCCGGACTCCAAATTGGACAAATAACCAGTCGATTTCAAGCGTTTTTCCGCGCTGAATCCAAATCCGAAGTCCGATTTGCCAAACTCCAACTCTAAAAATTGTCGAAGGCATCCGGAGAGGTGTTCTTTTGTCCAAACTTCGCGCTGAGCCCAATTTCAATATCCATCGCGCGCAAAACCACTTCTAAGCATTCGACGGGGTCATCTGACTACTCTCGTGATCCACTAAACACTCTGAGTCCATCACTAGTGTCCAATTGGTGCACAAACACCACCGACGCGCCATATAGGCCTCCAGAAGCTGCTGGTCAACCAGCAATCTCAACGTGGGGATCCAGGTCCTCACATATTGGATTCCTTTCCTTATTGGATGATTGTGTGGGTATGCTTCGGGTCGCCTTGTTGAGGTTGGCACCATGATGTGGTTTGGTGCGTGTTGCACTAGTGGT
Source organism: Tillandsia leiboldiana (assembly GCA_029204045.2). NCBI lineage: Eukaryota > Viridiplantae > Streptophyta > Magnoliopsida > Poales > Bromeliaceae > Tillandsia > Tillandsia leiboldiana. Next base: position 18,566,494 of record CM055071.1, read on the forward strand.
TATTTCCGTTTTCCCCCAGCCTTTTATTGGAGCCCTTGGGTATTTCACGTCTCAGCTCAGGAGTGATGTGTTTTTCCTCGCCCGTGTTTTGCTTGCCCCTTTGAGATCTGTGATTGTTGGAGTGCGAGGGATGCCCGTTGTATTTTCTGGCTCAAGAGATGAGAGAATTGCACATCGGGCCATGCCGTACTTGTTGTTGTTGTTGTTGAGGAGTAATCACGGGGAGCGAATCGTGTTTCGGGAGCTGGAGGCGTATTGATGGATACCTACCCGTGGGATTTGTGGCTCTTGATGGACTTGATCTAGTTTCGAGGACGAAACTTTCTTTTAGTGGGGGAGAGTGTGAGGTCCCGAAATCCCCCGCGTAGGGTTTGCTGGTTGTTGGGCAGCTTTTTGTGGCCGTTGGGGGTGTTTGTGCGCTTGTCGGGCCCGAGAAATGGATTTGTGTTGCAATTTGGGATTTAGTTGCATCACTGGAGGCCTGCGTGGTGTGTCGGTGGTGTTTGCGCGCAATTTGGACACAAGTGTTGGACTTCGGGCTTAAAAAGGGATCCCGTGGAAAATTTGGAGGACCCGTCGAGTGTTTGGAGGTGGTTTCGCGCGACGCGGGTGTCAAATTTGGACTCCGGGCGAAGTTTGGATAAAAGATTTCCTCTCCGGTTGCCTTCGGAAATTTTTAGAGTTGGAAATTGGCAAATCGGATTTTTGGAATGGACCCGGCGCGAAAATCGGATCAAGTTGGCTTTTCGGGGGCAATCGGCAATTTTCCGGATGAGAATTTGGAGAATCGGACATCGTTTTTGGATTCAGCGCGCGAAATCGCTAAGAATGGACTATTTACTTGTTTGTTTTGAAGCCCGGTTGTGTTGCGCATTTTTCGAGGCATCGCGACACGTTTCCCGTGGCGAGGCGAGGCACGAAAATCGAGGCAGTGGCGCGCGGATCGAGGCGGCATACGGCGGGGCAGCGCGCGTCAGAGCGCTTCGGCGCAGGTCGCGCGGGGGCCGCCACATGGCGGGCCCCCGTTGGCGCCCGCGCGGGCGCGGGGTCACGCGCCGTGTGGCGTGCGCGTGTCCCGCGCCTTGGGGGTGGCGCGGTGTAACGCGCCCGTGTAGCGGGCGCGTTACCACGCGCCACGTGGCGCGCTGGGCGCGTGCGTGGACCCGGCGCACGCGCCCGGCTGCGTGGACCAGCGGCTGGAGGCTCCTGGTTGGCCGGTGCGCCGTGGACCGGTGCACCGTGGACCACCCTTCTCCCTACCCTCTCTTTTCTTCTTCTTCTTTCTCCCCCGCACACCGTTTTCTCCTCCTTTTTCTTTTCTTTCTTCTCCGAGAGCGAGAGGGTGTGGGGGAGGAGTTTGGGTGAGGTGTGGCGGTGCGTCGTGGACCTCGTGGAGCGCGCGAGGTGTTCCAACGGAGCAGTTGGGCAGCGCGGCGCAGTCGGGTAGATCCCGTGTGCTAATTTTGCGGTGTTTTTGGCACAGTTTGGAGCGTTCTTTTGGACAGTAAATTGACCCTCTTGCTCTTATCTGTGTTAGGGATCATGTTACTGCACCGTTTTGCGTGCGGTCTCCGACGCCGTGCACCGTTTTGCGTGCGGACTCTGTTTTGCGTGCAATTTTCGGCACCGTGCTCCGATATGCGTGCGGTCCCCGACACCGTGCACCATTTTGGTGCGGATTCCGTTTTGCATGCGGTTTTCGGCACCGTGCTCCGATTTGCGTGCGGTCCCCGACGCCGTGCAACATTTTGCGTGCGAACTCCGTTTGGCGTGCGGGTTCCGGCACCATGCTCCATTTTGCGTGCGGTCCCTGACGCCGTGCACCGTTTTGCGTGCGGACTCCGTTTTGCGTGCGGTTTCTGGCACCGTGCTCCGATTTGCGTGCGGTCCCCGACGCCGTGCACCGTTTTGCGTGCGGACTTTGTTTGGCGTGCGGGTTCCGACACCGTGCTCCGTTTTGCGTGCGGTCCCCGACGCCGTGCACCATTTTGCGTGCGGATTCCGTTTTGCGCACGAGTTTCGGCACCGTGCTCCGTTTTGCGTGCGGATCGCGTGGAGGCCAATTGCAAGTGTCTACGAGCAATTGGTGACAAATCGAGGTGGGTGGCCTTATCTCCAAGTTTTATGGACTGTACAGTAATTCTACTGATGTAGGAATATGCATGATAGTTTATTTACTTGTGTAGCATGCTAGATTGTAGGAATTGTTATTCCTTTTATCATCTGTTAATATAGTTATCTTGGAACTTGACCTAGCACCCCCGTCATATGTTGCATGTGTAACCAGACCAGTAGAAAACCCTCACTTGGGCTAGGGTTATTTATGTTTAGACACCCACACTGTTTTTCTATTCCTGGACATAGTGTTATCCTCGTCCGGGTAGTGGGCCGAGAGGTCGGGACTTTCTTTTAGTGTGGGATGCATTTGCACTCGTGCTTGGGAGCAGAGTGGAGTCTGGTAGTGTAGTGGGTTGCTTATCTGTGCCGGAAGCCGTTTGGGTAAACGATAGTCCCGGGAGGTCTTGTATCCCTGTTGTGCTGTCGTGGGAGGGAGCCGTTGAGCAGACGGTAGTCCCGGGCCGTCGAGTATCTTCCGGTCAGTGTTGTTGGGAACCGTTGTGGTTGACGGTGGTCCCAGGTTGTTGGGTTATATGAATAATAGGATCTAAATAGGGGAAAAAACACCTAGAGGGGGGTGAATAGGTGTAAACCATAAACACTCAAAAATCTTTGCGATATAAAAACCCAATGCGGAAAAATAAATAACACGCAGAGATTTTTACGTGGAAAACTCCAAACCGGAGTAAAAAACCACGGGACCGATAACACGGTGAAATCCACTAGAATTAAACACGTACAAGGTGATATACCGTACTCACAGACGACTCAACCTTTTCCATACGCTCCTAGTTGATCTTCTCCGCTCGCTCCACGACGCTTCTCGAATCCACGATGTGCGTCCAACGCCGAATCCACGGCGTCCAACGTCGAGTCCACGACATCCGACCGAATCCACGGTCTTCACCCAGTAGCACGCTTCGAATCCACGAACGTACCTCGCTCCGAATCCACGAGAGCGGTTGCACCTTGAATCCACAAGGCCACGCGAGTCCACGCGCCGATTTTGGGGTAAATCGTTTTTTTTGGGTGGTGATGATCCGCCGAATACTTAGATTAGAAATAGATCGGAAATACCATCTAAGTATTCATTGATTTGATTCAACTCAAAATGTGAGTATGAAAACCTAGAATCAAATCAATCAATATAGATGAAGAAACATAAGATAGAATCTATGATTTCCTTTCTTCTCTATATGTGGATCTTAGGCCGTATATAGGATTATATATTATTATGACGGCTATTTGGATTTTCGGCTTACCCTAGAAAAAAGAATCATAGGGTCTATTTATAGGTTAGAAACCCTTGGAAGAAGATAAGGATCAAAAACTAACCTTTTCTGGAGTTTTTACATGACGACGATCCGGATCGGAGATCGGCGATCCGGATTGCAGTAGCGAGAAAAACAGATTCCAGAAAAACGAAGGTTCGGGATCCGGATCGAAGTGCTTGATCCGGATCGTTCATACAGTTCACCAAACATCAACGTTCGGGATCCGGATTGCAGTAGCCTGATCCGGATCGTTCAAATAAAATGGTAAACTCAGTGTTCGGGATCCGGATCAAGGGAAGCTACGATCCGGATTGAACTGGTGTATGAACGAACCACCTTCGGGATCCGGATTGCACAATCTGACCCGGATCCTGAACATGTCCCATGTCCAGTTTTTGATATTTATGTAATACCAAATCCATCCAAGTGTTTCTACGCTATAAGAAGTATTCGGATCACCAAAGATATTAAGTTAAACATACCTGATCCTTTTGAATTCTTCTTTCTTGAGATTGAGTTATATGATCCAACTTCCTTTACCTTCAATCTTCAAGACTTAACTGAATTCACGAAATACGCCAACTCAAATTCCGTAACAATCTCCCCATTTGGCGGTTTCGTGACAAAACATAGATCCACTCAAGAAAATTCAAAAAGATATTTTTGTTGCTATCACCATACAACAAAAATTTACAATGGAGATCCAAAATAAAATACATGAGTTAAACTCCTAAAAACAGACTCTAGACTTAGACATCTGTACTCTCTGCAAAGGAAATCATTCTTGACAAAAGAAATCGTTAGATACCTCGAGAATTTTATATCATTCAAAAACCACATACAGAGATGAAGTTTATACTCATTTATACTTACCATGACATTTATACATTCAGATATGTAAACTGATCATAGTTAAAACACCAACATATCTTCTATGCAATCAATTACCAAATGTCATGTTAGTGAACATCAACTTGTTAGTTATATTACATGCCCAAATAGTTAGACGAATAGTTAGTCGAGGCATGCATTCAAACACAAATGAAAACCGAAAGTTGAAGTTCTACTTACCATTCAAGTTGAGGTTATACTTACCTCTATAGTTTCAAGTTTTCTCAGTAACCATTGTATCATTGTTTATACTTTTGTTTATACTTCTCTCTCCCCCTTTTTGTCACAAAAGTTAGCCAAAAAATTACCAAAATGGAGAGAATAGTTAACAGTTCAAGTACCAGAAGTTTGAGAACAAAAACTTAAAACTAAAACTTAAAAACCTGCACAAAAAAAGTAAAAAAAAAAATGAAGTTCCTGCACAAGAGAATTAGTAGACAAACAATTCAAGCATCTGAATCTGAGTCATCCGAGGCGCTGTATCCCATTTTCGAGAACGTTTTCTGCATTAACTTCTTTATTGACGAGACCGTCTTAGTTAATGTGATTTGGGATGCTGTGATTATCTCGACTTCTTCGGAGATTCGCCTCTGCTCTTTGGTGATTTGCTCTTGTTGAAAAGATAGGCGCTGTTGTTGCTTGAAAATCGAAGTTACCGATGCTTGATCATCCGCGCCGGGTGCTTGTTGAGACGGTGAGGCAGAGGTGCCGACACAAGGTTTCTTTCCAGTGGAGGGTGTCGGAGTAACATGTGGTAATTTGTGAAGTGACTTTATAATCGTTGACTCATCTATCATCCCCCAACAGTGTTGATATGATGTCGAGCTTATATCAATTTCAAACTTTTGCAAGATCCTCATGATGATTAATGGAAATGGAAGTCGCTCAGAAGGATGAGGATGCACAACATACCTTGACATTCTATTCCAAATTATGTAGGGGATGTTCATGTTCAATCCTACAGCCTCAGAGGGATGACCTATGAGATATAAGAACAGCATTCTATCCCATCTCACTAACTTGGTCTGCATGTTAGGAAGAATGTTGTAACATGTGATGAAATTAAGAAATCGGTACTCCAGCCGAAGATGTTTAGATTTTACACTTTTGCCATCAGCTGTTCAGTTCCTTCCAAATAAATTTTTCCTATCACGGTTTGCCACAAGGCATTCGTCAAACTTCTTCCCGTCAAATAGTTGATCCCCGATGTGTTGGATTCCATTCCAAGGACTTCGCCGATTAATTGCGGAGTGATTTTAAGTTTCATCCCTTGGATATTTGTATAGAAATGCATTGAGCCACGTTCATCTTCTTGAAGATGTCTTGCATTCGTGTAGAAGGTTCTTACACGATACAAGCAATACCCAAGTAATTCAGGGAATCGGCAGACTTGGATGAGATTAGCTTGCTCAATTAAAGTTCCAAACTCTGGTGAGTGATTTCGGAGAGCTTCAACGTTGACATGTCGTTCACCGATACATTCACGATGTTCAAAAGCTCGAAGGCGATCAATGCTGACGAACACTCCTTCCACCCGAGGCGGGGAGTCAGGAACCATTGGCTTGCTAGCATTAGCCTCTCGTGCTTGTCCAAAGCGTCGAGCAAGTCGTTTCCTTTTTACCGAGACGGTCGGTGACGACATAGGTGCTTTTCCTGTGTCAATGGGTGCCTTTCCTTTTGATCCATTGGAAGCCTTTTGTTCAGGTTTAACGGGCATTGATTCCTCATCATTCATTAACACGTCCCAGTCTACTTCATCATTATTTGTTTCAGTTTCCGAGTCACTAATCAGATCAAATTCACCTTTTCGTTGAAGTTTCTTGGCTCTTTTCAGTTTATTGGTTGCTCGAGTATGCACCATTGTGACTAACAGCAAGATAATCCATGAGACTTCCATAGCTGTGCGTGCTTTAAGAGGATTGAAATCCTGTGAAGAGCAACTCAAGAACACGAAAAAATTGTTAATTTTCAAAAATTAGAAAAATTGTACCCAAACAATCATTATCATGTAGAGAGACTAGGAATCAAATTAGTTTTTCAAAAGGAAATTTAAAAATAGATCAATTGCATGATTTTGGAAAATTCCCATTATATGCCCTAAAACAGAAATTTTTGAAATCGAAGATCAAAAATCCGTTTATCTTGAGAATACCTAGCATATAATCAAAACTAATCTACCCAGAGTTCTTATTTCAAAAGAAATTTGATCAAAAACCATCCACAAATGAAATTGATACAAGAAATTCATCACGTTTTGAGGAGGAATAAGAAAAACTGTGAAAAACCGAGATTTTGATCAATAAAACTTACTTGGAATTGAAGAACTTGAGTTTGAAAGCTTCCAAGATGGATGAAATCTAGAGAGAGAAGCTCTGGAAACTTTGGAACAAAAGATTGGAGTAAAAGAAATCAAAACCCTTTTGTTCTATATAAAACCCTAGCCGCGATCCGGATCAGTTCGTGATTACGATCCGGATCGGCTACCCGCAGTGAAAAACTGCGTTCGGGATCCGGATCGGCAGGTCCAATCCGGATCGTCTGCCCGCAGAAGAATATCTGCGTTCGGGATCCGGATCGGCAGGTCCAATCCGGATCGGCTCCAACTTTTTCTTTAGAAAATTTCAGAGAAATTCTAGAAAAACCAGAAAAAGATTGTAAGCACTTTTGTGTATCAACTTTAAATGAAAATCATCGTTTCATACAACAAGAAATAGATTATACCAAATCTATCAATAACATCTAACAAATAAAACGAAAATTTATAAAAATTAAATCCTTTAAAGTTGAACAACTTCAATTACATCTAACTTGATCTTATGAGTAATGCCTTTATCAAATCATCAATTCGGTAAAGAAAATGAAATACAAAGATCAATAGATGTCTAACATCCCAGATAAATTAGATAATATATCTAGTCAATTTATTGAAGAGAGTGGCTCTTTGAGCATCTTTCATTAAAAATCCCACCTTATACCAACCTTGAAATTTTGACAGAGTCAAGTATTTCAACATGCATTTTAATTAATCAAACATGAAAAACCTTGCTTGGTATACATGTGGTAGCTGCACACAGTACTCGGACGACCGAGGTGGTAGCTTTTTCCTCCATGTGGTGGTAGTTTTCACACTCCTCATTGGGATGTAACTCTTTCCACATCTTTTGAGCATAGTACTTTTTCTTTGACTCCCCCTCAATTGGCTATCAATTATTTAAGATATAAAGTATTCAGCCAAATATTGATCTCGATTTCATACTCGACTAAATAGTCAAATAAGATAAAAACTATACCAAGAGATCATCGAGAGAGAAATTGACTTTGATCAAAACAAAGATAAGTTAATTGACATAAATGATCATTGCATCAAATGAAATATTATGATATCTAAGGCATAATAGATTTCTAAATATATAAAAGGATGCAGTCAAAGTCAATAAAACTAATGCTCAATTAATATTCTATGTCTAAGCATAGATAATGAACAAAAACACAAAAACAAAACCTAACCTAAACAAGAGTTTCAAAAAGGGTTTATTTCAAGGAAGGCATTCCAATTGGTTTACGCAAATGAATAAAACGTTTTTGATCCAAAGGTTTTGTTAAAATGTCAGCTAATTGATCTTCAGTTGAAATGTAGGAAATTTGAAGAATATTTGATTCAACTAGCTCTCTAAGAAAATGATATCTAAGTTCAATGTGTTTTGTTCTAGAGTGCAACACAGGGTTTTTTGAAATGTTTATAGCACTTGTGTTGTCACATAAAACAGTTACCGAAGTTGCTGAAATCCGGAAGTCGCTCAACACGCTTTTCATCCAAATAAGTTGAGTCAAACAACTACCCGCTGAGATGTATTCCGCTTCGGCAGTCGAGAGTGCAATGCAGTTTTGCTTTTTACTATGCCATGCAACAAGACAATGGCCAAGATAAAAACATGCACCACTCGTACTTTTCCGATCATCCACAGATCCTGCCCAATCGGTATCTGAGTATCCAATAATATCTAAACTTGTTCCCATAGGATACCAAATTCCGAAGTTTACAGTTCCTTTGACGTACCGGATGATCCGTTTCACCGCTTTCAGGTGAACCTCCTTTGGTGCTGATTGTGTCACGCCCCGGGTGGAAACCAGAACCCGGGCTCGCCAACAGATCCGCCATGCACACGGAATTTTCCATGTACACAAAGCGTCGGTAACCTGCTCAGATATAAATGTACAATAAAAGAGCATAATACATAGCTGAACTAAAAGAACTACATAATATCTCAGACTGGAAAAGAAATAAGCTGTAAAAATACAATAAACTCCCAGCTCACCAAAATAATACACCCAGCTGGCCAAAGCCAGACCACAAAATAAAAGTGAACTACTACAGTCTGAGTAAAAGGGGTACAATATCTGTCTAACAGCAACTCACAGCCTCACAGGAGATCTATCTACTCAGCGATCCCCTCACCTCGATCAGCTGCCGATGGCCCCGCAGCTCCCGCAGAAGACGCTGCAAAACAAGGAAAAGAAAGAGAGAAAAACAACAGTGGGGGTGAGAACCACTAGTAAACCAGTAGCCTCCCCCTGTGGGTAAAGCCTCAAACTCCGACGTACCCACTGAGTCTACCAGAGGCAAGAATGAAGAAAGTGGTAAGCTATAAAACTACAGATAAGAAGGAACTACCACTAGTATGCCTCTAAATGCAATGCCAAAATGAATGACTGTAAGTATGCATCAGTAACCGCATCTGTCCAAATAAACCCAATCTAGCCACCAGTAAAAACTGGTACAGCCTGCTGCCGCTATCATCATCGTGCAACCTGATCCGCACCAAAGTGATAGCAATGAGTCAATGCCGTCCGGTATCCACTTGGTACCCCGCACGCTTCGAAGTGGCACTCGAGGGGAGCTACCCACACGAGGAAAGTAACCATGTCATAAGTATCATAAAAGCAGGACTGGATCATGACTATGATCAAAGTGGAAAACCCCTCCACTAAAGAAAACCCCAATCTGATGCAAAGGTAAACATCCAGTCAACCGCCTAATGTCCGCGGTTACCGCAATACCCCACAAGTCCACAATCTGATGAAATAACCAACATCTGGTCAACCGCCTAATATCCGCGGTTACCACAATGCCCCACAATCCATAATCAAGTACGACCTGTCCCAGACTCCAAGGTCCCGACTACACTATCCCAAACCCCTGCTCGAACCCGAGCAACATGAATCAAAAGTCAAAATGAGAAGGAGAAAGAAAACAATCATGGTTTCTCCTAAGTCAAATCCCAATATGATAGTGTAGCAATAAATAGTGGCCTATCTAGATGTCCAAACAAGCATGCAACAGTCCTCAAGAAAGATAAAAGAAAGTGTATCAAATAGTAACTCCACATGTGTATTAAGTAATAGCTCCGCATAAATGTAACCATCATGCTAAAATCATCAGTCAACTACACATGTATATAATCCCTGGTCCATAACAAATCTCAAAGTGGTACCCGCACATAGATATGTCATCATGTCCCAATACTTAATCCATTTAACCCACTTTCATAAAATCTATGTGCTACATGGCATGTTAATTATCACTATTAAAATATCTCAATGATCATGTTCCAACAACAATATTATCCCAGTAATATTTCCAACATGCTATATCCATATAATTAATCTCAAATGATAGGCTCGCATTTATATCATTCAATCATGCATGGTAATCAATCAATAAGTCCAAACGGGGAATCCTCTAAATAAACTTAGTGAGTAAATCACAGTAAGAGGTAAGCAACAACTACCCACCTGAAAAGCTGACTGTCCAAATCCCACAGCTGAAAATACCAGGAAATCCAAATCTCCTACTCCAAAGGGTGCAGTAATACCCGCAACTCTCCTGGGTACAACATAAAGTCCATAAATCCCAAAAACTACCCCCGCATACACATACAGAAATCAGTCCCAAAGATGCCCTTATTTCACCTGCTTAAAATGCCCAGAAAATTCCAATAAAAATATCACAGCGATCCTTGCGTCGATACCTTCGAAACGAGTACCTGCACGTCCAAATCCGAGTTCTGCAGGTCAAGATATAAATTCGACAAGGTAACCATCCCTAAAGGATCCTCCAAAAAAAACTGTAGCACTTAACTCTGGAAAAACAGTGATTTCTCACTTTCGGGAAATTCAGAAAATTCCAAGAAAAATACGGGACGTTCATTGCGACGAGTAGATCAAAATCGACTCTTTAAACGCCTTGATCCGATGTTCCTACGACAAGATATAAAATCAACAAGCTCATGTTGTCCAGGAAATCCATCACAGAAAATGGGGTCAAAAGATGCCTCGGGAACCGTGCCAAAAACCCAAAATGAAGCGAAACGATCAACACAGAAATCGAAGCCTTACCTCTCAGGAACACGCTGTCGAAGAAATCGTCCAAAAATTCCTCCTGGTTTGCGCACAGGAAAATCCTGACTGAACTGCGACGGAAATGAACTAAAAAAGAGGAAACGTCGAAGCGCGCCGCGTCGCAGATGACTCGCTGTCGGTAACTCCAAAAATTCCAAAACTTCCTAGAGAGATGGAGGATAGAGAGAGGAAGAAGTCCTCTTAAGGCCGTACCCTTAGATTCTCTCTCTAAAACTCGGGAAAGGCAGAAGAAAAGAGGGGTGGTGGGCTATTTATAGCCCACCAAACATTCGGGCGCACCCCCGAATTCGGGCGCCCGAATGGGCCGCAGCCCGGCCCGCGACCAGCGCCCGGAATCACCCGGGCACGCCACGTCACCCCCGAACAGCGAACAGCGGCGCCCGCGAGTCGGGCGCCGCCGCGTGTTCCCGCTCGAACACCGCACAAGCGGCGCCCGCCAATGGCTGGGCGCCACGTGGCGCACGTGGGCGGCGCCTCGCCCGCCACGCGGGCGGCGCCCGCCAATGAACAGTGGACACGTGTCCCACGTGGTCCACGGGGCGCACGAGCCCGGTCCACGCGCCGGGTCTTCCGGATCCTGTCGGCCAATCAGGGGATGCCACGTGTCACAGCCACCGCCGCCTCCTTTGACGCCGTCCAACCAATCAGAGGCTGCCACGTGGCATTCAGAATCTTCGGTGCTCCCGGTGCACGCCTATTCTGTGGACCGCCCGCCTGCGCGCCTGCCCGCGCCCGCCCGCGCTGCCCGCGGCCCTGCTCCGCCGCTGCGCCGCTGTTCTCCGCCGTGCGCCGCCGCTCGCCGCCTGCCGCCGGTCGCCGGAACAGTATTTTCCGGCGGCCGGAGTTACTGTTTCGGTGAATAGTGTTTTTGGCGCCGAAAATTAAGTGAATACACTATTTTGATCGTTTTCGCGCTCTGAGTCCAAATCCGCTGTCCGATTTTCCAAATTCTCATCCGAAATTTTGCCGAAAGCCCCCGGAAAGGCCCACTTGATCCGATTTTCGCGCCGGGTCCATTTTAAAAATCCAATTTCGATTCTACAAGCTCCATAACACTGTGTGAGCTTCCTATAGTCACTGATAAAGCCGCAAAAGCTTCTACAAAAGTCCGGGTCATCACATCCTCCCCCTCTAAAAAGAGTTTCGTCCTCGAAACAAAACGAAACAGCATCCCATAGTGTGACGCCCCACTTCCCAGGGGGTCACCCATCCTAGAACTACTCTAGCTCTAGCACGCTTAACTCTCATGTTCCTCTTGGATCTTGCTACCATCCAAAATGCTATAGCCGGGTTAGAGATTTAGTCCTATTATATCATTTATATAGAGGACTAATCCAAATTCCGGGGGTGTCACATTCTTCCCCCCTTTAAGCCCTGACGTCCACGTCAGGCTCAAGCACATTCACAAGCACCAGGCGATGTGAGACTCGTCTCGCTAGCCTTAGCCGACCTTGTGAGGAGCTGCACTCCACTCACAACGGTCATTAGCCGGGGAGCCTCGCTCTACCCGCCATATAACCCTGGCTCAGCCGAGACTCATCTCACATTTCCGGCTGGTGAATGTCTCTGATACCAACTGTGACGCCCCACTTCCCAGGGGGTCACCCATCCTAGAACTACTCTAGCTCTAGCACGCTTAACTCTCATGTTCCTCTTGGATCTTGCTACCATCCAAAATGCTATAGCCGGGTTAGAGATTTAGTCCTATTATATCATTTATATAGAGGACTAATCCAAATTCCGGGGGTGTCACACATAGTCCGATGCCTCACATAAGTAGGGGTAGGTGTCCGTCATCTCCGACTCCAGCCCCCAAAGCTGTCTGCAAGCTCCTTCAAAAACGTGAAGCAAACCTCTAGCTCGAGCCGCCATATCTCTTCTAGCATCCCTGGTACACGCACACCTCCTGGTACACGAATACCTCATGGTCACTATCCTCGCGGCACAATCGATCATCGTGAAGTACCGAGCCTGCCCATCCATCCTGAGCATCCTATTCATGTCCCGCAGCCATCTGGTCTGCTGGCAAAATCTAGGACTCAATCTACACCGGGTAGGACCAATGACACTCCTCCATGTGCAAGATGTGATCGGGAATCTGAACCTCCCGTGCACGTGGTAACCATCCTACCCCTAACCCAGGCAATGATGCCAATATACTCCTAACAAATGACTAGGATGCTCAAATGCAATACAAAGCAAAATCTAATGCCAGAAGGTAAAATAATACCTGTCACCACATGATCGGCTGCTGAAAAGTCCTCCACCTGAGCGGCATATACCCGACCGCTCTGAGCCGGTGGCCAGTGATCAGAAGAGTGGAAGGGAGGTGACCTGCTCACTGGAGCAAAAGACTGCTGAGCTGACGTCCTCTGTCGAAATGCACTAGGAGCCGAGGCTGAAGATGGTGCCGTGGAAGTCGATAGGGGGCATGAAGCTCGAACGTGGCCTGACTGTCCACACTTATAACAACGACCCCACCTCAGATCACAGGTGTGAGACATATGAGGTTCTCCACAGAAAATACATCTGTCACGACGTTGTGGTTGCTGTTGCGGCTGCTGCTGTTGCTGCCTCTGGGGTCCACCAAACTCTCGTTGCTCAAAATGCCCCTGGCCATGAGACTGAGGCCGCGACGGTCGTGGCGGTCTCCAAGAACTAGCCTGTCCTCCATCATCAGGTGCTGGTCGCTTCCTCTCAGAACTCTGTGCGACCGACCCGCTCCTCCTGGCAATCTTCGTGTTGCCCTGCTCCACCCACAGTGCCTGCTCAACGGCTTCACCAAGGGTCTGTAGCCTCCGAACGTGCACCAGGGTATAGATCTCAGGTCGAAGTCCAGACTCGAACAACTCGACCTCATGCGGTCCATCACGGGCAACGAAAGGCACGCAGTTAAGCAACTGCATAAACTCCTGGTAGTACTCCTGCACCGATTTGTCTCCCTGCTGGATATTCTTCAAGTCGTCCTCCAGCTTCCGTTTCACGCTCCCAGAAAAGTACGTTCCAAGTAGCATACGCCGGAACTCGGACCAGGGCAGCTGTCGTGTGGTCTGGAACTCCGCTGGCTCCACCCGACGCCACCATGCGTCAGCATCCCCCTCGAGACAATGCACTGCCATGTGCACTCTGTACTTCGGGTCGATGAAGAAATCCCTAAACAGTTTCTCCATCGAAGATAACCAAGCCTCCGTATCCCACGGTTGCGCGTTCTGCCCCGAGAATCTAGGCGGTCCATACTGGCAGAACTTGGTGAGCTTCTCCGCGATATACTCCTCCTGAGAAGGGGTCAAAGGCTGGGCCGCTCCTCGAGCCCCACTACTCGATGATGGCGCCGTCGGCACACGAAGTGGTACAGGTGGTACAGGGGCCTCCAAAACAGTCGGGGACGGCGCCGCCTCTCTCTGGGCTACAAGCTGGTCAATCCTCTGCTCCTGCCGACGGGTATGCTCCGCCAATTGGGCCACCATGGCCCTCAGCTCACTCAACTCCGAAGATCCGGTCTGCTCCGGCTCCTCAGGGGGTGTAAGGATACCCCGAGTAGTAATCCGACGTCGGGGAGGCATCCTGCCAACAGAAAACACAAGTCAGGACGTAACCACGCACGACCCAATCTAGCGAAAGTCAAAGACATCCCCCTATTTCTGTAGCTTTATGTTGTCTGCAGCCAACATAACCGTTCACAGAAACAAGATATGTCGATCCCTCTTCCCTCATCGGAAGAGTCAAATAACCCAATCACCGACTTTTGCCAAAAACATCACGTCTCTCACGCCCTATCATCCTAGGGTCCAACTTAAGCCTAGGGTTTTCTAAGTCCCAACTGACCTATCCCTAAGCTCTGATACCAAATTAATCTGTCACGCCCCGGGTGGAAACCAGAACCCGGGCTCGCCAACAGATCTGCCATGCACATGCAATTTTCCATGTACACGAAGCGTCGGTAACCTGCTCAGATATAAATGTACAATAAAAGAGCATAATACAGAGCTGAACTAAAAGAACTACATAATATCTCAGACTGGAAAAGAAATAAGCTGTAAAAATATAATAAACTCCCAGCTCACCAAAATAATACACCCAGCTGGCCAAAGCCAGACCACAAAATAAAAGTGAACTACTACAGTCTGAGTAAAAGGGGTACAATATCTGTCTAACAGCAACTCACAGCCTCACAGGAGATCTATCTACTCAGCGATCCCCTCACCTCGATCAGCTGCCGATGGCCCCGCAGCTCCCGCAGAAGACTCTGCAAAACAAGGAAAAGAAAGAGAGAAAAACAACAGTGGGGGTGAGAACCACTAGTAAACCAGTAGCCTCCCCCTGTGGGTAAAGCCTCAAACTCCGACGTACCCACTAAGTCTACTAGAGGCAAAGAATGAAGAAAGTGGTAAGCTATAAAACTACAGATAAGAAGGAACTACCACTAGTATGCCTCTAAATGCAGTGCCAAAATGAATGACTGTAAGTATGCATCAGTAACCGCATCTGTCCAAATAAACCCAATCTAGCCACCAGTAAAAACTGGTACCGCCTGCTGCCGCTATCATCATCGTGCAACCTGATCCGCACCAAAGTGATAGCAATGAGTCAATGCCGTCCGGTACCCACTTGGTACCCCGCACGCTTCGAAGTGGCACTCGAGGGGAGCTACCCACACGAGGAAAGTAACCATGTCATAAGTATCATAAAAGCAGGACTGGATCATGACTATGATCAAAGTGGAAAACCCCTCCACTAAAGAAAACCCCAATCTGATGCAAAGGTAAACATCCGGTCAACCACCTAATGTCCGCGGTTACCGCAATACCCCACAAGTCCACAATCTGATGAAATAACCAACATCTGGTCAACCGCCTAATATCCGCGGTTACCACAATGCCCCACAATCCATAATCAAGTACGACCTGTCCCAGACTCCAAGGTCCCGACTACACTATCCCAAACCCCTGCTCGAACCCGAGCAACATGAATCAAAAGTCAAAATGAGAAGGAGAAAGAAAATAATCATGGTTTCTCCTAAGTCAAATCCCAATATGATAGTGTAGCAATAAATAGTGGCCTATCTAGATGTCCAAACAAGCATGCAACAGTCCTCAAGAAAGATAAAAGAAAGTGTATCAAACAGTAACTCCACATGTGTATTAAGTAATAGCTCCGCATAAATGTAACCATCATGCTAAAATCATCAGTCAACTACACATGTATATAATCCTTGGTCTATAACAAATCTCAAAGTGGTACCCGCACATAGATATGTCATCATGTCCCAATACTTAATCCATTTAACCCACTTTCATAAAATCTATGTGCTACACGGCATGTTAATTATCACTATTAAAATATCTCAATGATCATGTTCCAACAACAATATTATCCCAGTAATATTTCCAACATGCTATATCCACATAATTAATCTCAAATGATAGGCTCGCATTTATATCATTCAATCATGCATGGTAATCAATCAATAAGTCCAAACGGGGAATCCTCTAAATAAACTTAGTGAGTAAATCACAGTAAGAGGTAAGCAACAACTACCCACCTGAAAAGCTGACTGTCCAAATCCCACAGCTGAAAATACCAGGAAATCCAAATCTCCTACTCCAAAGGGTCCAGTAATACCCGCAACTCTCCTGGGTACAACATAAAGTCCATAAATCCCAAAAACTACCCCCGCATACACATACAGAAATCAGTCCCAAAGATGCCCTTATTTCACCTGCTGAAAATGCCCAGAAAATTCCAATAAAAATATCACAGTGATCCTCGCGTCGATACCTTCGAAACGAGTACCTGCACGTCCAAATCCGAGTTCTGCAGGTCAAGATATAAATTCGACAAGGTAGCCATCCCTAAAGGATCCTCCAAAAAAAACTGTAGCACTTAACTCTGGAAAAACAGTGATTTCTCACTTTCAGGAAATTCAGAAAATTTCAAGAAAAATACGGGGACGTTCCTTGCGACGAGTAGATCAAAATCGACTCTTTAAATGCCTCAATCTGATGTTCGTATGACAAGATATAAAATCAACAAGCCCATGCTGTCCAGGAAATCCATCACAGAAAATGGGGTCAAAATATGCCTCGGGAACCATGCCAAAAACCCAAAATGAAGCGAAAAGATCAACATAGAAATCGAAGCCTTACCTCTCAGGAACACGCTGTCGAAGAAATCGTCCAAAAATTCCTCCTTGTTTGCGCACAGGAAAATCCTGACTGAACTGCGACGGAAATGGACTGAAAAAGAGGAAACGTCGAAGCGCGCCGCGTCGCAGATGACTCGCTGTCGGTAACTCCAAAAATTCCAAAACTTCCTAGAGAGATGGAGGACAGAGAGAGGAAGAAGTCTTCTTAAGGCCGCACCCTCAGATTCTCTCTCTAAAACTCGGGAAAGGCAGAAGAAAAGAGGGGTGGTGGGCTATTTATAGCCCACCAAACATTCGGGCGCACCCCCGAATTCGGGCGCCCGAATGGGCCGCAGCCCGGCCCGCGACCAGCGCCCGGAATCACACGGGCGCGCCACGTCACCCCCGAACAGCGAACAGCGGCGCCCGCGAGTCGGGCGCCGCCGCGTGTTCCCGCTCGAACACCGCACCAGCGGCGCCCGCCAATGGCTGGGCGCCACGTGGCACACGTGGGCGGCGCCTCGCCCGCCACGCGGGCGGCGCCCGCCAATGAACAGTGGACACATGTCCCACGTGGTCCACGGGGCGCACGAGCCCGGTCCACGCGCCAGGTCTTCCGGATCCTGTCGGCCAATCAGGGGATGCCACGTGTCACAGCCACCGCCGCCTCCTTTGACGCCGTCCAACCAATCAGAGGCTGCCACGTGGCATTCAGAATCTTCGGTGCTCCCGGTGCACGCCTATTCTGTGGACCGCCCGCCTGCGCGCCTGCCCGCGCCCGCCCGCGCCTGCCCGCACTGCCCGCGGCCCTGCTCCGCCGCTGCGCCGCTGTTCTCCGCCGTGCGCCGCCGCTCGCCGCCTGCCGCCGGTCGCCGGAACAGTATTTTCCGGCGGCCGGAGTTACTGTTCCAGTGAATAGTGTTTTTGGCGCCGAAAATTAAGTGAATACACCATTTTGATCGTTTTCGCGCGCTGAGTCCAAATCCGCTGTCCGATTTTCCAAATTCTCATCCGAAATTTTGCCGAAAGCCCCCGGAAAGGCCCACTTGATCCGATTTTCGCGCCGGGTCCATTTTAAAAATCCAATTTCGATTCTACAAGCTCCATAACACTGTGTGAGCTTCCTATAGTCACTGATAAAGCCGCAAAAGCTTCTACAAAAGTCCGGGTCATCACAGATTGATATCTCGCTCAAATCCCAACACTAAAGGATATATCCGGGCGACTAGCTGTGAGGTAAAGTAGACTTCCAATCATGCTGCGATAGAGTTTCTCGTCTACATTATCACTAAGAGATTCACTTCCTAATCCCTTATTGCTAGTTCCCATAGGAGTAGGAAAATCTTTAGAATCTTCTAATCCGAATTTCTTTACCAACTCCTTTGCGTACTTGGATTGACACAGATGGATGCCTTCATCATTTTGTTTCACTTGCAATCCAAGAAAGTATGTCAGTTCGCCCATCATAGACATCTCAAATTCGCTTTTCATGGTTTCTGCGAATTTAGAAGCATCATTATCCTTTGTTGCTCCAAACACAATGTCATCGACATAGATTTGTGCAACAATGAAGTTATTTTGATAATGCTTCACAAAGAGAGTCCGATCTGCTCCCCCTCGAGTATAGCCCTTCTCCAAAAGGTGCTTTGTCAACCTTTCGTACCAAGCTCGCGGTGCTTGTTTTAAACCGTAAAGAGCCTTTTTCAAACGAAAAACATGGTTAGGTAGTTTACAGTCCACAAAACCTTTCGGTTGAGCCACATAAACTTCCTCATTCAAAAACCCATTTAAAAACACGCTCTTAACGTCCATTTGAAAGAGTTTTATTTTAAAGTGACAAGGAATAGCGAATAAGATACGAATGGACTCGAGTCTAGCTACAGGGGCGAACGTTTCATCAAAGTCTATACCTTCTATTTGAGAGTAGCCTTGAGCAACTAAACGTGCTTTGTTCCTGATGATGGTACCATCCTCATTTTTCTTGTTCTTGAAAATCCATTTAGTACCGATCACATTGTGTTGCTTCGGAGGCGTCGTTAATTCCCAGACTTTGTTGCGTTCAAACTGATGGAGCTCTTCCTGCATTGCTTCAATCCAGTAGTCATCCTGAAGAGCTTCATCGACATTCTTTGGTTCGATCATGGAAACGTAACAGGCGAATCCACAAACCAACTGTCTCCGAGTTTTGACTCCTTCTTGTGGGTCTCCAATGATGTTTGATTCGGGATGATCCTTAGAGATGCGTAACGTTTGTTGTAATGGAGTACTCGGAGGTACATGAGATGATTCCTGCACATCAGATAAACTTGAAGAACCATTAGATGCATCATTAATATTGGAAGTATTATCATGAGAAGATGCACTTACAGGAGTATCATCATCAAGAGAGATATCAGGGTAGATTTATCAGATGCAAAGTGGAAAGCTTCATCTACTTTAACATTTATAGATTCTACGATCGTCTTAGATTCCAAGTTAAATACCCGATATGCTCTACTATTCGTAGAATACCCCAAGAAAATCCCTTCGTCACTTCGAGAGTCAAACTTTTCAAGATTTTCGCGGTCACGTAAAATGTAACATCGACTCCTGAAGATACGAAAATATTTGATGTTGGGTTTTCTACAACACCATAGTTCATATGGTGTATTTAACGTTTCCGGGCGCAAATAAACTCGATTAATAACATAGATTGCAGTGTTCACAGCTTCAGCCCAAAAATGTAGCGGTAAATTCCGGCTGTGAAGCATAACACGTGCCATCTCTTGAACAACCCTATTTTTGCGCTCGACAACACCATTCAGTTGAGGTGTATAGGGTGCTGAGAATTCATGCTTAATGCCGTTGGAAGTGCAAAAGTCAATGAATTTAGAATTTATGAATTCTCCACCTCTATCACTTCTAACACGAATGATCTTTTCATTCTTTTCAATCATAATACGAAGGCAAATCTCGTGAAAAGAATCAAAAGTATCAGCTTTCTCTTTTAAAAATGCTACCCATGAATACCGAGAGAAATCATCAACCAATAAGAAAATATACCATTTACCTCCTAAAGATGGTTGACGGGTCGGCCCCATAAGATCCATATGCAATAATTCCAAGGGCCGTTTGGTACCGACGTGATTCAAGTTCTTGTGTGCAGTCCTAGATTGTTTTCCCTTTTGACAACCACCACACACAACGTTTTGATTAAGTGAAAGTTTAGGAACCCCCTTGACCACGTCTTTGTTCGAAATTCTAGCAAGTTCCTTAAAATTTATGTGTCCTAGCCTTTCATGCCAAAGTGTTTCATTATTCAAAGAGGCTAAGTTACAATTTTCAGAAATTTTATTGGGAACAACATAACAATTGTTTTCAGATCTAACCCCTTTTAAAAAGAAAACATGATCC
The DNA here is from genome assembly GCA_029204045.2 of Tillandsia leiboldiana. Lineage (NCBI taxonomy): Eukaryota > Viridiplantae > Streptophyta > Magnoliopsida > Poales > Bromeliaceae > Tillandsia > Tillandsia leiboldiana. The sequence goes on from CM055071.1 coordinate 18,586,714, forward strand.
TTATCAGTTACAATGCATTCAACATATGAAAAATTAACAGAAAAACTATTGTCGCAAAGTTGACTAATACTAATGAGGTTAGTCTTAAGCCCATCAACAAATAATACATTATTCAGAATCGGGCCATCTGGAATAGCTACTGTTCCTTTTCCAACAATTTTGGAAGACTGGCCGTCTCCGAAAACCAACAAGTGCTCCGGAGATTTTCTCAAAATTTTGAAAGCAGTTTTTGTCACCGGTCATGTGACGAGAACAGCCGCTATCCAGATACCAAGACGAATTATCATATGCATGCAAGGAAATATTTGTTACAAGACAAGGGAAGATTTCACCTTTGCGTACCCAAACCTTTCGAGTTTTGGTGTACGTCGGAAGTGATTGTGAGGTTGATACCTTTGGTGAAAGCGTCTTGTTTGATCCGTCGCTTTTCCTTGACGTCGTCGTCTTGTTTGATGAACTACCGAGGTTCTTTTCCTTCAAAGAATTTGCATTCGATTTCCGAGGAATCACCCTTTTGGTAGTCGTTGCAAGAAGTGCTTGAGTTGAGCGTTTGGCTCCCATCTTGCAATTTCTCCTTATGTGCCCTGCAAAATTACAACGAAAACATACCTTAGTGCTTGACGATCCCGAGGAGGGTGAAGTAGGCTTGTTGTCGTTGCTTGTCGTGAATTCCGGTGTCGGAGGAGGAGATACCGACTGAGGCACAAAAACTGTCCCAACCGAACTAAAATTGTCTTCAGTTCGATTGTATCCGAGGCCGAACCTGTTTGATTGACCAAGACCAAGAAGCTTATCCAACTTACTCCTTCCTCATGAAAATCGCTGTAAGTCATCCTTGAGTTGGATAATGGTCTCTATCATTTCCAATTTTTCCTGTCGAGCCTCGCCGTTGAGCTTCAAGAAGTAATTTGCTTTGTTCACCATATCTATATAATTCTTCTCGAGTTGCTCGTTGGACTCTTGAAGGGAAACATTTGCTTTTATCAGATTATCCCTTTCCACTTCAAGATAGGTCGAGAGAGAAGTTACCCTTTTTACTTCTTCTTCGAGATCCTGCAATCTCCCTCTCAACCCCTTGTTTTGCTTAGCCAGTTTCTTTGAATCCCTCAAAAGTCTATGGTAGGCTAGAGAAAAATTTTCACCTTCCGAATCATCCGATTCATTGTCCGTTGCATTCTTTTCAACAGTGGAGTTGGACAATGACTCGGACGTACTTGCCATTAAGCACATGAAGGGTGAAGATGTGGACGCGTGGAACGCAGTTGCGTTGTCTTCTTCATCACTTGATGATGACTCATTTGACGATGAGGTGTCATCCCAAGTGACGGCTTGCATCGCCTTCTTCTTAGACGGATTCTTAGTTGGACATTCCGTTGAGATATGGCCGTACCCTCGGCACTTGAAGCATTGGACTTGTCCTTCTGTGCTTTTCTTATCCTTAGAAAAGCCTTCTTGCTTTCTTGACTTGTAACTTGAAGAACCCTTGCCTTTCTTCCACTTTCCGAAGGATGGAGTTTTGCTTGAATTACCCCTTCGAAAATTTCGGCAAAACTTCCTTGTCAAGAGAGTGAGCTGCTTCTCAAAGTCCTCCATAGATAAATTCTCGTCATCGCCTGAGGAGGATGAATCCGCGTCTTCTTCTTTTGTTGTTTTCAAAGCATAACCTGAAGACTTAGAAGAGGATGCCTTTCCCGAAGAATAGTTAGTAGGAAATGTCATTTCATAAGTTTGTAAAGAACCAACTAATTCTTCTACACGGATTTCGTCCGGGTGTTTAATAGTTTCAATGGCTGTAACCTTGGAACGAAATCTTTCAGGAAGAGTTCTTAAGATCTTTCTTACAATTTTAAATTCTGGAATCTTCTCTCCCAAGTTAGCACATGAGTTTACGATGTCTTGCAATCGTGTGTAATAGTCTGTGAACGATTCATTTTCTGCCATGAAAATAGAGTCAAACTTGCTCGTAAGCATTTGCAGTTTCTGAATCTTCACAAGGTTAGTTCCCTCATGCGTAACTTGAAGAACATCCCATATTTCTTTCGCAGTCTCACATGCCGAGACGCGAGAGAACTCTGTTTGTGATAAGGCATTAAATAAAGCATTTATTCCCTTGCCATTGTAAGAAGATATATCAATCTCTTCCTTGGTCCATTTCGACCTAGGTTTGATGGTGCGAACATCACCAATAAATTCAGTTGGATTAGACCATCCTAATTCAATTGATTGCCACACCCATTCGTCGATGGAAATTAAAAAGGCTTTCATCCGTACTTTCCAGTACGCATAATTTGTTCCATCGAAGAACGGGGGTCTGTTGATGTTTCCACCTTCAACCATTGTTTACAACCCTATTCCCGCTCTGATACCACTTGTTGGGTTATATGAATAATAGGATCTAAATAGGGGAAAAAACACCTAGAGGGGGGTGAATAGGTGTAAACCATAAACACTCAAAAAACTTTGCGATATAAAAATCCAATGCGGAAAAATAAATAACACGCAGAGATTTTTACGTGGAAAACTCCAAACCGGAGTAAAAACCCACGGGACCGATAACACGGTGAAATCCACTAGAATTAAACACGTACAAGGTGATATACCGTACTCACAGACGACTCAACCTTTTCCATACGCTCCTAGTTGATCTTCTCCGCTCGCTCCACGACGCTTCTCGAATCCACGATGTGCGTCCAACGCCGAATCCACGGCGTCCAACGTCGAGTCCACGACGTCCGACCGAATCCACGGTCTTCACCCAGTAGCACGCTTCGAATCCACGAACGTACCTCGCTCCGAATCCACGAGAGCGGTTGCACCTTGAATCCACAAGGCCACGCGAGTCCACGCGCCGATTTTGGGGTAAATCGTTGTTTTTTGGGTGGTGACGATCCGCCGAATACTTAGATTAGAAATAGATCAGAAATACCATCTAAGTATTCATTGATTTGATTCAACTCAAAATGTGAGTATGAAAACCTAGAATCAAATCAATCAATATAGATGAAGAAACATAAGATAGAATCTATGATTTCCTTTCTTCTCTATATATGGATCTTAGGCCGTATATAGGATTATATATTATTATGACGGCTATTTGGATTTTCGGCTTACCCTAGAAAAAAGAATCATATGGTCTATTTATAGGCTAGAAATGTTACGGAATTTGAGTTGGCGTAATTTCGTGAAAGGTTCAAGTCTTGAAGATTGAAGGTGAAGAAGGTTGGATCATTTAACTCAATCTCAAGAAAGAAGAATTCAGAAGGATCAGGTATGTTTAACTAAAGATTTTTGGTGATCCGAATACTTCTTGTAGTGTAGAAACACCTGGAAGAATTTTTCATTGCATAAAAATCAAAAACTGGACATGGGACATGTTCAGGATCCGGATCAGACATTCCAATCCGGATCCCGAAGGGTGTTCGTTCATTCACTGGTTCAATCCTGATCGCAGCATTTCATGATCCGGATCCCGAACACTAGTTTTACCTTTTTACTTGCACGATCCGGATCAGGAATTGCAATCCGGATCCCGAACATTGATGTTTGGTGAAACTGTATGAACGATCCGGATCAGCCATTTCGATCCGGATCCCGAACCATCGTTTTTCTGGAAACCGTCTTTCTTGCTGCTGCAATCCGGATCGCCGAAATCCGATCCGGATCGCCGTCCGTAAAAATTCCAGAAATGGTAGGGTTTTGATTCTTATCCCCTTCCTAGGGTTTCTAACCTATAAATAGACCCTATGATTCATTTTTCTAGGGCAAGCCGATAAAAGAAAAATAGCCGTCATATTCAAATATCATCTTATACGACCTAAGATCCACATATAGAGAAGAAAGGAAATCATTAGATATTACTCTATGTTTCTTCATCTATATTGATTAGTTTGATTCTAGGTTTTCATACTCACATCTTGAGTTGAATCAAACTAATGAATACTTAGATGGTATTTCCTATCTATCTTTGATCTAAGTATTCGGCGGATCATCACCACCCAAAAACAACGATTTCCCCAAAATCGGCGCGTGGATTCGCGTGTCCTTGTGGATTCAAGGTTCAACCGCTCTCGTGGATTCGGAGCGAGGTACGTTCGTGGATTCGAAGCGTGCTACTGGGTGAAGACCGTGGATTCGGTCAGACGTCGTGGACTCGACGTTGGACGCCGTGGATTCGGCGTTGGACGCAGATCGTGGATTCGAGACGCGTTGCGGAACGAGCGGAGAAGATCAATTAGGAGCGTATGGTAAAAGGTTGAGTCGTCTGTGAGTACGTTAAATCACCTTGTACGTGTTTCAATTCTAGTGGATTTCACCGTGTTATCGGTCCCGTGGTTTTTTACTCCGATTTGGAGTTTTTCCACGTAAAAATCTTGCGTGTTCTTTTATTTTTCCGCATTGGGTTTTATTGCGCAATGATTTTTTGAGTGTTTATTGTTTACACCTATTCACCCCCCTCTAGGTTTTTTTTTCCCTATTTAGATCTATATTTCATATAACCCAACAAGTGGTATCAGAGCGGGAATAGGGTTGTAAACAATGGTTGAAGGTGGAAACATCAATCGACCCCCTTTCTTTGATGGAACAAATTATGCGTACTGGAAAGTACGGATGAAAGCCTTTTTAATTTCCATCGACGAAAGGGTGTGGCAATCAATTGAATTAGGATGGTCTAATCCAACTGAGATTATTTCTGATGTTCGCACCTTAAAACCTAGGTCGAAATGGACCAAGGAAGAGTTAGATTCATCTTCTTACAATGGCAAGGGAATTAATGCTATTTTTAATGCCTTATCTCAAACTGAATTCTCTCGCGTCTCGGCATGTGAGACTGCGAAAGAAATCTGGGATGTTCTTCAGGTTACACATGAGGGAACTAACCTCGTGAAGATTCAAAAGCTGCAAATGCTTATGAGCAGATTTGACTCCATTTTTATGGCAGAAAATGAATCTTTCACGGACTACTATACACGATTGCAAGACATCGTAAACTCATGTGCTAACCTGGGAGAGAAGATTCCAGAATTTAAGGTTGTAAGAAAGATCTTAAGAACTCTTCCTGAACGATTTCGCCCAAAGGTTACAGCCATTGAAACTATTAAACACCCGGACGAAATACGTGTAGAAGAACTAGTTGGTTCATTACAAACTTATGAAATGACATTTACTACTAACTATTCTTCGGGAAAAGCATCCTCTTCTAAGTCTTCAGGTTATGCGTTGAAAACAACTAAGGAAGAAGACACGGATTCATCCTCCTCAGACGATGATGAGAACCTATCTATGGAGGACTTTGAGAAGCAACTCGCTCTCTTGACAAGGAAGTTTCGCCGCAACTTTTGAAGGGGTAATTCAAGTAAATCTCCATCCTTCGGAAAGTCGAAGAAAGGCAAGGGTTTTTCAAGTTACAAGTCAAGAAAGCAAGAGAACTTTTCAAAGGATAAGAAAAGTTCAGAGGGACAAGTCCAATGCTTCAAGTGCCGAGGATACGGCCATATCTCAACGGAGTGTCCAACTAAGAATCCGTCGAAGAAGAAAGTGATGCAAGCCGTCACTTGGGATGACAACTCAACGTCAAATGAGTCATCCTCAAGTGATGAAGAAGAAAGCGCAACGGCATTCCACGCGTCCACATCTTCACCCTTCATGTGCTTAATGGCAAGTACATCCGAGTCATTGTCCAACTCCACTGTTGAAAAGAATGCAACGGACAATGAATCGGATGATTCGGAAGGTGAGGATTTTGCTTTAGCCTACCACAGACTTTTACGGGATTCAAAGAAACCGGCTAAGCAAAACAAGGGGTTGAGAGGGAGATTGCAGGATCTCGAAGAAGAAGTAAAAAGGGTAACTTCTCTCTCGACCGATCTTGAAGTGGAAAGGGATAATCTGATAAAAGCAAATGTTTCCTTTCAAGAGTCCAATGAGCAACTCGAGAAGAATTATATAGATATGGTGAACAAAGCGAATTACTTCTTGAAGCTCTACGGCGAGGCCCGACGGGAAAAATTGGAAATGACAGAGACCATTTTCCAACTCAAGGATGACTTACAGCAATTTTCTTCTGGAAGGAGTAAGTTGGATAAACTTCTTGGTCTTGGTCAAACAAACAAGTTCGGTCTCGGATACAATCGAACTGAAGACAATTTTAGTTCGGTTGGGACAGTTTTCGTGCCCCAGTCGGTATCTCCTCCTCCGACACCGGAACTAACGACAAGCAACGACAACAAGCCTACTTCATCCTCCTCGGGATCGTCAAGTACTAAGGTATGTTTTCGTTGTAATTTTGCAGGGCACATTGAAAGAAATTGCAAGGTTGGAGCTCAAAGTTCAAATCAACCACATCTTACAACTGCTACTAATAAGTTCACTCCCCGAAATTCAAAGAAGGATTTTTCAAAAGAAAAGAACATTGGTAGTACTTCAAACAAGACGATGACAAAAGAAAAAGATCAATCATACAAGACGTCTTCATCAAGGAAAATTTCTCAACCATTGCCAACATACTCCAAAACTCAAAAGGTTTGGGTATGCAGAGGTGAAATCCTTCCTTGTCTTTAATCGTTATACGGTTAAATGTTGTGTAGTTTATGTAGACTATTTTTCTTTCTTTTGGCCAACTCGTCAACCATCTTTGGGAGGTAAATGGTATATTTTCTTATTGGTTGATGATTTCTCTCGATATTCTTGGGTAGCATTTTTAAAAGAGAAAGCTGATACTTTTGATTCTTTTCACGAGATTTGCCATCGTATTATGATTGAAAAGAATGAAAAGATCATTCGTGTTAGAAGTGATAGAGGTGGAGAATTCATAAATTCAAAATTCATTGATTTTTGCACTTCCAACGGTATTAAGCATGAATTCTCAGCACCCTATACACCTCAACAGAATGGTGTTGTCGAGCGCAAAAACAGGGTTGTTCAAGAGATGGCACGTGTTACGCTTCACAGCCGGAATTTACCACTACATTTTTGGGCTGAAGCTGTGAACACTGCAATCTATGTAATTAATCGAGTTTATTTGCGCCCGGGAACGTTAAATACACCATATGAACTATGGTGTGGTAGAAAACCCAACATCAAATATTTTCGCATCTTTGGGAGTCGGTGTTACATTTTACGTGACCGTGAAAATCTTGAAAAGTTTGACTCTCGAAGTGACGAAGGGATTTTCTTGGGGTATTCTACAAATAGTAGAGCATATCGGGTATTTAACTTGGAATCTAAGACGATCGTAGAATCGATAAATGTTAAAGTAGATGAAGCTTTTCACTTTGCATCTGAAAAATCTACCCTCGATATCTCTCTAGATGACGATACACCTGCCATTGCATCTTCTCATAATAATACTTCCAATATTAATGATGCATCTAATGGTTCTTCAAGTTTATCTGATGTGCAGGAATCGTCTCATGTACCTCCGAGTACTCCGTTACCTCAAACGTTACGCATCTTCAAGGATCATCCTGAATCAAACATCATTGGAGACCCACAAGAAGGAGTCAGAACTCGGAGGCAGTTGGTTTGTGGATTCGCTTGCTACGTATCTTTAATCGAACCAAAGAATATAGATGAAGCTCTTCAGGATGACTACTGGATTAAAGCAATGCAGGAAGAGCTCCATCAATTTGAGCGAAACAAAGTCTGGGAATTAACGAAGCCTCCAAAGCAACATAATGTGATAGGTACCAAATGGATTTTCAAGAACAAGAAAAATGAGGATGGTACTATCATCAGGAACAAGGCACGATTAGTTGCTCAAGGCTACTCTCAAGTAGAAGGTATAGACTTTGATGAAACTTTCGCCCCTGTAGCTAGACTCGAGTCCATTCGTATACTATTTGCTATTGCTTGTCATTTTAAAATCAAATTATTTCAAATGGACGTTAAGAGCGCGTTTCTAAATGGGTTTTTAAATGAGGAAGTTTATGTGGCTCAACCGAAAGGTTTTGTAGACCATAAACAACCTAATCATGTTTTTCGTTTGAAAAAGGCTCTTTACGGTCTGAAACAAGCACCGCGTGCATGGTACGAAAGGTTGACAAAGCACCTTTTGGAGAAGGGCTATACTCGAGGGGGAGCTGACAGGACTCTCTTTGTGAAGCATTATCAAAACAATTTCATTGTAGCACAAATCTATGTCGATGACATTGTATTTGGCGCAACAAGAGATAATGATGCTTCTAAATTCGCGGAGACCATGGAAAGCGAATTTGAGATGTCCATGATGGGCGAATTGACTTATTTTCTTGGATTGCAAATTAAACAAAATGATGAAGGTATTCACTTGTGTCAATCCAAGTATGCAATGGAGTTGGTTAAAAAGTTTGACTTAGAAAATTCGAAGGATTTTCCGACTCCAATGGGAACTAGCCACAAGGGACTTGGAAGTGAATCACATAGTGAGAATGTAGACGAGAAACTGTATCGAAGTATGATTGGAAGCCTACTTTACCTCACGGCTAGTCGCCCGGATATATCCTTTAGTGTTGGGATTTGCGCGAGATATCAATCAGCACCAAAGGAGGTTCACCTGAAAGCGGTGAAAAGGATCATCCGGTACATCAAAGGATCAATTAAATTCGGAATTTGGTATCCTATGGGAACTAGTTTGGATATTGTTGGATACTCAGATGCCGATTGGGCAGGATCAGTGGATGTTCGGAAAAGCACGAGTGGTGCATGCTTCTATCTTGGCCATTGCCTTGTTGCATGGCACAGTAAAAAGCAGAATTGCATAGCACTCTCGACTGCCGAAGCGGAATACATTTCAGCGGGTAGTTGTTCAACCCAACTCATTTGGATGAAAAGTGTGTTGAGCGACTTCCGGATTTCAGCAACTTCGGTAACAATTCTTTGTGACAACACTAGTGCTATAAACATTTCCAAAAACCCTGTGTTGCACTCTAGAACAAAACACATTGAACTTAGATATCATTTTCTTAGAGAGCTAGTTGAATCAAATACTCTTCAACTTTCATATATTTCAACTGAAGATCAATTAGCTGACATCTTAACAAAACCTTTGGATCAAAAACGTTTTATTCATTTGCGTAAAGCAATTGGAATGCTTTCCTTGAAATAAACTTCTTTTTGAAACTTTTGCTTAGGTTAGGTTTTGTTTTTGTGTTTTTGTTCTCTATCTATGTTTATACATAGTACATTAATTGAGCATGTGTATTATTGACTTTACTTGCATCCTTTCATATAATTAGAAATCTATTATGCTTTGGATATCATAATAATTCAGTTGATGCATTGATCATTTATTTAAATTAAACCATTTTTAATTGATCAAAGTCAATTTCTCTCTCAATGATCTCTTGGTATTGTTGTTATCTTATTTGACTATTTAGTTGAGTATGAATTCGAGATCAATCCTTGGTTGAATACTTTATATATTAAATAATTGATAGCCAATTGAGGGGGAGTCTGTAGTAGCCGCTGGTTTAAAATATTTTAAGGGTCTACATTTGGTTTCGTTAATTCCGCATTTCGTTTCGGGGGCTGGAGGGTGATCGAATAATTCCTTGTTTCCGGACAGACCGTCGGGGCCCGCGGGTATTTTTAGTTAATAGGGCTCACGAAACGGAGAACGGCGGCGAAATCGGTTTTGAATTCCGACGCCGGAATCTCCCGGAATAAATTCCGGAAGGTAACTAACGGTTCAGGTGGTTAACGCGGTTTTTCAGACAGACCGGACTCTGGTTCGCACCCGACTTGTACCCGTTTTAACTTGATCTGGGTTCATTCCCTTCACCCAATTTAACCGCTCCTGCCACCTTAATCACTCCCGCGTTTTTCCCATCGTACAACTCCCCACGAACCGCCCCCAACTTCCCACCACTTCCCCCAACTTCCCACCACTTCCCCACAACTTCCCACGAACCGCCCCAACTTCCCACCACTTCCCCCAACTACCGGCCACTCCCTACAACTTCCCTTAACTCCCCCTGCGTACGAAACCCCCAAAGGAACGAAAACCCACTTCCCCAACCTTTCAGTTTCCCAACCGTACCGTACCTTTCCCCAATCGATCGAGAAGAGAAGCAAGGCGGAGCGGGTGAGGAGAAGGAAGATCGCCGGCATACCTTCACCCAAGAACAGGACGATCATCCCCTAGATAAACCCTAGCCGATGAAACCCAGGTAAGCATGGCTTAGGGTTCTTGTTTTGGTCGTTTCTTGGTTCTCTTAGGAAAAAGGGAGGGGAGTCGGCGCCCTTACCGGAGCCACGCATGTGGGCGGCGCCGCATGAGGGCGGCGCCGCGTGCATCCGCATGCGGGCGGCGCCGCGTGCGGGAGGCACCGCATGCGGGCTGCCGCATGCGGGCGCCGCCACTTGCGGGCGCTGCCGCATGCGGGCGCCGCCGCTTGCGGGCACCTCCGCATGCGGGTGCGGGCGGCACCGCATGCGGGCTGCCGCATGCGGGCGCCGCCGCTTGCGGGCGCCTCCGCATGCGGGTGCGGGCGGCACCGCATGCGGGCTGCCGCATGCGGGCGCCGCCACTTGCGGGCGGCACCGCATGCGGGCTGCCGCATGCGGGCGCCGCCACTTGCGGGCGCTGCCGCATGCGGGCGCCGCCGCATGCGGGCGCCGCCACTTGCGGGCGCCGCCGCATGCGGGCGCAGGCGGCACCGCATGCGGGCCGCCGCTTGCGGGCGCCGCCGCATGCGGGTGCGGGCGGCACCGCATGCGGGCTGCCGCATGCGGACACCGCCACTTGCGGGCGGCACCGCATGCGGGCTGCCGCATGCGGGCGCCGCCACTTGCGGGCGCCGCCACTTGCGGGCGCCGCCACTTGCGGGCGCCGCCGCATGCGGGTGCGGGCGGCACCGCATGCGGGCTGCCGCTTGCGGACGCCGCCGCTTGCGGGCGCCTCCGCATGCGGGTGCGGGCGGCACCGCATGCGGGCTGCCGCATGCGGGCGCCGCCGCTTGCGGGCGCCTCCGCATGCGGGTGCGGGCGGCACCGCATGCGGGCTGCCGCATGCGGGCGCCGCCGCTTGCGGGCGCCTCCGCATGCGGGTGCGGGCGGCACCGCATGCGGGCTGCCGCATGCGGGCGCCGCCGCTTGCGGGCGCCTCCACATGCGGGTGCGGGCGGCACCGCATGCGGACAACGCCGCATGCGGGCGTCACCGCATGCGGACGGCCGCACGCAGTTAGTACGCCGCCCCGCCGTGCGGGGCCAGGCGCGTACGTGTGCGAATTGTGCGCAAGGTGAGGGGGCGCCGGGCGCTCTAGTCGTTAATCTGACAAAGTCTTAAGTTGCTGACTCCTATATGACAGATTCGTGTAGGTCCGGGCGGGCACCCGAGACGCGAGAGAACCTAACATCAGTCAGGAGCGCGACAACAAGGTGGGTTTACGGTCGGGGCAGAGTATTGTGTTGGTAAACCGAAAGGGACTTTTTATTGTTAATCGGTACTAACACTGACGGTTTCTATGATGTACTATATTACCCCATGTTTTGGTTACTTATGCTCGAGTTGCGACACGCGCACCCGCGGTCTGGCCACCGCAAAGGGTGCTCTTTTCCGGAAAGGCGGTGTTGGACCCGTGTTACCCCACGAGGTGACGTAGTGGGGGCCCCCGTAGGTGTGGGGTTTGAGGCAGCGAGGTGCGAGCGGTGCGACCTGTCGGGATTGGATCCCGATGAGGTCAGGTGTGAGACCTGTCGGGATTGGATCCCGATGTGGTCAGGTGTGCGACCGCCGGGATAGGTGCCCGACGCGGTCAGGTGTTACAGGTGATACCGGGGTTGCAGGTGTTACAGGTGGTACAGGTGGTTGCGAGTTACCGTTACGAGTAGAGCGGTTGTTCCGGCTAGTCTTACTTTTGTGGCTTGGTATTACTTTACTGCTTTAGTACCATTCTTATGATAGTGTCGCTGACTACCCACTCTGTGACAGGTACCTCCAGGGGGTAGAGGTAGGCGACGGTGAGGCCGAGGTGGTAGCAGTCGGGTTGAGGGAGCCCTAGTATGCTGTTGTATTTACTTTCTCTGCATTTCATTCAGAATTGTAGGTTATTGTGTGGTTCTCGATACCCTTGTGGGGTCGTGTGGATGTTGAGTACCTTCTTTCTGGTTATGCACTACTATTTCCTTTATTGTTCCCGTTGGGCCCGTTTTCTAAACCTTGTGGATTTATGTCGTTTTCCAATCTGTTTTCAAAACCTAAGGCCGTGTGGGCCTGTTTTCAAAACGGTGAGTTTATACTTTCAACTTGACTGGCCACGGGTATTGTTTAGTCTTCATGCACCGTACTACTTCGAACTGTTGTGACTAAATGGGAAAATGATTGCTTATGTTCGACTATTGTAACAGCCGCGACGCCGTGCATATACAGAGGAGACTCTGCCCGATTTTTGAGTAAATCTGTATATGTGGCGGGTCTGGGCACGCGCCGGGGAAGGAGGTTTTTAAACAAACAAAAAAAAAATGTACGCACTTTACGCGTACTTTGAGGTATCGTTTCCGCTAAACAAAACCCCCGGGGCGTGACAGATTAAGATGGTATCAGAGACTTTGCTTTAATCACAACAGTTACGGCCCAACATCCACCGAGATATCACACTTAACTACGAATAAATGAAATATGCAGGGTTTAAGGGTGTAGGACGTGAGTGAACGTGGGGGAAAGGGGAATTAGTGTGAATTATTTACGCACGGTTTTCTTGGTATGCTGGGACTAATGTGTTTCCTTGGTGTGCACAGATAGAAGCCCGATTTTGGGTAGGTAACTGCTGCCAGACATGGACCTTGCGGCAGAGGCGAACCGCTTGCTACGCAACCAGCTGCGCGACGTGGCTGGGCAATTGCTAACTCTTGCGGAGCACGTGGGTATACTGACTCAGGAGCTCGAGAGTGTCGACCGCGCCCAGCACGGCACCGGTGGTGTTAACCCCCGTGGGATACCACCGACTGGCGTTTCCACCTTTCAGGGAGCGGTCAACTTGGCCGTGCGCGCGGAGCTAGAGCGTACACGACGGGCACACCCCTACCCCGGCCCGACAGGGGGCCCCTACCAGTGCGGCAGAGCGACCAAGCGCCAGAGGAACGGGCCGAAACCCGGGCAGGCGATGAGGGAGGGACCTGCACCACCGACGCCATGCGTCATTTGTGACGGTGCGCATCCAATGATGGATTGCCCTTGGCGGGATGAGCATTGCTTCCGGTGTGGCAGGCCGGGCCACACACGTTACGAGTGCCCCCGGAGGCCGGGTGTCACCAGACCCCCGGCACCGAGACCCGACGACCCACGCCTGACGGACTCTTCCGATACCGAGACCCCACCCCGCCACGTCGAACGTAGCTGGCCCAGAGGTTGTGGACGGACCTCCCCAGCCGCCCCGGGGAGCAGTGATGCAGAAGCCTAGAACAGGCATATATATTTTTTTTCTTTTCCTTCCCTTCATCGTTTTTCTTTGGTTAGGCATCGATTCCCATATTCCGTTTTTGTCTTTTTCGTTCTCCGCGTACTGTGCGGTTGTGTCGGGGGGGGGGGGGGCGGGGGTTTATATAGGATAGGAGTGGGGTTACTCCCCTAGTCCGCCTGAGGAGTTGTGACCGCTAGGTAGGAACCCTTACAAGTGGTTCTGAGGAGAGAACTCTACCTAGTTTGTTGGTTTGTTCAAAACCCCGGAGGAGGAACTTCGCGGGAGTAGCCACTACCGCGACGGTAGCAGACAAGGTGTCACCACCCCCGACGACGACATCAGAGGCGGTGCTTTGAATTATTGAAGGATTACGACCTAACGATCCAATATCACCCCGGGAAAGCAAACGTGGTAGCGGACATTCTGAGCAGGAAGGGGCGATTGTAGGGAGGATTAGTAGATGCGATGACTGAACAGAGCAACTTGATCGTGAAACTTTCACGACTAGGGTTGGAAGTAGTGCCAGCAGGCACGGTTGCGCAACTTCTAACTCTGGTGGTCAAGCCAACACTGCTAGAAAAGATTCGAGAGGGACAGCAGGCGGACTCCCACTTACAGCTTGTAAGAGACAAGATCTCACCGGATCAGGAAGGGGACTTTTCATCGGAAGGCGATGACACCCTACGGTTCCGCGGGCGGATGTGTGTGCCGGATACCCCGGAATTGAAGAAGGAAATTCTGTCCGAGGCACACAGCGCCCCTTATGCAGCGCATCCAGGAGGTACAAAGATGTACAGGGACCTTAAGCAGACCTTCTGGTGGCCCAAGATGAAGAGGGATGTAACTCAATTTATAGCTCATTGCCTGGTGTGTCAACAAATAAAGGCGGAACATCAGCGACTGGCGGGAAAGTTACAACCCTTACCGGTACCGGAGTGGAAGTGGGATCATATCACCATAGACTTTGTCACCGGGTTTCCACGTTCACAGCAAGGACATGACACAATATGGGTTGTGGTGGACCGGCTAACTAAGTCAGCGCACTTCCTGCCGATTCACACAACTTGGACCAGGGAGCGGTTGGCTCAGGTCTATCTCAGCGAGATTGTGAGACTGCATGGAGTACCGGCATCGATCACATCAGACAGAGACACGCGTTTCGTCTCAAAGTTTTGGCAGAGCCTGCAACAAGCCTTGGGGACTAAATTGCACTTCAGCACAGCCTTCCACCCTCAGACAGACAGGCAGTCGGAGCGAGTGATACAGACGCTAGAAGACCTGCTTCGGGCCTGTGTACTCGATTGGGGAGTAGGTTGGGAGCGTTACCTACCACTTGTAGAATTCGCTTACAACAATAGCCACCAGGCCAGCATACTGATGGCACCCTACGAAGCCTTATACGGGAGACACTTCCGATCCCCGATCTGTTGGGACGACTTGGGAGAACGGAAGTTCTTGGGACCCGACTTGGCGGAAGAAACAGAAGAGAAGGTGCGCCTCATCAGACAGCGCTTACTAACTGCCCAGAGTCGACAAAAGAGCTACGCGGATCGAAGACGCCGCGACTTAGAGTTCCAGGTGGGAGAACACGTGTTTTTGCGGGTCTCGCCGTCCAGGGGAATCAAGCGATTCGGGTTAAAAGGCAAGCTAAGCCCGCGGTTCGTGGGGCCATTCGAGATCCTGGAACGGATTGGCCCAGTGGCTTACCGCCTTGCCCTACCACCGAACCTCAACCGGATTCATGACGTATTCCACGTTTCGATGCTCAAGAAATACCTCCCCGACCCGTCGCATGTCCTGGACGTCTCGACACTCGAACTAAAGGAGGACCTAAGCTTCGAGGAAACCCCTGTGCGAATACTAGCAAGAGAAAGTAAGACGCTTCGAAACCGAGACATCCCCTAGGTGAAGGTGCACTGGAACCACCACGAAGAGCGGGAAGCGACGTGGGAACTAGAATCAAAGATGAGAGAGGGCTATCCTTATCTCTTTACCGCGAACCAGGATTGAGTTTCGAGGACGAAACTCGTTTTAAGAGGTGAGTGGTGTAGTAGCCGCTGGTTTAAAATATTTTAAGGGTCTACATTTGGTTTCGTTAATTCCGCATTTCGTTTCGGGGGCTGGAGGGTGATCGAATAATTCCTTGTTTCCGGACAGACCGTCGGGGCCCGCGGGTATTTTTAGTTAATAGGGCTCGCGAAACGGAGAACGGCGGCGAAATCGGTTTTGAATTCCGACGCCGGAATCTCCCGGAATAAATTCCGGAAGGTAACTAACGGTTCAGGTGGTTAACGCGGTTTTTCAGACAGACCGGACTCTGGTTCGCACCCGACTTGTACCCGTTTTAACTTGATCTGGGTTCATTCCCTTCACCCAATTTAACCGCTCCCGCCACCTTAATCACTCCCGCGTTTTTCCCATCGTACAACTCCCCACGAACTGCCCCCAACTTCCCACCACTTCCCCCAACTTCCCACCACTTCCCCACAACTTCCCACGAACCGCCCCAACTTCCCACCACTTTCCCCAACTACCGGCCACTCCCTACAACTTCCCTTAACTCCCCCTGCGTACGAAACCCCCAAAGGAACGAAAACCCACTTCCCCAACCTTTCAGTTTCCCAACCGTACCGTACCTTTCCCCAATCGATCGAGAGGAGAAGCAAGGCGGAGCGGGTGAGGAGAAGGAAGATCGCCGGCATACCTTCACCCAAGAACAGGACGATCATCCCCTAGATAAACCCTAGCCGACGAAACCCAGGTAAGCATGGCTTAGGGTTCTTGTTTTGGTCGTTTCTTGGTTCTCTTAGGAAAAAGGGAGGGGAGTCGGCGCCCTTACCGGAGCCACGCATGCGGGCGGCGCCGCATGAGGGCGGCGCCGCGTGCGGGAGGCACCGCATGCGGGCTGCCGCATGCGGGCGCCGCCACTTGCGGGCGCCGCCGCATGCGGGTGCGGGCGGCACCACATGCGGGCTGCCGCATGCGGGCGCCGCCGCTTGCGGGCACCTCCGCATGCGGGTGCGGGCGGCACCGCATGCGGGCTGCCGCATACGGGCGCCGCCGCTTGCGGGCGCATCCGCATGCGGGTGCGGGCGGCACCGCATGCGGGCTGCCGCATGCGGGCGCCGCCACTTGCGGGCGGCACCGCATGCGGGCTGCCGCATGCGGGCGCCGCCACTTGCGGGCGCCGCCGCATGCGGGCGCCGCCACTTGCGGGCGCCGCCGCATGCGGGCGCCGCCGCATGCGGGCGTGGGCGGCACCGCATGCGGGCCGCCGCTTGCGGGCGCCACCGCATGTGGGTGCGGGCGGCACCGCATGCGGGCTACCGCATGCGGGCGCCGCCACTTGCGGGCGGCACAGCATGCGGGCTGCCGCATGCGGGCGCCGCCACTTGCGGGCGCTGCCGCATGCGGGCGCCGCCACTTGCGGGCACCGCCGCATGCGGGTGCGGGCGGCACCGCATGCGGGCTGCCGCTTGCGGACGCCGCCGCTTGCGGGCGCCTCTGCATGCGGGTGCGGGCGGCACCGCATGCGGGCTGCCGCATGCGGGCGCCGCCGCTTGCGGGCGCCTCCGCATGCGGGTGCGGGCGGCACCGCATGCGGGCTGCCGCATGCGGGCGCCGCCGCTTGCGGGCGCCTCCGTATGCGGGTGCGGGCGGCACCGCATGCGGGCTGCCGCATGCGGGCGCCGCCGCTTGCGGGCGCCTCCGCATGCGGGTGCGGGCGGCACCGCATGCGGACAACGCCGCATGCGGGCGTCACCGCATGCGGACGGCCGCACGCAGTTAGTACGCCGCCTCGCCGTGCGGGGCCAGGCGCGTACGTGTTCGAATTGTGCGCAAGGTGAGGGGGCGCCGGGCGCTCTAGTCGTTAATCTGACAAAGTCTTAAGTTGCTGACTCCTATATGACAGATTCGTGTAGGTCCGGGCGGGCACCCGAGACGCGAGAGAACCTAACATCAGTCAGGAGCGCGACAACAAGGTGGGTTTACGGTCGGGGCAGAGTATTGTGTTGGTAAACCGAAAGGGACTTTTTATTGTTAATCGGTACTAACACTGACGGTTTCTATGATGTACTATATTACCCCGTGTTTTGGTTACTTATGCTCGAGTTGCGACACGCGCACCCGCGGTCTGGCCACCGCAAAGGGTGCTCTTTTCCGGAAAGGCGGTCTTGGACCCGTGTTACCCCACGAGGTGACGTAGTGGGGGCCCCCGTAGGTGTGGGGTTTGAGGCAGCGAGGTGCGAGCGGTGCGTCCTGTCGGGATTGGATCCCGATGAGGTCAGGTGTGAGACCTGTCGGGATTGGATCCCGATGTGGTCAGGTGTGAGACCGCCGGGATAGGTGCCCGACGCAGTCAGGTGTTACAGGTGATACCGGGGTTGCAGGTGTTACAGGTGGTACAGGTGGTTGCGAGTTACCGTTACGAGTAGAGCGGTTGTTCCGGCTAGTCTTACTTTTGTGGCTTGGTATTACTTTACTGCTTTAGTACCATTCTTATGATAGTGTCGCTGACTACCCACTCTGTGACAGGTACCTCCAGGGGGTAGAGGTAGGCGACGGTGAGGCCGAGGTGGTAGCAGTCGGGCTGAGGGAGCCCTAGTATGCTGTTGTATTTACTTTCTCTGCATTTCATTCAGAATTGTAGGTTATTGTGTGGTTCTCGATACCCTTGTGGGGTCGTGTGGATGTTGAGTACCTTCTTTCTGGTTATGCACTACTATTTCCTTTATTGTTCCCGTTGGGCCTGTTTTCTAAACCTTGTGGATTTATGCCGTTTTCCAATCTGTTTTCAAAACCTAAGGCCGTGTGGGCCTGTTTTCAAAACGGTGAGTTTATACTTTCAACTTGACTGGCCACGGGTATTGTTTAGTCTTCATGCACCGTACTACTTCGAACTGTTGTGACTAAATGGGAAAATGATTGCTTATGTTCGACTATTGTAACAGCCGCGACGCCGTGCATATACAGAGGAGACTCTGCCCGATTTTCGAGTAAATCTGTATATGTGGCGGGTCTGGGCACGCGCCGGGGAAGGAGGTTTTTAAACAAACAAAAAAAAAAATGTACGCACTTTACGCGTACTTTGAGGTATCATTTCCGCTAAACAAAACCCCCGGGGCGTGACAGAGTCAAAGAAAAGTAAAATGCTCAAAAGATGTGGAAAGAGTTACATCCCAATGAGGAGTGTGAAAACTACCACCACATGGAGGAAAGAGCTACCACCTCGGTCGTCCGAGTACTGTGTGCAGCTACCACATGTATACCAAGCATGGTTGTTCAATTTTTGATTAAGTAAAATGCATATTGAGATACTTGACTCTGTCAAATTTCAAGGTTGGTATAAGGTGGGTTTTTAAAGAAAGATGCTCAAAGAGCCACTCTCTTCAACAGATTGTCTAGATACATTATATAATTTATTTGGGATTTCAAACATCTATTGATCTTGGTAATTCATTTTCTTTACCATTTTAATGATTTGATAAACGCCGTACTCATAAGATCATGATGGATGTGTTTGAACTTGATCAACTTTAAAAGTTTTAATTTCTATAAATTGTCATGTCATTATTTGAATGTTACTGATAGATTTAACATAATTTATTTTTCTTGACATGAAACGATGATTTTTGTTTAAAGTTGATGTGCTAAAATGCTTACATACTTTTTCTGGATTTTATGGATTTTTTCTAAATTTTTCTGAAGAAAAAGTTGCAGCTGATCCGGATCGGGATAAGTGATCCGGATCCCGAACGCAGGCTTCTTCCTGCGGCTAGCCGATCCGGATCGAAATCTCGATCCGATCCGGATCACGGCTAGGGTTTTAATAAGAACGAAAGGGTTTTGATTTCTTTTACCCTAATCTTTTGTTCTCAAGTCTCTAGAGCCTCTCTCTCTAGAATACTTGCACCTTGGAGCTTTCCTAACCCAAGTTCTTCGAATCCAAGTAAGTTTTATTGATCAAAATCTCGTTTTTCACAGGTTTTCTCTATTTTCTTCAAAACGTGATGAGATTTTTCTATCTTTTTCGTTTGTGAATGGTTTTTGGTCAAATCTCTTTTGAAATAAGAACTCTGGGTAGATTAGTTTTGATTATATGCTAGGTATTCTCCTGATTAACGAATTTTTGGGCTTCGATTTCAAAAATTTTGGTTTTAGAGCATATAATGGGAATTTTCCAAAATCATGCAATTGATCTAGTTTTAAAATTCCTTTTGCAAAACTAATTTGATTCTTAGTCTCTCTACATGATTATGATTATTTGGGTACAATTCTTCTAATTTTTGAAAATTAACAATATTTTCATGTGTTCTTGAGTTGGTCTTCACAGGATTTCAATCTTCTTAAGGCACTTGGATCAATGGGATTCTCATGGATCATCCTTTTGTTGGTCACTATGGTGCACACTCGGGCCACAAACAAATTAAAGAGAGCTAAGAAAACACAACAAAAAGGTGAGTTTCTTCTAATCAGCGACACAGAAGTGGAAGCAGATTGTCAAGAGGTAGATTGGACTGAATTGACAGATGATGATGACTCATTGCCTGAACAAAAGGCGTCTGATGGTTCAAAAGGAAAAGCTTCTGATGGATCAAAAGGAAAGGGACCCATGGACACAGGAAAAGCGCCTATGGCTAATCCAACCATCTCTGTGAAAAGAAAACGAGTAACTAGACGTTTTGGACTACGACGAGACGCTAATATTAACACACTGATAGTTCCTGACTCCCCGCCTCGCGTGGAAGGAGTGTTCGTCAGCATGGATCGCCTTCGAGCGTTTGAACGTCGTGAATGCATCGGTGAACGTCGTGTCAACACTGAAGCTCTCCGAAATCACTCACAAGAGTTTGGAACCTTGATTGAGCAAGCTAATCTCATCCAAGTCTGCCGATTCCCCGAACAACTTGGGTATTGTTTGTATCGTGTAAGAACCTTTTACACGAATGCAAGACATCTTCAAGAAGATGAACATGGATCAATGCATTTCTATACAAATATCCAAGGGATGAAACTTAAAATCACTCCGCAGCTAATTGGCGAAGTCCTTGGAATGGAATCTAACACATCGGGGCTCAACTTTTTGAAAGGAAGAAGTTTGACGAATGCCTTATGGCAAACAGTGTTAGATAAAATTTGTTTGGAAGGAACGAAATCAGCTGATGGTAAAAGTGTAAAATCCAAACATCTTCGACTGGAGTACCGATTTCTAAATTTCACCACGTGTTACAACATTCTACCTAACATGCAGACTAAGGTCGTGAGATGGGAGAGACTGCTGTTCTTATATCTCATAGGTCATCCCTCTGAGGCTGTAGGATTGAACATGAATATACCCTACATAATTTGGAATAGAATGTCAAGATATATTGTGCATCCTCATCCTTCTGAGCGACTTCCGTTTCCTTTAATCATCATGAGGATCTTACAAAAGTTTGACATTGATATAAGCTCGACATCTTATCAACACTGCTGGGGGATGATAGATGAGTCAACGATTGTGAAGTCACTTCACAAATTACCACATGTTACTCCGACACCGTCCACTGGAAAGAAACCTTGTGTCGGCACCTCGGCCTCACCGTCTCAACAAGCACCTGGCGCGGATGATGACGCATCAGTAACTTCGATTTTCAAGCAACAACAGCGCCTATCTTCTGAGCAAGAGCGGATAACCATAGAACAAAGGCGAATGTCTGAAGAACTCGAGATCATAACGGCATCCCAAATTACTTTGACCAAGAAAGTAAATTCGATGAGGAAATTGATCAAAAACATGTTCGCTAAGATGGGATATAGTGCGTCTGAGGATTCAGACTCCGATAACTAAGTTGTGCTCTAACAATTTTTGTGCAGTTTGTGCAGGCTTTTATCTTTTTAGATTTTAGTTCAGTTTTTAGGACTTACTCTTAGTTCTAGTTCTTACATTTACTTACATTTTTGATTTTTTTTAACTCTCCTTAAATTTTTGTAATTTTGGCTTAGTTTGTGACAAAAAGGGGGAGAGAGTTTAGAGAGAACTTGAACAATGATGATGTGAAAACTGTGTGAATGTGTGAACATCAAGGTAAGTATCACTTCAACTTCAACTTTGGTTTTTAACTTGTGATTTGTGTGCATGTCCCTACTTACTCTTCGACTAACTATTTGGGCATGTAATATGACTAATAAGTTGATGTTGGACTAACACTTTGTGACATTTGGTTTTTGAATGCATAGAAGATATGTTGGTTTTTGACTATGATTCTCTTACATATCTGAATTCTCTAATGTCATGATGATCAGATAAACTCTATCTCTGTACTTGGTTTTGTATGTTTCAATTCTTGAGGTATCTAACGATTCTTTTTGTCAAAAATGATTTCTTTGTGCAGAGAGTACAGATGTCTAAGTCTAGAGTCTGTTTTAGGAGTTTATCTCATGTTTTTAAAATTTTTTGGATCTCCATTGTAAATTTTTGTTGTATGGTGATAGCAACAAAAATATCTTTTTGAATTTTTTTTAGTGGATCTGTGTTTTGTCACGAAACCGCCAAAGGGGGAGATTGTTACGGAATTTGAGTTGGCGTAATTTTGTGAAAGGTTCAAGTCTTGAAGATTGAAGGTGAAGAAGGTTGGATCATTTAACTCAATCTCAAGAAAGAAGAATTCAAAAGGATCAGGTATGTTTAACTAAAGATTTTTGGTGATCCGAATACTTCTTGTAGTGTAGAAACACCTGGAAGAATTTTTCATTGCATAAAAATCAAAAACTGGACATGGAACATGTTCAGGATCCGGATCAGACATTCCAATCCGGATCCCGAAGGGTGTTCGTTCATACACTGGTTCAATCCGGATCGCAGCATTTCATGATCCGGATCCCGAACACTAGTTTTACCTTTTTACTTGCACGATCCGGATCAGGAATTGCAATCCGGATCCCGAACGTTGATGTTTGGTGAAACTGTATGAACGATCCGGATCAGCCATTTCGATACGGATCCCGAACCATCGTTTTTCTGGAAACCGTCTTTCTTGCTGCTGCAATCCGGATCGCCGAAATCCGATCCGGATCGCCGTCCGTAAAAATTCCAGAAATGGTAGGTTTTTGATTCTTATCTCCTTCCTAGGGTTTCTAACCTATAAATAGACCCTATGATTCATTTTTCTAGGGCAAGCCGATAAAAGAAAAATAGCCGTCATATTCAAATATCATCTTATACGGCCTAAGATCCACATATAGAGAAGAAAGGAAATCATTAGATATTACTCTATGTTTCTTCATCTATATTGATTAGTTTGATTCTAGGTTTTCATACTCACATCTTGAGTTGAATCAAACTAATGAATACTTAGATGGTATTTCCTATCTATCTTTGATCTAAGTATTCGGCGGATCATCACCACCCAAAAACAACGATTTCCCCAAAATCGGCGCGTGGATTCGCGTGTCCTTGTGGATTCAAGGTTCAACCGCTCTCGTGGATTCGGAGCGAGGTACGTTCGTGGATTCGAAGCGTGCTACTGGGTGAAGACCGTGGATTCGGTCAGACGTCGTGGACTCGACGTTGGACGCCGTGGATTCGGCGTTGGACGCAGATCGTGGATTCGAGACGCGTTGCGGAACGAGCGGAGAAGATCAACTAGGAGCGTATGGTAAAAGGTTGAGTCGTCTGTGAGTACGTTAAATCACCTTGTACGTGTTTCAATTCTAGTGGATTTCACCGTGTTATCGGTCCCGTGGTTTTTTACTCCGGTTTGGAGTTTTTCCACGTAAAAATCTTGCGTGTTCTTTTATTTTTCCGCATTGGGTTTTATTGCGCAATGATTTTTTGAGTGTTTATTGTTTACACCTATTCACCCCCCTCTAGGTGTTTTTTCCCCTATTTAGATCTATATTTCATATAACCCAACAAGAAACCCTTGGAAGAAGATAAGGATAAAAAACTAACCTTTTCTGGAGTTTTTACATGACGACGATCCGGATCGGAGATCGGCAATCCGGATTGCAGTAGCGAGAAAAACAGATTCCAGAAAAACGAAGGTTCGGGATCCGGATCGAAGTGCTTGATCCGGATCGTTCATACAGTTCACCAAACATCAACGTTCGGGATCCGGATTGCAGTAGCCTGATTCGGATCGTTCAAATAAAATGGTAAACTCAGTGTTCGGGATCCGGATCAAGGGAAGGTACGATCCGGATTGAATTGGTGTATGAACGAACCACCTTCGGGATCCGGATTGCACAATCTGATCCGGATCCTGAACATGTCCCATGTCCAGTTTTTGATATTTATGTAATAACAAATCCATCCAAGTGTTTCTACGCTATAAGAAGTATTCGGATCACCAAAGATATTAAGTTAAACATACCTGATCCTTTTGAATTCTTCTTTCTTGAGATTGAGTTATATGATCCAACTTCCTTTACCTTCAATCTTCAAGACTTAACCGAATTCACGAAATACGCCAACTCAAATTCCGTAACACAGGTCGTTGAGTGTTGTCCGACCAGTATTGTTAGCCTGAGTTGTGGGTCGTTCCTGGCTGTGGAGTACCTCCAGCCAGTGTGCTTTGTGCTGCGAGCTGTTGGAGAGGCTAGTGTCTCGTGTTTCGTGTGAGCTGATCAGGTGAGTCGTCGAGAGTGTTCCGACTGTTGTTCGAGATATTTGGGGATCTTGAGTCCTACCGTTCTGAGAGTGAGCGTGGATCTTGACTATAGCCTGCTTTTGCCTATGTTTGATACTCTATGCCGCGCCGGTTTCCTCAGTTGGAGTCGCGTCCCTGAGATGCCGCTGTGGATACGATGGTTGGCCTGTTGAGGCAGTTTTCCGCAGTGGATGCAACGATGGGCCTGTTGAGGCAGTTTTGCGTGAGGGGTGAGTTAGTCGAACAGGACGCCCCACGTGAATCCCGTCCTCATGTGGATGTGTGGTAGTGGGCAGGTGCGTTCCTAGTCGACAGGCGCAGGCTTGACTGGACCATATGAGGCAGTCAGTTCGATTGGGTCGATTGAGCACCTTGGGTGCGTGTGGTCACATTTACTTTCATCTGTTCCACTTTTTGAGCATCTAGATAGAGGCATGGTAGCTGTAGAGTAGCTCTAGCTTTTCTTGTTCAGATTTCATTGCACTGTTATCTTTTGCCTCTAGTAGACTTGGTGGGCAGACCGTTGGGCTTGTTGACGGCACCCACTGAGAACTACTGTGGGAAGTAGTTCTCACACCCGTCGTGGTGTCTTTTTCCCCAGGAACTTCTTCTCCTGTTCCTGTTGCTCCAGTTGCTGATCCTTCTGACCGAGGCGAGGGAGTCACGAGCTAGTTCCCTACCCGTCGTTGGAGTGTAGCGGTACCCCTCCAGAGGAGAGCTTCAGTAAATTAGTTTACTTCTTTTTCCTCTGTTGAGAGACCTTTGTTGTGAGGTATAGAGTTGTACTTTATTTTACAGTTTGAGAGACTGATGTAGTGAGGATATTTGTATTGAGAGCTTGTACACTGATGTTTTATTGGAGATATCTCCCTTTTGAGTTTTGTATCAGAGGACTTTTTATACGATCGTATTTGGGAGATGGGTATTGTATTTATTTTCAGTTGTACAGTGTTTGGATTTCAGTTTTTAGTAGTTACTTTCAGCTCTGATATCTGTATACTGTAGTTGATTCCTTTTGCAGGTTAGACGCTTCGTCTGTACGGCAGTTTCCGTACAGATGGTGGATCTGTTAGCGAGCCCGGGTCGCAGTTTCGACCCCGGGGCGTGACATGTGTTGATTATATCTTGGAGTCTAGTGTAATAATTAGTAAACAATTCATGCTCATCCATATGAATAGAGTCAAATTGACTTGTAAGCATCTGGAGCTTTTGAATTTTTACTAGATTAGTACCCTCATGTGTAATTTTGAGAATATCCTAAATTTCCTTCGCAGTTTCACACGCGGAAATTCGTGTGAACTCAGTCGAGGAAAGAGAATTAAATAAAGCGTTCATACCTTTCCCATTGTAAGAAGATCTTTCGATTTCCTCTTTGGACCATCTAGAGCGAGGTTTTGGGGTAGAAGAATTTCCTACTTCCTCAACAGGATGCACCCAACCGTATTCCACGGTTTGCCATACCCGCTCATCAATTGAGATGAGAAAAGCTCTCATCCGCACTTTCCAATACGCATAATTAGTTCCATCAAAAAGAGGAGGCCTATAAATATTACCACTTTCACCCGACATGATAGATAAACCTAAAACCCGCTCCGATACCACTTGTTGGTTTTTATATATTAAGGATCCACAAGGATCTAAATAGGTACTATCAAACAACTAGAAGGGAGGGGGGGTTGTAGTAATCTAGAATTTAAAAGTCTCTGTTTGCTTTTAAATATTTAAAATTTGTCAATTTTGGCAAAAGTGGAAAGATAGTGGGTCAATAGTGGGCCCAGAGATATCGACTTTTGATCGGGGTCTGATCTGGAAAATCCGAGATCACCATTGCGATCGTCTCGTCGAAACATAAAAGTTTCATATTCATATGTTTTCGATCCGACGGTCGGATCTTCCAGAAATCAGAAATCAAAAAGCGGTCCCCGCGGCTTAAAGTGAATAGTAACTCTCGATTTTTAGTTCCTCGAGATCACTAATGGCCGAACCACTATCTAGAGTTTTAACATAGGAGTGTGAGTAATGGATCCTAGCTATTTACGACGTTCTGAGCGCAATGGCACTGACGGATTTCGCGTTCGGCGATCCGGGTGCATCGAAGTGCGTGCAACGCACCAAAAATCGTCGAACTTTATGGAACAACTTTTAATCCGAGCGTCGAACAAACTAAGCAAATGCGCTACCTGACAGGTCTCGACGAGCCGGACATCGTGACGAAGTCTGTTTCGCAAAACGGCGATCGGATTACCTCGAAATGCACAAAAAGTGCAGTATTTTGCAGAAAAACCCGTAATTTTCTGCTCCGAAGAATTTGCGGCTTACAGATGAGGGACTTGACAGTAAAAGGACTAACTTTTGTTAAGGACTTATGTCCAAATACTGTTAGTTGAAGGGGTTTTGTGCAAATGTGCAACTAACACATGCACACACGTGTTGGAGTAATCCCGAATCCCTGCCTCTTCCTCTTCGGTAACTGAAGCTCCACCAGCATCTTCAGACCATAACCGACGCGGCCCCTCGGCTGCTGAAACCCCCGGCCGCTCGGGTCACCGGAGTTGAGGTTGAGAAACCTATATATAGGAGCTTCTCTTGAGTTCTTGAAGCAGAGATCAACCAAGAGTTGTAGGGATAGCCCAACCT
The DNA here is from genome assembly GCA_029204045.2 of Tillandsia leiboldiana. Lineage (NCBI taxonomy): Eukaryota > Viridiplantae > Streptophyta > Magnoliopsida > Poales > Bromeliaceae > Tillandsia > Tillandsia leiboldiana. The sequence continues at coordinate 18,613,360 of CM055071.1, forward strand.
TCTTCTGAGAGCTCCACTGTGAGGCCGCAACCAACCTCTGGTGAACCCGACCCCGGCCGCCGCTGAGCGCCGCCGCAGCCATCTTCTTTTTCTCCTCTCTCTCCGACGAAGTGTGAAGTTGGACCAGACCTCTTCAAGGTTGGATTGGGAGGTGTCTGAGGAGTCCCCGGTGCTTGAAGGACCCTGCTGGAAGCTAGCCGAGGCCGCGCGAGGTGGGAGGTGCAAGAAACCGGCTTCCTCCTTCTTCCTCGAGCTCGGCCAAGGTGAGGGTTTCAAACCAGTGTATGTTAGCCCTCTAGACCACGTGCAGTCGGTTTCCTAGGCCCTAAGCATCATCCCAGCAAATCCCCGAGCCCCCATGCACCACGGTTGGCCGGCGGCCACAATGGGTCGCCGGAAACCTAATCTAACTCCGCCTCGAGAGAACTCATCAACCAGTCGACCATCAGGGCTAAAACTTGGTGTTACGGGACTGTTGGTGGTGGGGACCAACTCCACCAAATTCGATGGAGTATGGTCGAGCCAGTAAATTGTAGCTTGATGCCCTAGTTTTGTGAAAAATGCATGATTGGCCGGACTTTCTTTTCCGGCACCGGCGGGCTTCCCCGGCGCCGGCCATCAACCCAGAAAGCTTGCTGGGACCTTGAGGAGTGCTCCCATGCATTTGCATGGAACCCATGCTGCACCCAATTGGTGCGGCCATGGATTGACCCGAGATAAGACCAAAGATGGTCGCCGGCGCTCCAGCCAACTCCGGCCGGGGCGGTGCTGGTCGGGAAGTTTTCTGTGGACCCAAGGAGCATTTCCATCCAAGTTAGAGGGCTCCAAATTGACTCTGTGGAATTTCACCATTAGAGGTGGCAAGCTCGAAACCGGAGCTTTGCTCCGCCGCGCCGCCGCCGCACCCCGAGGCCAGCCAAGGGTAGGGGAAGCTTCCATGAAGCAGATGGCACCTACTGGTGCTTTTGGTTGAGCCCCAGACCCTTCGGATGAAGCATCACGAATTTCAAGAAAATGGGTCATCTTCTTCCTCGAGCCGAGCTGAACCTGGGGGTTTTCGAGTTGCTCTAGTTGAGGGGATGTGTTCCAGAATCTCTGGGGATCTAGTTGATCCAAGTTGGAAGCCCTCAGGTGCCCTGGTTGCAGAGAACCAAGTCTTCAATTGTGTTGTGTGTATGTGTTTCAAATGTGCATGCCACCTGTTTGTAAAAATGCCTCAAAGAACTTTAAATTTGAATTTGACAAAACTGTAAATATAAAACTTGTTTCCAATGATCCCCTGAGCTGTGTGCTCACTTCAGTTCAAACATAAACTGAGTGGAATAAAAGTTGGAGCAATGTGAACTTGTATGTTTGCAAGTTGAGGGATCTCTGTGATCCAGCACACCTGGGCTGCAACTATGGCAAGCCCGGGCACCCTAGCAATGTTTAGAGACAGATTTATATACAAACTTTGGTTGTTTGAAGTCCAGATTAAAAGTTATAGTGAAATCAACATAAAACAGTAATGTTGGAACAAAACCCTATTTTAAAGTGTTGGCGAAGTCGCGACAGTGCATTCCTAGCTAATTTGGGGTCACTGGACGCGATGCTCGCGTTAAAATTTCTGTTTGAAGTCCCGAAGAAACTAAATGACATTAAGGCTATGTTAGTGCATATATTATGGGCCAAAGTTTGCCTCAGAACCCGTGATGCCACAAATGGGTGAGCACGGTGTTCAGCATGACATAAGTAACCTGCTGGAAGTGACGGAATGTTAAAATAATTTTCCTGCTAAAAGAACGAGCGAAAACAGTGCCCAAATTGGCACTAAAAGTAAATTTAAAAGCCCTAGGGGTCTAGATGCAAAGATCACATCGTATACTGGTTAGTAAACTGATTCCTGAACCTTATTTCACCTTCAGGGTTACTTGGTAGCATCTGGTGTGCTGAGTGTACAGTTGGTTCAGATTAGCCGCCTGCGTTATATCAGGTGGGTTATCTTCGGTCCGGGTTTTATCAGTTCGGCCCTCTGGGGTGCGATACTGGTTGGACTCCTGTTCTTGGTAACTTAGTTTATTTTGAGCCTGTCTGCCTTTGGTTGCAATATATATTACTGTTAGTTGCTCTGACTAATTGGCCATTTCGTAGTTGCACTCCTATGCTTGATTATTATATCAGTTCTATTCTGCCTTACATGATTATTCTTAGTGCCTCTGGTATTTATATTTTATCTTGAAACATTTCCATGGTTGATGAGTAAGCCTGTTTGTCCTGTCGATCAAATGAAACACTGCTGAGCACATAGATTTGTTTAACTGATGTTTTTACCGAGCTTCGTAGGGTCGCCGGAGTCTGTTCTTGTTTGATAGGGCAAAGGCAATTGCTCTACGAGGTTTGGAAACCCAAGCTTCGTAGTGTCGACTGAGTCTGTTCTTGTTTGATAGGACGAGGGCAATGCTTTTCGGGGTTTGGACTTTTCAAAACAGTTTTCTTAAAAATATGTGTTTAAGTTTTGTATCATTTGGTTGGTTTGTGTGGTTGAGTTGAGTTTATATGTAAGCTTCTGCTGAGTTGAGATTTGCCTTGATATTGCATATGAGTTGAGATTTATTGCTGAGTGTTCCTGCATAAGTGTTGAGATTCAGTTGATCTTGTTATTGCATCCCAGTAGGGATTTCCCGGCTTGTTGCCGATTACCCGGTCAGTGGACCGTGAGCTTGAGCATTTGCATATGATTCGCCCGCACCGTTGTACTTCACGAACATTAGCGGATTTGCTACCCGTAGCGATGTTCTTTACCGGTAAAGTGGTTAGCTGAGGCAACCCGTGACCCTAGTTTGGGGAATGTCAACCAGGTGGTGCCAAGTGGGCAGCCTTGCCTGAGGTCTTGTGAAGGCCAATATGGTAGCTTGTGATTGGGTCTTTGCGTTTTCATCTATTTGATGCATGTGTTGTTAAGTTGCTTTAACATGATTCTTTGATTCTTTGATCTGGCTTCTAGTTATCTACCTTTATATGATTCTATGTGATGCCTCTGATTATAGTTCCATTGTTATCTTGCTGATTGTCCTAACTCCTTGATGTGTTTTAAATTCTGCTAAAATTATCTCCTATGCTTGTACCCAGATTATGAGTTTTGCTTTCTTTACAGCACCAGTTATATATCTGCTTTACCCTAACCCCTGATCTATTACTATCCTCTAGCATTGTATACCAGTAGGTACGATCTGCTATTTCTCGGCTCGTCGTGCCCACTGGGATACACTCCGGTGTGTCTCACACCCTCGGGTGACTGTTTTTCAGGTCGAGCGGGTGTTGAGATGTCGGGACGAGTTGGTGAGATCACGAGATAGAGCTTGACCCTGGACAGCCGATAAGATCAAGTATTTAGTTATTTGTTGTATCAAATGTAATGCAATGTAATTGAGAAGTTATTGATATTGTAATTTAATCTTGCTTAGTAGATGTACGTAGTTAGTACTCTGATTGTATGCCAAGTGAGCCGTGCATATATAGAAAAGGCTCAATCCCCAGTGGGATTGGGACTCTTCTATATATGTGGCGGTCTGTTGCGCCCTGGCTGGTTTTAAACTCTGATTTCAAAAAAAAAAAAAAAATTTAGACGCTGGTTTTTAAACTCGGGGCGTGACAGGGTTGAATAGGTGTAATACTTAAAAACAAATCTCAGTGCAAAATAAAAACCAATGCGGAAAATAAAAATAGCACACTGAGATATACGTGGAAACTCCAATCCAGGAGAAAAACCACGGGACCAACACGCAATAACAATCCACTAAGAATAGAAAAATAACAAGGTGATTACCGACTCCACGGACTCCAACCCCTCCTTCAACTTCTTCGGATCTTGCGCTCACCGATTGCACGTCCACTGCACACGTTCGAATCCACGAACGCCACTCGAATCCACGAGCACACGTTTCGAATCCACGAAACGCCTTCAACACATCGAATCCACGATGCTACGTCGAATCCACGACGCAAACTTGTTAAAAGCTTCGATGGTGATCCTTTGCTTAGATTATCATTGAAGAACCATGGGTGGAATCTCTAAGCAAAGACTAGATCAATTCGACAAAAGATATGTCTTGGAAGAACCGTCGAATTGACCTAAAAGAGGCTAAAGAGAAGAAAGATAAAAACCTAGCCTCTAGGGTTGCTCTCAAGTGTTTTCTTAATTAATCGGTAGTTCTTGAGAAACCCTAAGTGTCTATTTATAGGTTAGAAACCTTTGGAAAGAGATAAGCATCAAAAACTGACTTAACAGAATTTTTCCCGCACGGCGGTCCGGACTGGATTGGCTCGTTCCGGACTGTCGTTATTTTTCAGAGAATTCCTGAAAAAACAAGGTTCGGGGTCCGGAACGAAATCCACGGTCCGGACTGAAATAGGAATCCGATCCGGACTGAAACATGAATCCGATCCGGACTGAAAGTGCGCATGAACTAAACTATGTTCGGGGTCCGGACTGGATTGATCTGATCCGGATCCTGAACATCCAATTTGTCCAGTTTTTTATTTTTATGCAATGAAAACTTATCCAAATGTTTCTAAACTACTCAAATGTATTCGGATCACCAAAATTATTTAGTTAAACGTACCTGATCAATCCGAATCCATTTTCCTTAAGATTGATGTATATGATCCACAATTCTTCAACTTCAATCTTCAAGACTCAAAACACTGAGTGTCAACTTGAGCTCTTGTTGAATCTTCTGTCACGCCCCGGGGCGATACTGCGCCCCGGCTCGCCAACAGATCCGCCGCCCATACGGGATGCCCCGTATAGGCGTAGCGACTAACCTGCAAGGAAACATCTACACTAGCAGATATCAGAGCTAAAAGAGAAAAGCTGGAAAGAAATACATAAAATAAAACTACAACTTTTAAATATATAGACCATCCTCACCAGAATACAGGAGTCTCTCATAAAAGCAGGAAAGGAAGGTACAACTCAAAACCTCACTACAAAAGTCACTCGACATAACACACACCAAAATGGAACTGGGGTACATCTACTCACACACAGAAGACGACAGGAGGGGATCTATCTCGCGACGCCCTTACCTCGGTCAGAAGGAGCTGGATCGGCAACAGGAGCTGCAGGAACTGGAGCAGAAGTCCCTGGGGAGAAAACACCACGACGGGTGTGAGAACTACATCCCACAGTAGTTCTCAGTGGGTGCCGCCAACAAGACCGACGGTCTGCCCACCAAGTCTACCAGAGGCAAAGGTAACATATGCAGTGCTATAAGGAAAGCTGGGAAAGGTAACTCTACAGCTACTATGCCTCTATCTAGATGCTCAACAGTGGAACAGAAAGAACATAATGCCACAACTAACTCTCCTCCCTGATCACCCAATCAAAACTGACTGCCACATCGGGTCCAGTCAAACCTGCGCCAACCTACTGCCGTTACGTCCCGGAGGAGCGGACTTACGTAGGGCGTCCATGGCTGCCAACAAAAGCACAGCCAGAGGGACCACTGCAACAACAAGTCGCTAAAGAACATCTCAAACTCACACCGGTACACAACCCGGTCTCGCCTACTCCGGAGTGGCCCTCGAGGGGAGCGACCCGCTCGAGTCAAAGTAACCCATAAGTATCACTGTATAGTATCACTGTAAAGCTCAAATGTGGCTCATGCAGGCTATGATCCAATCTTCGATCAATAAGATCGACTACCAAACAAATCACTGTCTCACACACTAGCTGGAATCTACACAGCTGAAACCCACTGTCTCTCTGACAGTTTCCAAGAACCCAGATCTACCATCACTATCACTCTCCCAAAGAAATCAAATCTACAGACTGCTATCAACTCCACTCGGTCCCCAGACACGAGTGCAAATGCATCCCACAACCGACCGACCTCTCGGCCCACAACTCGGGCGAGGAAAAGCTAAGTCCAAGGTGAAATAAAGTATCGTGATGTGGAATGTCTAGAGCAATAAAAACCTAGCCCAAGTTGGAGTTTTTCTACAGACTGGCTGAACATGATACATATGACAGGGGTGCTAGGTCAAATTCCAAGATTTCATTACTTAACATAGTGCAGGAATCAAAAGATTCAACAACTGATATACAAGATACAACATACAGTTTTACACATGCTAATACTCCCATTTCTAACATGCATGATCCTACACACATAGAATTAGTACACAGTCCAGAGTTCTTGGAAGCAAGGTCACCCACCTGAAAGTGCTAACTGTCCAAAATCGCACAGCTGAGAAAGCCCACAACTGTCAAATCACAAATCCCACCAAGCCAACAACACGGTAGAAGTGCTCACAAACTCCTGGGTACAAACATACACCAAAATTACACTTTAATTCACACAAATTCCACATTCCCAAAATCTGTGGTGAACAGTCCCATTAACACGAAATTTTCACCTGAAAAACTTCCTCCAAAAATTCCAATAAAAATATGACGGCGATCCTCGCGAAGAGTAGATGTCGATAGAGTCCTGAAACGTCGAATTCCGATGTCCGGATGAGGAGATAAAAATCCGACAAGTAGGTGCTGTCCAAATCAACCAACAGTCGCAAAGGGGGTTAAAAATGTACCCAGAACCCCAAGAAAAGCTCGGATCCAGAAAAAGTGTCCAACACGAAAAATGTAGATTTACCTCTTACGAAACCGTCACCGCAGAAATCGTCCAAAAATAATGTCGGGGTAGCCCGGTAGACCTCCCAGACTAAACTGCGACGGAAATGGGCCTCCAACAGTAGATCGTCGCTCCGCACCCCGATGCAGAAGTCGCCGTCGTCGCGGCCTCCAAAAATCCTGAGCTTCCGCCAAAAGATGCACAAGAGGGAGAGAAACAACTTTGGTGAAGGGCTCCAAGTGAAAAGCTTTCGGGAAAAGCTTCAAAACGAGCCCCTTGAGGCCTTTTTATAGGCCTCACCCGAAACAGCCCGGAAAAACAAGTCAATGGGCTTTGGGCCCAAAAATTTCGGGCGCCCGGAACATTCGGGCGGCTACAGTGTTGGGCCGGCCCAACACTGTTCACGCCCGAATCCACCAGGAGCCGCCACGTGGCCCGCCGAACAGCAAACAGCTGTTCGGCCCACCCACAGGCTGCCACGTGGCCCGCCCCCGCACAGTGAGGCGGTTGGCGCCCGCCAATCAGCGGGCGACACGTGTCCACCCCGGTTGACCCGCTGACCGGTCGGCGGCCGCGCCGGGCGCGCGGCATGGCCCCGACGTGGGCACGCGCCCCGAGGCACCGACCCCGACTCCGTGCGCCGCGCACGGTGCGCCCGCGAACCAGAGGGCGACACGTGTCCCCTACACCCGGTCCACGCATACAACAGGAATTCAGTGGACCGCGCCGCATGCACCGACCAACCGGAGGCTGCCACGTGGCCCCGCATTGGTCCATGCACCGCCGCGCTCACCCGGTAGACCGCGCGCCTTGCGCCCGCCAATCAGGCGGTGCCACGTGTCCATGCGCCGGGTCTGTGCACCCCGCCGCGCAGCTCTGTGGACCGCGCATCCTGAACCGGCCAATGACAGGCCGCCACGTGGCATCCCGGCGGTCTACGGCCCCTCCCATGCACCATTTTCCACTGAAAACTTCCGGGAGTCCGTTTTTGGGCATCCGGACTCAGAAATAAACAAGCAAATAGCCGTTTTCAAGCGTTTTTCCGTGCTGAATCCATTTCCGACCTCTGTTGGGCCTAATTCTTTTCCGAAATTTCGGCAAACTCAGCCGAAGGCCTACACAGCTAATAATAACACACAGGGTCCATCTGTGGCATCCCATTGACGCACCATGGGCCAGATACACCAACGCTAGGTGCTCTAACAGTGGATTCATCGGAAGAACGCTGCATGGGAATTTGGGCCACTACATCCTCCCCCACTAAAAGGAAGTTTCGTCCTCGAAACGAAGTAAGGTAGAACAGGCGTACCTCAACCAGTAGTCTCGAACAGAAAAGGGTAAGCAGATCTCATCTCTGTCTCTAGCTCCCAAGTAGCCTCTCGCTCATCGTGATTGCTCCATAAGATCTTCACATACGGAATGGTCCGGTTGCGCAATTCCCTCACCTCACCAGCAAGAATCCGCAACGGCCGCTCCTCGTAAACCAGGTCCTCACCGATCTCCAAGGGAGTGAAGTCAACCACATGCGACGGATCGAAGACATATCTCCTCAGGGCTGAGACATGAAAAACATCGTGTACACCGGCCAAACGTGGAGGGAGAGCAACTCTATAAGCCACAGGGCCTACCCTTTCAAGTACCTCAAAGGGTCCAACAAAACGGGGACTAAGCTTCCCACGCACTCCAAATCTCCGGACCCCTTTCGAAGGCGAGACCTTTAAGAATACATGGTCACCAATCTGAAACTCCAGGTCTCGCCGTCGAGTATCTGCATAACTCCTCTGACGACTCTGGGCTACCTCAAGGTGTCGACGAACAACTCTGACTTTCTCCTCAGCCTCCAAAAGAAGATCTGGTCCCAAAGTCTTTCTCTCACCCACATCACTCCAATACAAGGGTGACCGACACTTGCGTCCATACAACGCCTCAAACGGAGCCATCCGAATGCTCGCCTGATAGCTGTTGTTGTACGCAAACTCAACCAAAGATAAGTGTCGGTACCACCCCCCTCCAAAATCCATAACGCACGCTCTCAGCATATCCTCAAGGGTCTGTATAGTGCGCTCAGACTGGCCATCAGTCTGTGGGTGGAATGCAGTGCTGAATCTGAGCTGGGTCCCCAAAGCTGACTGTAAACTCCCCCAGAATCGTGATACAAACCTCGGATCCCGATCTGAAACAATCGACGCAGGTATCCCGTGTAGCCTCACTATCTCGTCCAAATACAACTGTGCCAGACGCTCCAATGACCAAGTCACCTGAACAGGCAAGAAATGCGCAGACTTGGTGAGTCTATCAACAATAACCCAAATCGCGTCGGCTCCACTCTGTGCTCTCGGCAGCCCTGTAACAAAGTCCATGGTGATGTGGTCCCATTTCCACTCGGGAATTGGAAGACTTTGCAACTTGCCAGCAGGAACCCGGTGCTCTGCTTTCACTTGCTGGCAAGTTAAACAGTGAGCCACGAATCTTCCAACGTCCCGCTTCATTCCGGACCACCAAAAATGTGCCTTGAGGTCCTTATACATCTTAGTACCACCAGGATGAATGGTATAAGGTGTATAATGGGCCTCACCCAAAATCTGGTCTCTGATCTCTGAATCCGAAGGCACACACACTCGGTCCCTGTACCGCAGTACTCCCGAGCTATCCACTGTAAAATCCCCTATAAGATCTGCCTGAATCTGTGATCTAATCCTCTCCAAGTGGGGGTCCTCACTCTGCGTCTCCCTAATCCTGTCCAACAGAGTGGGCTGCAAGACCATAGACATCAGTCTAACAGAGACCCCAGGGGATACAACCTCAATCTGGAGTCGCCTCAACTGCTCAATCAACGGGGCCTGCTGCGTGACCAACATGCTCAAGCTCTGCACTGACCTCCGACTCAAAGCATCTGCTACCACATTGGCCTTGCCGGGATGATAGAGGATACTCACATCGTAATCCTTCAGTAACTCCAACCACCGGCGTTGCCTCAGGTTCAGCTCCTTTTGAGTAAACAGATACTTTAAGCTCTTATGATCCGTGTAGATCTCACAATGCTCACCGTAGAGGTAATGCCGCCACAGCTTCAACGCGAACACCACAGCTGCCAGCTCTAAATCATGAGTAGGGTAATTCTTCTCATAATCCTTTAGTTGCCGTGAAGCATAAGCAATTACCCTCCCATGCTGCATCAAGACACAACCCAAACCGCTGTGCGAGGCGTCACTATAAATCACGTAGCCATCACCCATCACTGGCAGTGTAAGAACTGGTGCTGAAATCAGTCTCCTCTTCAGCTCCTCAAAACTCCGCTGACACTGCTCAGTCCAAATGAACCTCATCCCCTTCCTAGTCAAACAGGTCAGGGGAGTAGAGAGCTTCGCAAAGCCCTCTACAAACCGACGGTAGTAGCCTGCCAAGCCCAGAAAGCTCCGGACCTCAGTCACCGTCGTCGGTCTCGGCCAATCCCGAACTGTATCAATCTTCGTCGGGTCAACTGCTACTCCTGCGGCTGATACCAAGTGGCCCAAGAATGCAACCTCCCGAAGCCAAAACTCGCACTTCTTAAGCTTGGCATACAACTTCTTCTCACGTAGAAGCTGCAGCACTATCCTCAAGTGCTCCTCATGATCCACATCGCTCCGGGAGTAGATCAAGATATCATCAATGAACACAACCACAAACAAGTCTAAGTACGGCTGAAATACCCGGTTCATCAAATCCATGAAAGCAGCTGGGGCATTAGTCAAACCAAATGGCATAACCGTAAACTCATAATGCCCATACCGGGATCGAAAAGCCGTCTTAGGGATGTCCTCGGCCCTCACCCTCAACTGGTGGTAACCTGACTGAAGATCAATCTTCGAAAACACTGTGGCTCCCTGCAACTGATCAAATAAATCATCTATCCGTGGAAGAGGGTACTTGTTCCGGATGGTCACTTTATTCAACTCCCGATAATCCACACACAAACGAAGCGACCCATCCTTCTTCTTCACATATAAAACTGGCGCTCCCCACGGAGAAACACTAGGCCTGACAAAGCCCCTATCCATAAGATCCTGAAGCTGGGCCTTCAACTCCCTCAACTCGGCAGGTGCCACCCTATACGGCGCCTTCGAGATTGGTGCGGTTCCCGGTACCACATCAATCACAAACTCCACCTCCCTCTCCGGCGGCATCGTCGTCAACTCAGGGGGAAACACATCTGGGAACTCGCGGACAACAGGAATATCCTCGAGTCCCAGTGCCGCCGTAGGCACCTCCACAATCGTCGCTAAGAAAGCGGTGCAGCCCCTACTAATCAACCGCCTAGCCCTCGCCGAAGAAACAGTCATCGCAAAGAAGGTGCTCTGGCAGCCTCTGAAGACAAACTCCTCCTGTCCAGGCTCGCGGAGGGTCACCGTCCTCTCTCTGCAGTCTATAACAGCATAGTACCTCGACAACCAATCCATACCTAGCACGACGTCGAAATCCTGGAGCTGCCGCAAGACAAGCAAGTCTGCCGGCAAAATCCAGGATCCCAACTGCACAGGGCAATCCCTACAATACTCCTCGACATGCAAGACATGATCTGGTATCTGAACCTCTAATGCATGCGATAAAGAAACTACCTCTATACCATGAAGGGATGCGAATGCTCTACTGATAAAAGAATGCGATGCACCGGTATCAAAGAGAGTACGAGTACGAACTGCAGAAATCAAAATAATACCTGCGACGACATGCTCTGCTGCTGTAGCATCCTCTACCTGAGCGGCATAGACTCGACCGCTCGGCGCCGGGGGATGTCGCTCTGGCTGTCGCGAGGACGATGGAGCAAAATCTGGCCTACCGGAGGTCGCCGAAGGTCCTGCTGACTGACGAGGAACGAAGGATGCAGAAGCTGATGAAGGAGCTGGGTAACCTGCCCTGGGGCACGCCCTCGCGAAGTGACCGGTCTGCCCGCAACGGAAGCAGCGGTCCCGACCCTGCGGGCACTGGGCTGGTGAGTGCGGTCCTCCACAGATGATACAACGGTCGGGGCGCGGCTGCCGCGAAGTCTGCTGCTGCTGCGAAGACTGCTGCTGCTGCGAAGACTGCTGCTGTCGAGGTGGTCGACGCTGCTGCTGCTGCTGGAACTGACGAGATCCCCCAGATCTCTGCCGCCCCTGATACCCCCGTCCCTGAGAGTGGAAACGGGGTGGTCTCGGGGGTCCCTGTCTACTCGACTGCCCCTCCTCAAACTGCGCCGGGCGCTTCGCCCCAGAAGTCACAACGGGGGCTGGAGTCACCTCTGCCATCACGGCCTCACCACCCTCCACATAAAGTGCCTGCTCCATCGAGGCCTCTAAAGTCTGTAGTCTGAGGGAGCGGACCAACTGATAAATGTCCCGACGCAACCCTCTCTCGAACATGTAGATCCGGTGGGTCTCATCTCTGGCCACGTGGGGCATACTAGCCAACAGCCGATTGAAATCGGCTATGTACGCATGAACGGGCCTATCTCCCTGGCGGAGATTCCTCAGCTGCTCCTCCAAGCTCTGTCGAACACTCTCGGGAAAGAAGGCCCCAAGAAGCATACCGCGAAACTCTGCCCAAGAGATAAACTGGGTCCCAGGCGGACCTGCGGGTCGCACACGCCGCCACCATGCCTCGGCGTTGCTCTCCAGAAAATGAGTAGCCAACAGAACTCGAAACCTCTCATCAATAAAAAGGCTCTCGAAATGGCGCTCCATAGCTGTAACCCAAGACTCAGCCGCCCACGGCTCAGCACTCATGCCCGAAAAGCGGGGTGGATCAAACTTGCGAAACCTCAACAAAAGACCCACCAAAACCTGCTGCTCTGCCAAAGTCAAAGATCCCGACGTCCCAGACGGTGGCCTACTGGAAACAGGCTCAGCCGGAACTGCTGGGGCAGGCTGCACAACCGGGGGTGCCACAACAGGGGAAGAAGGCACCGGAGAACTCTCAGGGGGTACCGCCGCCGGCTGTGCTCTCTGCTCCAACAAGAGCGTCAACCGACTCACAGCCTCCTCCTGGCGTCGAGACGCCTCAGCCAACTGTGCCACCTGGGCACGAAGCTCCAAAACCTCGCTCTGCTGTCCCTGCCCCGAGTCCTCCTGCTCGGGCTCAGAGGACGAAGGCTGCGAACGCGTCACCATCGAGCGTCGAGGAGGCATCCCCACCTGAGGGACAAGGCAAACAATCAGAACCCAAATCATCTCTCGACCCAATCTAGCGAAAGTCAGAAGGCATGTCCCCCTTTCCGAAGTACTATGTTGTCTGCAGCCAACATAGTTGCCACCGAAGGAAGACATGTCAATCGCTCACCCCGAACCGCTCGGGAGAGTTAGAAATCCAATCAGGACTCTCGCTAAAATCACGGCTCTCACGCGAGTCATCCTAGGGTCCAACCACAAGCCTAGGGTTCCTAAGTCCTCCAAGACCTACATCCTAGGCTCTGATACCACTCTAATCTGTCACGCCCCGGGGCGATACTGCGCCCCGGCTCGCCAACAGATCCGCCGCCCATACGGGATGCCCCGTATAGGCGTAGCGACTAACCTGCAAGGAAACATCTACACTAGCAGATATCAGAGCTAAAAGAGAAAAGCTGGAAAGAAATACATAAAATAAAACTACAACTTTTAAATATACAGACCATCCTCACCAGAATACAGGAGTCTCTCATAAAAGCAGGAAAGGAAGGTACAACTCAAAACCTCACTACAAAAGTCACTCGACATAACACACACCAAAATGGAACTGGGGTACATCTACTCACACACAGAAGACGACAGGAGGGGATCTATCTCGCGACGCCCTTACCTCGGTCAGAAGGAGCTGGATCGGCAACAGGAGCTGCAGGAACTGGAGCAGAAGTCCCTGGGGAGAAAACACCACGACGGGTGTGAGAACTACATCCCACAGTAGTTCTCAGTGGGTGCCGCCAACAAGACCGACGGTCTGCCCACCAAGTCTACCAGAGGCAAAGGTAACATATGCAGTGCTATAAGGAAAGCTGGGAAAGGTAACTCTACAGCTACTATGCCTCTATCTAGATGCTCAACAGTGGAACAGAAAGAACATAATGCCACAACTAACTCTCCTCCCTGATCACCCAATCAAAACTGACTGCCACATCGGGTCCAGTCAAACCTGCGCCAACCTACTGCCGTTACGTCCCGGAGGAGCGGACTTACGTAGGGCGTCCATGGCTGCCAACAAAAGCACAGCCAGAGGGACCACTGCAACAACAAGTCGCTAAAGAACATCTCAAACTCACACCGGTACACAACCCGGTCTCGCCTACTCCGGAGTGGCCCTCGAGGGGAGCGACCCGCTCGAGTCAAAGTAACCCATAAGTATCACTGTATAGTATCACTGTAAAGCTCAAATGTGGCTCATGCAGGCTATGATCCAATCTTCGATCAATAAGATCGACTACCAAACAAATCACTGTCTCACACACTAGCTGGAATCTACACAGCTGAAACCCACTGTCTCTCTGACAGTTTCCAAGAACCCAGATCTACCATCACTATCACTCTCCCAAAGAAATCAAATCTACAGACTGCTATCAACTCCACTCGGTCCCCAGACACGAGTGCAAATGCATCCCACAACCGACCGACCTCTCGGCCCACAACTCGGGCGAGGAAAAGCTAAGTCCAAGGTGAAATAAAGTATCGTGATGTGGAATGTCTAGAGCAATAAAAACCTAGCCCAAGTTGGAGTTTTTCTACAGACTGGCTGAACATGATACATATGACAGGGGTGCTAGGTCAAATTCCAAGATTTCATTACTTAACATAGTGCAGGAATCAAAAGATTCAACAACTGATATACAAGATACAACATACAGTTTTACACATGCTAATACTCCCATTTCTAACATGCATGATCCTACACACATAGAATTAGTACACAGTCCAGAGTTCTTGGAAGCAAGGTCACCCACCTGAAAGTGCTAACTGTCCAAAATCGCACAGCTGAGAAAGCCCACAACTGTCAAATCACAAATCCCACCAAGCCAACAACACGGTAGAAGTGCTCACAAACTCCTGGGTACAAACATACACCAAAATTACACTTTAATTCACACAAATTCCACATTCCCAAAATCTGTGGTGAACAGTCCCATTAACACGAAATTTTCACCTGAAAAACTTCCTCCAAAAATTCCAATAAAAATATGACGGCGATCCTCGCGAAGAGTAGATGTCGATAGAGTCCTGAAACGTCGAATTCCGATGTCCGGATGAGGAGATAAAAATCCGACAAGTAGGTGCTGTCCAAATCAACCAACAGTCGCAAAGGGGGTTAAAAATGTACCCAGAACCCCAAGAAAAGCTCGGATCCAGAAAAAGTGTCCAACACGAAAAATGTAGATTTACCTCTTAAGAAACCGTCACCGCAGAAATCGTCCAAAAATAATGTCGGGGTAGCCCGGTAGACCTCCCAGACTAAACTGCGACGGAAATGGGCCTCCAACAGTAGATCGTCGCTCCGCACCCCGATGCAGAAGTCGCCGTCGTCGCGGCCTCCAAAAATCCTGAGCTTCCGCCAAAAGATGCACAAGAGGGAGAGAAACAACTTTGGTGAAGGGCTCCAAGTGAAAAGCTTTCGGGAAAAGCTTCAAAACGAGGCCCCTTGAGGCCTTTTTATAGGCCTCACCCGAAACAGCCCGGAAAAACAAGTCAATGGGCTTTGGGCCCAAAAATTTCGGGCGCCCGGAACATTCGGGCGGCTACAGTGTTGGGCCGGCCCAACACTGTTCACGCCCGAATCCACCAGGAGCCGCCACGTGGCCCGCCGAACAGCAAACAGCTGTTCGGCCCACCCACAGGCTGCCACGTGGCCCGCCCCCGCACAGTGAGGCGGTTGGCGCCCGCCAATCAGCGGGCGACACGTGTCCACCCCGGTTGACCCGCTGACCGGTCGGCGGCCGCGCCGGGCGCGCGGCATGGCCCCGACGTGGGCACGCGCCCCGAGGCACCGACCCCGACTCCGTGCGCCGCGCACGGTGCGCCCGCGAACCAGAGGGCGACACGTGTCCCCTACACCCGGTCCACGCATACAACAGGAATTCAGTGGACCGCGCCGCATGCACCGACCAACCGGAGGCTGCCACGTGGCCCCGCATTGGTCCATGCACCGCCGCGCTCACCCGGTAGACCGCGCGCCTTGCGCCCGCCAATCAGGCGGTGCCACGTGTCCATGCGCCGGGTCTGTGCACCCCGCCGCGCAGCTCTGTGGACCGCGCATCCTGAACCGGCCAATGACAGGCCGCCACGTGGCATCCCGGCGGTCTACGGCCCCTCCCATGCACCATTTTCCACTGAAAACTTCCGGGAGTCCGTTTTTGGGCATCCGGACTCAGAAATAAACAAGCAAATAGCCGTTTTCAAGCGTTTTTCCGTGCTGAATCCATTTCCGACCTCTGTTGGGCCTAATTCTTTTCCGAAATTTCGGCAAACTCAGCCGAAGGCCTACACAGCTAATAATAACACACAGGGTCCATCTGTGGCATCCCATTGACGCACCATGGGCCAGATACACCAACGCTAGGTGCTCTAACAGTGGATTCATCGAAAGAATGCTGCATGGGAATTTGGGCCACTACATCTTCTCTTTGTCTTCAATTGCTGATTGACAATTTGATCACTTCAAGACTCCGACTCAACTCACGAAATATGCCAACACAAAAAACCGTAACAACTGTTTCAATGGCTGCAACCTTAGGGCGAAATCTTTCGGGAAGAGTTCTCAAGATTTTTCTTACAACTTTAGATTCTGAGATCTTATCTTCCAAATTAGCACATATATTTACGATATCTTGCAATCGTGTATAATAATCTGTGAAGGTTTCATTCTCTGCCATATGAATTCAATCAAATTTGCTCGTAAGCATCTGCGGTTTTTTAATCTTCACCAAATTTGTATCCTCATGTGTAACTTGTAGAGTATCCCAGATTTCTTTTGCTGTCTCACAAGCCAAGACGGGAGAGAACTCTGTTTGTGACAAGACATTAAATAAAGCATTAATCCCCTTGCCATTGTAAGAAGATAACTTAATTTCTTCCCTTTATCACTTCGTCCTAGGTTTAGGGATTTGTGTATCAACGACAATTTCAATAGTATGTTTCTATCCGGTTTCGATTGATTGCCAAACCCGTTCATCGATGGAAATTAAAAACACTCTCATGCGTACTTTCCAATATGCATAATTGGTTCCAACGAAGAACGGAGGTCGATTGATATTTCCACCCTCAACCATTGTTTACAACCCTATTCCCGCTCTGATACCACTTGTGGGTTATGGGATCCAAGGATCTAAAATAGGAGAAAAATCACCTAGAGGGAGGTGAATAGGTGTAAACAATAAAACTCAGAAATTTTTGCGTAAAAATAACCCAATGAGGAAAATAAAAAATATATGCAAGATTTTACGTGGAAAACTCCAATCAATGAGTAAAAAACTACGGGACCGATCACACGGAAAAATTTACTAAGATTAAAACACGTACAAGATGATATAACGCAAACCTATGACTCAACCTTTTCCATACGCTCCAAGTAGATCTTCTCCGCAGTCCTCAACGCGCCTCGATCACACGATTTGAGTCCAACTTCGCATCCACGAAGTCCAACTTCAAATCCACGAAGTCTAACCGAATCCACGGTCGTCACCAATGTAGCACGAGTCGATCACACGAACGCGCCTAACTCCGAATCCACGAAGTCGATATACCTTGAATCCATAAGGCTACGCGAATCCACGCGCCGATGTTCCTTTTGAAAATCGTTGTTTGTTTATTGGTGGTGATAACTTTGAATACTTAGAATCATAGATAGACAAGAAAACACCATCTCAGTATTCATCAATTTGATTTAAGTATTCATTAATTTGATTCTACAAAGAAATAGAGAGTTGAAAGAACCCTAGAATCAAATTGATAAATATAGAAGAAGAAACATAAAAGAGAATGTGTTTTCCTTTTTTCTCTATATGTGGATTATTTTCGCCTTATTGGCTTACTCTAAAAGATGATCATTAGGGTCTATTTATAGGCTAGAAACCTTCTGGAAAGAGATAAGAATCAAAAACTGCCTAAAACATATTTTTCCCGCACGACGTTCCGGATTGGATTTACGACGGTTCGGACTGGCATTAAAAATCCAGAATTCATGGTTCGGGGTCCGGACTGGAATGGGTCTGATCCGGACTGACACATGAGACATAAGAAATCAAAGTTCGGGGTCCGGACTGAAACCAGGTTGATCCGGACTGGAAATGCGCATGAACCAAATCATGTTCAGCGTCCGGATTGGATCTGTCTGATCCGGATCCAAAACATTAAAAATGTCCAGTTTTTTATTTTTCTGCCATGAAAATTATTCCAAGTGTTTTTAAACTATAATAATATATTCAAATCATCACAAATATTTAGTTGAACGTACCTGAACATTTTGAATCCATTCTTTTTGAGATTGATGTTTGTGATCTTCAACTCTTCATCTTCAATCTTCAAGATTCAATCTACTTCACGAAATACGCCAATACAAAAATCCTTAACAATTCCACCACATACTGCACAGCGCCTGGAGAATCGGGATCGAACCTGCGTCATCCTCTGGTAGATCACACCACAAAAATAACCGAAAAGGAGGCCTGGTTACACCCACGTCACCACACCCAATTTTTAGCTCTGTACATTAGTTTCCAGAGGAGTCGAAAGTATTGACCTACTCCTCAGTCAAGCGCTCTCATGCCACACAACAACCCAAAAGCCAACTACCCAACTCACAGCTCACCAGAGTACTCGCCTGTAGTCCTTCTTTGGCTACTCCTAAGACAGTTTACCAACTCTTACACTCAACCGAACCTCGGTTCCATAACCCCATAGTACTACCCTGAGGTCCACAAGCAAACGCCCAAACACAGGGTCACTAACCCCTATGGCTCCAACCCTCAAAGATCATGGAGATCTACAAATACTCCCACCACCAACACACTACAACCAGAAGTAAGAACTAACATCAATATAGAACACAAGACAAAAGACAAGGCAAGAGATCACCCATACTTGGCGATATCTCCCACCTCAAGCTGAAAAACTGCTGAAGGTTGTAGTCGATCGCTTGAATCGCCGAAGAACACTCCTTCGGGCACGAGCTGATTCGAGGAAGAGGTCCTCGAACTCCATAGTCTGCTGAAGGTTTGCGACCGTCGGCTCAAGCTAGCCTCTCACAACGTCAACAGGGTATTCTCTCAGTAGACTCGTTCTCAATACCATTCATAGGGGAAGCCAGTTGTGTACAAAGGGGACAGAAGTGACAGGGCTGGGCTGACCGGGTGGCTCAGGCGACGTTGACAGAGTGGTGTACACGTCACGCCACACTAGCTATTCACATAATAATAAGCCCAAGTGTAAGTGCACTTTTCAACTACTGTCCCATCACCAACAAGATTCATTGACTTATGTATAAGCCAATCGCACTGACATATACCAAAATGTTGTCAACATATCGCCACAGAGCATTCGACTCCTCTTAATCGGTTCGACTTATCATAGCTGATTCAGCTCACTACAGTTTATGAAGTTTTTAGAAATACAAATTTAATTTTTTTCGACATCGTTTACTTAATAAGTAAATCATATCAAAATGAATGCTGAAAATTAAATAATCTTTAAAATTTGAGTATAGAACTTTTGAATTCAAGATTAAGGTTGTTTATCTTAATTTAAATAATTTAAAATATTTTCTATCAAAATTTAAATAAATTTAAATTTTTTTACACGGTTAAACTACAAACTCGTTATAATAATCATTAAAAATTAACAATTTTAAAATAATTTGATCATAAAAGACACTATGCCAAAAAAATATAATTTTTTAATATATATATATATATATATATATATATATATATATATATATATATATATATATATATATATATATATATCTTAAATCAATTTTAACAGTGTGGATCGAGACTATAGTACCGAAACTCCAATACTATAGATAGTATAAGAGCTTAACTATATATCTATCTATCTATATCTATATATATGCCTAGGGCTACTATACTCTTATGAGTATAAATCTCTTTATACTCATAACTTTTTTAGCTATTTGATGAAAGAATGTACATTTAATTGGTCCCCTTAGAGATTACTAGGTTGTTGGTGAAATAGTATAAATCTTAAAAACTACTATAATCCTAACTGCACATTCTTTCATCCAAGAGATAAAAATTTATGAATACAAAAAATTTTTACTCATAAGAATATAATAACCGGACTCATATATATATATATGAGAAATAAGAGAAAATGAAGCCTTTAGAATGGTAGATCTTTAACCCGCAATAATCAGTCACTATTCGAAAAAAAAGCCATACTCACAAAACTATTTCTATACAATTCTATGTTTAAAATCAACATTACACTCTCAACAAATCGCACATAGATACATAAATTTGTTTCATCATAAATACTCCAAGCACACAAAACCTCAAAGCTTCTGTGAGGAAAAGGAAAAAAAAAAAAAAAACCCACAAAATACCAAAAAGGCCTCAATATCATCACCCCTTTCACTATGTAAAATGAAACACTTGTACAAAATGCTGGTATGCATCTATTTAATAAGCATCATTTGTTTGCTGATACTACAGATAAGCAGGAGATACCTTTTGCTGTTTAATACCCTTGGGCTGTATTAAAACAGAGTCAACGCAGAGCCCCCCTTTAGTATGTGTGCAATCGATCTGAGTCATTGAGAACTTGACATTTGTTGGTGTAAAAGAATCGCTTGCAACAAAATCTCCCACATGGTAATATACCCACCTGCCGGGTTCCTCTAAATAACACTTGGACTGGGCTTGCTGGCCATCAGAAGTGGATAAATGAAACCACACAGGTTTTATATCCCACCCATGGATGTGCTCGGAGCTACAAACTCGTCTACCGAGACGCTTGTAGGCCCGGCCCAGATGAAGCCGGAAGAATAAGCTATAAGTGCCTTCTGGGAAGCAGAAGTCAATCTCTCCCCTCACTTCGAGCCACCATATTTGATGGAGATAAGCAACTGTGTGAAATCTGCACGAATTTACACTAAGTTTCATATCCACATTTTTACGGATAAAGAAAAACAACTTCAAAACTGAAGTCCAGTTTGAAGATAAAATAACCACTCAACTCTATTCTTGTTCAGTTAAAGAATCAACTTAGCTCCCTAATTAGCGCACAGTACTTATTTTTTCAGTAATGAATTAAGAAATGGAACTGGATTTTAGCAAGCCAAAAAACCTACTAGTGCAGGTGGAAGTGAACTGTAGCGCATCATTAAATATGGGCTTAATTACACTATCTGCATTGAACTTAGGGTGGTTTCACTTTCTACAATGTACTTAGGGTTGTTTCACTTTCTACATTACTTAGAGTTGTTTCACTTTCTACAATGTACTTCTATTTTTCCCAAACTCTCCACTAAATTTCAGGTCGTACAGCAATTTCTAAACTCCATTTATAGACGGCAGAAATTTAAACTATTTCAGTTAACTACAGCTTCGATCTTCATACAAAAACTTGCTAAGACTTGATTTGGAGGGTACTCGATCTTAGGAGATTTTTTGCTTAGTGAAAAATGGATAGAAGTAACAATGAAGAGAGTGTAAAAAGTTTGATTCCAAAATTTCTCTTCTTGAAGACTAAAATGAGGGTTGCCATGAAAATAAACCAAAAAAGAGAGTTTCCAAATGTCCATATCCTATAAAGTTGACTTCTTCTAAATTATCCTACAAGACCTATAAGCTTAAACGGCACTATCGCATCAGCAGTAAATTGTACAGAATCGTCCTATGAGTTTCTTAGAAAGTAAAATCATCATAAAAAGAATTGCATCAGGGATACACAAGGATGAACCGATACTGAGGACCAAAAAGTATGGTAGTACAGCCTTCATAAATATGGTCCCAGGTGGAGACAACCAAAAAAATGATGCATGTATTATGTTTTGTCCAGTTACCAATGATCTCTACTCCAATATGAAAGAGTACCTTGATCTCCTTAACTTCCAAACCTCCACCAAGCCATTTAGCAACCCTAAGATCATTTTAACAATTAACACAAAAAGGCCATATACACGGCTATAAATTACATCCATCAAATCTTTATGATATTTTCCAAGATAACAAGAAGAGAAATAAAAATGATTTCCCAAACTGATAAAATGAAGAAATGATTTCTCATATGGCTGATAACGAAAAAATAAGAAGCTAAACATGAAGTATCAGACTTTCAAATGACTGAATATATGTGGCTTGCGATGGCCAAATATTATATGACACTTTGAAATGCAGCTCCTAACTGTAGAAATTTCAAAAGAGTAAAGTGCTGGTGTCAGTATGAGCTGTTATTCTCTAGTCCTCTGCACAAGAAAAATAAACAGCTGCTGCTTTTTCCCATTTACCAAAATCTATAAGATATATAATTTGAGAGTTTTACGAGGCTATATTGAGCCACGTCACTATTTGCCTTCATATTGAGCCACGTTGCTCTTTAAGAAAGGAGCCAATGAAAATACTCAACATATTCAAAAATAATATTGGATGCACCCGATGTACTCTAAACCAGTTCTAAAATATTTATTAAATATTTAAATAAACTATTTAAATATTTTATAGTATATATAATATATCATATTTTATTTTAGAATATTATCATATATTTTATTAATTTTTTAATATACTTTGCGGTGTATGAGTATCAGATATTCTATTAATCCTCTAATATACTTTGCGGTGTATGAAACATTAGTATATACTAGGTGCAAGCAAAAAAAAATTCTCTCTTTCTTTAAATTATGAGGGGCATTCCATTAACTATTCTCTATACCGGGTGTATATAAATACATACACTACATACATAAAATCTATAATAAAAATTTTAAAATTTAATTCAGCAAATATATTTAAATTATTATATTTTATAAATAGGATATATTTAATTAAATTTAGATATAAAAAATTAGTTCTCTATGTGCATATAATAATTTATTCTTTTTTCAATCACTTTTAACAAAATAAAGACATTCTTATATATTTGGCAATTTAAAATAAATTTTCTAATTTTAACTTTATAATTAAAAATTTTATTTATAAAAAAATTTAACCATTAAGTTTAATTGAATTTTTAAGTAAAATTATTATAATGCAAATACTAAAAGTTAAAAAATATTAATAAAAATATAATGTATAAAAGGTTATACCAATTTTGTATATTTTTAAATTTTTTTATTATAATTTTTAGAATTTTAAAATTTTAATAATTATACATATTGATTGATTAAAATATTATCTATCCGCGGCGAAGCGCGGGCCCTACACTAGTGCTAAGTATAGAGTGAATAATTTTGAAACTGACCATTTTCTTTTTTCTTGCCAATATGTAGATAGCAATTTACTTTTTTTTTTCCCTTGCACAACAAGCGCCATGGAAAACATTTAGTAGTATATATTATAATTTATATAATATATAAACATCAAAACTGTGTGGCACAGAAAATTTCCTTTTATTGCAGTACTCATTCACTTATTTCCATATACAAGGATGCAAATACCAAAGATAAAGCAACTAGACGACACATAAAAAATCTGTACTTGCAAATATATAATAGCAGTCTGCTCCTAATGATAGGAAAAACTTTGATGTTCTGAGCTGTTTTAGAAAATAACCATGATGATGATAGGTGGTCGTGAATCTCATCAAGTTGTAATCGACGATGAGAATTGGCAATGGTAATGAGCTCCGGTTTTGCAAATGATTATGGTTGCCTATTATGTTGGCAACAATAAAGGTAGCCTGTAAGGATGGTGACCATGGCCAGTGATGGTGGTGGCAGACCGGCAGCAGTCCCCAGTGTCAGTGGTCAGTGGCAGCGATGGTGGCCTGATGGTCAACCGATACCAACCGGCAGTGGTGGGCAATGGACACTAGTATAGGTTATGATGGGTGACAGAGGTCACAACCACTGAGGGTAGCAAACACCAGAGATGGTTTCAGCGATGATATTAGCAAAAAGGGTGCCAGTTGATGGTGGCAACTAGATTGGTTGGGGGACATAGGTGAGCAATGGTTAGTCACAAAAGCTGGTTACTTCAAGTTTGAGGGCCAGTGGTGGGGTGGGTGTTGTTTGAAAATCATGGCTTATGGTCAATAGTTGTTGATGGTTTCACCAACTTGCGTTTATGATTGTCGTGGTGGCAAATAGTGATGGTCGAACTCAGCAGTCACCACCATCGGTGTTGGCATATGGGCACATTGACGAACAGTAGTGAATGTGTAATATTTGTAAATTTTTAATTTCTGGATTTAACTCTTTGAATTTGTGAATTTGAATAAAGTTAGAAATTTTATTCTGGAAACTTTAAAGAGGGTATCATTTTCATCGTATTGAGGAATAATTTCTCGAAAATTAAATCACAAGGTGGTAGGTGGATCAACGAAGGGAGTGGTCAAGTCTGTTTTCTGATTCGCTGTGTTGATTGCACGAAAAAGCGTGAAAAAAAAGGGACTTGACGAAAAATCATGAAAATTGGGTTTTTCTCTGTAAAACCCAATTTTCAAGAAAAAGAAAATCGTCATCTGGACGGCGCCGTCTAGCTGAAGACGGTTGTGCAATCAAATTTCAAATCCGATATCCCAATCTTCCAGATCGACACATTTTGCGAGAAAAGTGGACCAGAAAACCCGATTTTAGTGATTTCAAGTAAAATCACAGCAATTCTGCTCCGGAATTTGTGAAATCTGTCGAATTGGGGTGAGTTGGCGTTGGGCACGCCTTTCGAGAATTTAAAATTGAAAATACAAAATTATGGGGTCAAAAAGAAGAGATAAATATCTTGGGGGCATGGATGTAATTATTCTAAAATGTGTAAAAAGGGGTATTCTTGTTGGACTTAGATTAGGGCTAAGGGAAAACCTAATCCTTAATTAAATCTCTTAATCCTTCTTCTTCCTCCTCCACAGCCACCAAGAGAACCCTCTTTTCCTTTTTCCCCATCCAATCCGTACACCGTCGCGCCGACGAAACTGGAGCTGGAGAAGAAGAGGACTCAGGCCTCATCCCTATGCTGAAGATCCGGGCGCCCTTGGACCGCAGCCCCCTGCCAACTGAGCGTCGCACGCGGAAAACCTAGCACACGCGTGCGTGGGCCGAACCGCCCAGCCCACGCGGGACTCCCCCTCATCCTCGGACACCCTGCACGAGCCGGGCGCCCGCACTCAACAGCCGCGCCTAGCAGTGCGGACTAGTAGCGCCACGCACCAGGCCTAGGCCGCGCGGGCCCCGAGAGCGTGTAGGCGTGCGCGGGTGAAGCGACGCCGCCAGCGACCCCTCCTCCTTCCCTTGTTCCCGGGCGCCCTCTCTTCCTAGGGTGAGCCCGAATCCAGGAAACTTGGATTTTTTTCTTCTTTTTCTCTGCTGCTCTCTTTCCTAACAGAGTTTCTTCTCTCTCTGTTAGCAGCAGTTTGAGGGCTGATCCGAGCCTGCTCCCTCTTCGTTGCAAACGTCGCAGCGACGCCGCCAAGCCTTAAATCATTTCAGTTTGCATGTCGGGCTGCGCCATCCCCGACGAAGTTGGTTTTTTTGGACATTCGGAGTGATCCGGAACGCTTCTCAATTATCGCCTTCGCTCCGGACAGTGAGCCCGGCATTTCGCATGTCGAGATCTACCAACCCTCGCCGCCGGTTCATCTCCGAAGTGCGCGGTTTGCGGTAAAAATCGTATTTACCCGCTTTTTATTTTATTGTGCAATTATTGGAGTATTTAGGATCCAAAATGCAAATCGGCCGTGTTAAGGATTTTGTGTTGGCGTATTTCGTGAAGTGTGCTAAGCCTTGAAGATTGAAGATGAAGAATTGTGGATCATATACATCAATCTCAAGAAGAATGAATTCAAAAGGATCAGGTACGTTTAACTAAATAATTTTGGTGATCCGAATACATGTGTAGTTTAGAAACACTTGGAATATTTTTCATTGCTTAAAAATAAAAAACTGGACAATTTGAGTGTTCAGGATCCGGATCAGGACCATCCAGTCCGGACCCCGAACATGGGTTTGTTCATGCGGAATTCCAGTCCAGATCAGCCTCCTTTGAGTCCGGACCCCAAACCGTGTGTTTGCTGAAATCGCATGAACAGTCCGGATCAGGCCACATCCAGTCCGGACCCCGAACTGTTTTTTTCAGAAAATTCTCTAGAAAAAGGCGACAGTCCGGATCAGCCAAAATCCAGCCCGGACCGCCGTGCGGGAAAAAGTTTGTTAAGTCAGTTTTTGATGCTTAGCTCTTTCCAAAGGTTTCTAACCTATAAATAGACCCTAATTTCATCTTTTAGGATTAATCCATGTAATCCAAAAACGGAAAAATCCACACATATAAAGAAGAAAGGAAAAACACGATTAATATCATGTTTCTTCATCTATATTGTTCAATTTGATTCTAGGGTTTCCAAACTCTCTATTTCTTGTAGAATCAAATTGATGAATACTTAGATGGTAATTTCTTGTCTATCTATAATCTAAGTATTCGGCGGATTATCATCACCAATAAACAAAACAACGATTTCCCAAAATCGGCGCGTGGATTCGCATGGCCTTGTGGATTCAAGGTGCTACCGCTTTCGTGGATTCGAAGCGAGGTACGTTCGTGTGATCGATACGTGCTACATTGGTGAAGACCGTGGATTCGGTTGGACGTCGTGGATTCGACGTTGGACGTCGTGGATTCGGCGTTGGACGCAAATCGTGGATTCGAGGAGCGTTGTGGAGCGAGCGGAGAAGATCTACTCGAAGCGTATGGAACAGGTTGAGTCGTAGTGTTACGGTAAATCACCTTGTACGAGTTTAATCTTAGTGGATTTCGCCGTGTTATCGGTCCCGTGATTTTTTACTCCTGTGACAGAGATTTCCACGTAAAATCTTGCGTACTTTATTTATTTTCCGCATTGGGTTATTTTTTACGCAACGATTTGGTGCGTTTATTGTTTACACCTATTCACCCCCCCTCTAGGTGGTTTTTTTCCTATTCAGATCCATTATTCACATAACCCACAGGCCGCACGGGTTGCCTCGGGCAACGTGCACAGACCCTTTGGACTACTTGTCCATGATTCGCGACCTTCGTGGAGCATAATCGGGGTTCCGGAGTCGATTCCGGCAATTTCGAAAATCCGTTCAGCATAATTGCACTTAGGGATATTTAATGTTTACAATTCTGGTGTTTGCTATCCGGACACCTGTTTTGGTACGTTTTGGGACAGCGGGTGATCTATTTTGTTGGTTGGGACCTTTCAGAGCGGTTTAGAGGTTCCGGGTGTGTTTCGAGAGTTTTCGATGGGCTCTGAGAGTCCGGTTTAATGAAATGTTTCTTCCGAGGGTTTTGGGATTGAGAGATGGGTGATCTTGAGTCGTAGAGTCTAGTTTTGACTCGGTAGACCTTTTGTAGGTCCGGTCGGTGATTAGGAGTATCGTGAGAGTTAGGTGCTTCGCCGATTCAGGTGGGTACTTCGATCCGAAGTCGATACAATGGTGCTAGCTCGGTGATGTTCCTTCTTCCCCTTTTTACTTGCTATACACACCTTGCATGTTGAGCACATATCACCACTTGACTTCATAGTTATTTGCTCTACTTTCTTTCCATACATGTCTATCATAATCTAGTTGTAGAGCGGTATTTATTCGTATAGCATTATACATGTCGGTTGACCTGTTTGGTCGGTGTGACACATATATATGAGATTGGATGACCTTCTTGGTCGGTAATTTTCCTTGTGGACTTGTTGGCTATCAATCGTCACAGCTTGTTTAGTGCATTTCGCGTACACCAGCGGTTTGGCCACCACAAGAGTGTTCTTTTTCGGAAAAGTGGTCGTACTTCCGACCCGTGAGCCCGATGCGGCCCCTGTTAGGATTATATGCCAGGTTGAGCATAGTGTGACATTTGCCTGAGGTCTTTTGACCAACATGGTGACTGATTGGTTTATACTTTTGGACTATCCATCCGGTTGCGGCACACATTTTATTACAGTAGCGGTAGTTGTTTATACAACATTCTTTCTTTTCCTGTTATATTATGCTACTGTAGTATTACCGTTTTCATACCATTGTTTATCTTTGGTTACCAGTGAGTGCAGCTCGCCTTCGTCGGCTTGCGGTACCCACTGGGAGACCCTAGTTGGTTTCCCACTACCCCTCAGTTGCAGGTACTGCGGGAGGTGACGGCCGGAACGGTACGTGAGGCGACGACATAGCTAGAGAGCCTAGCGGTCCCGAGATTTACATTCAGTACCTTATAGTTTTATTCTCTTTCGACCATGTTTTTATTTGTCGATGAGTCTAGATATGTGGCGGTTTAGTTTATGTTTGATTGTTTGATGAATTAACAATTGGATTGAATAACCAGTGGATTCTTGTCATTATGATCTCATGGTTTTATGCAAAAAAATATTTTCTACCCCTCGTGATAGTCGGTTTTCAAAAGATTATGTTTTCGTGTGAGAAACCGTTTGAAAAGAATTTTTGTTTTCATTGTGTTATTAGATTTCAAATAAGGTTTCTAGGTGGGAAACGCTTTCAAAAGAATAGGAATGCTTGATAATCTGTGAATTGCATCATCTGCGGTAAGGACACTGTAGAGCATTAAAGCATCATGTCTAAGGATCATATAGTTGAATGTGTATCCTCTGTGATTACGGTGTTTGTGTGTGAGATGAAAATTGATGGTTGAGTTATTGTACAGTGTGTGACGCCGTGCAAATATAGGGAAGGTTCTGTCCGTGTAAACAGAGGATTACCTGTATTTGTGGCGGGTCTGTCGGTCCCATGGGAAAGATTTTCAAAAAAAAAAAAAAAAAACAGGGGCATTTTCTGCTAACTCTGTTTCCAAACTAGCCCTATTTCTAAAAGTGGCTTTACAAAGCGAACCCCGGGGCGTGATAGAATGATGATGGTGGAACCTAGTGACTTGGTGCACGAAGATGTTTACTATCAACTGTAGATCTGTAGCCAGCTAGAGCATAGGACAATAGTGTGTGTAAGCGGTGTGAATAATGTAGCAACTAAAGGTTGCTGATAAGCATTTTTGGATCGTACAGATCTATGAATTTAATTCATAGCCACATAGGTGCCGGATACCTAGGAATTTGATTCCTGGGAATCGTATTCTTTGGGGCATTCTTTCAATGTAAATAAAATACATCACCGACCAGGCAACCATAGCAATAATATGCTTGATAATCTGATTCCTAGGAAACCAACTCTCTGGTAAACTCTTATAATTTGCGGAGCGCACACATCATAAAGTTTGTAATAGTCTGTAAGCACAAAATTGAAGTTCGAAGAAAAATAGCATAGAAATTCCAAAAAGAAAGAAGTTATACAATAAGAAAGTCTTAGTAATTTGAGTAGCTAAATTTACATCGATGAATTTAAACAACAACAATGGCTTTAACTATTCTGCACAGTAATTTGTACTCAACTGAGATATACTTAAGCACCCATAAGAAAATAAGAAAATGACAAGATTTCATTAACAACACTATAATAGCCACAGAGAAACACCTAAACATAACCATAATCAGCAACAAGGTATCTTCACTTGTTTCCTAGACATAGCTAAACAAAGCATACTATTGACAGAGCAAATACCTAGAGATAGGCAAAATAAAAAGAAAGAAGAAGAAACAACTGCAATTTACTTGACAAACTATATAATACCTAGATTCTTCAGTTGGGATGTAATTCCAGTATCTCCGATCATCGATTCCTGTAATCGACAGAGCCTTCGACGAAATCAACATGAAAGTACCCCCCCTCTTCTTCTCCAGCCAAAATTCCTGCACCACAAGCACGTCAAATTCACACCCACCAATAAGATTAAGAACTAAAACCTCGAGATCATACACAAGATTCCCCTAATTCTATCACACCTTAGTGCCACCGTCGAAGGGGTTGCGGCGGCAGAGCCAAGCGTACATCTCCTTCTTGGTGAGCACCCACTTTGCGGGGGAATCGTCGCTGAGGGCCATCGCCATCAGGTATCCGTAGTTCCTCGGCAGCTTCACGTCCCAGATGGCGTCGGCCGACGCCGCCCCGCGGAAGGTGCGGCTGAGGAGCGCCATTCGGCAGATCTCCGGCGGGTCGAGGTGGAGCAGCACCTCGGCCACGCAGCTCTCCGGCAGGTCCGCCAGCACCGTCCGGCGGGGTCCGCAGCCCTCGTCCCCTTCCGTCCCCAGCATGCTCGACGCCCCCGCCCCCATCCCCGAAACCCTAACCCTAACCCTAACCCTAACCCTAACCCTAACCTTAGCCCTAGACGGTGATCCGGGTGGAGTTTAGCGGGAGTAGAGGGTGAGGGATTTGGAGGAGAGGAGGAGGAGGGGGGAGAGGCGGGAGCGCTTGGAGGAGGGGGGGAGGTTAGGGAAGAGGAGGAGAAGGAGGAAGGGGAGGAGGAGGAGGGGGCGAGCGCCCATGGAGGGAGCGAGGGGGCAGCGTAGGGGGTGCCGTTGGGGAAGGAGAAGAGAGGAATAAAGTTATTCCGAGGGGGGAGGGGGGATAAGTGGGGGGATTGAAGATAAGATAGAGGTGCGGTGCGGTGCGGTGGGAATAAATGCGCTCGGATTTATTCTAATTTTAGTGGGTGGGGTGTGGGGACTGGGGAAGGAATAAAGAGTAGGAATAGTGGATGGAGGATGTGGCGCAGTAAAAGCCAGAAATGAGAATGTGTGTGTGTGTGTGTGTGTGTGTGTGTGTGAGAGAGAGAGAGAGAGAGAGAGAGAGAGAGAGTGTTACAATCCTGATCCGCTCGTCGGTAGGCGATGATGTGAGGAATGCTGAGCCGCGGCGGCGGAGATGATGGCGCGCCCCAATGGGGTGAATGCAGAATTTTTGAGAGGAAATTGAAGAGGATGGGAATGAGAGGGGAAGAGAAGAGAAGGGAGGAGAGGAGAGGAGAAGAGTAGAGAAGAGAATTGGGGAAGAAGTTAATTGTATTCTCATGCATGCGTTACACCTTACTTGCCTCACTATTTGTTCCCTAAGCTGGGGCTACGCTGTAATTACAATAGTGCTCAAAGTAAAATAAAATACTAACTATAAGGGACTAGCTGGGCCTCCTATCCTTATTGGGGCTGCCTCGATGGGCCACACTGGCGGGCTCATAAAGAGCAACCTGTGGCCCACCGGGCCTCCCCTGCTGGACCTCTGAGGGCCGACCACCGAACCCCTCACCCCTTTACTACTTCTGTAACTCTTAGATTCTCCACTTCCTATCTCTTACCTCCCCACCTACCGCACGACTACCTTGTGCCCTAGTTCTCTCCCCCCTTCCCTCCTACTACCGGTTACACCCCTTCCCCCTTCGAGGCGATCCTTGTCCTCAAGGATCAAAATGCGGAAACTGCGTCTTGAGAGGCCAATAATCCTCCCACGTGGCCCGTTCCTCGGGGAGGTTGCTCCAGCTTACTCGTACTTGGGTTATCGCCTTGTTCCCCTTCCGCACCACTCTGCGGTCAAGGATCTTCTTTGGTTCTGCAAGGGGATGTCCATCTTCTCCGACCGAGGGGGCGGTGGGCGAGGTCGGTTGTCCTTCTGGGGGGCTCCTCTTCAACAACGATACGTGGAACACGGGGTGCACCCTCGAGCCCTCCGGAAGCTTCAACCGGTACGCCACCGGCCCAATCCTTTCTAAAACTTCGAAAGGCCCGTAGTATCGGGAGGTTAGCTTAAGATTTCGCCTTTCCGCGACAGAGCTTTGTCTATACGGCTGTAGCTTCAGGTACACTGGGTTCCCCACTTCGAACTCCCTGTCTACCCTGTGTCTGTCGGCGATCTGCTTCATGCGGTTTTGCGCCTTCAATAGGTTCTCGCGCAGATCCCGAGTCACCCTCTCTCTTTCTTTTCCCCACTCTTGCACTTCCCCCAGAGCTCCCACCTTTAAATTGGCTGTGAGATGGTTAGGGGGTGCCCGTCCGTACAGCGCCTGGTAGGGGGTTGTTCCCAGAGACGAGTGGAACGATGTGTTGTACCACCATTCTGCGTGCGCTATCCACTTGTGCCACGTCTGTGGACGCTGGAAGCAAAGGCAGCGTAGGTAGGTTTCCACGCACCGATTCAATCGCTCTGTCTGCCCGTCGGATTGGGGGTGGTACGCCGAACTCATACTGAGTTTGGTTCCCAACATTCCGAACAGCTCCCTCCATACGCCGCTTGTGAAGATTGGGTCGCGGTTGGATATAATCTTCTCCGGTAATCCGTGGAGCCTGTAAATGACGTCGAATAAGCTGTGGGCCACTTGTGTGACAGAGAAGGGGTGAGCCAGTGGGATGAAGTGCCCGTACTTGGAGAATCGGTCGACCACGACCATAATTGAGTTCTTCCCTTCGGATCTCGGCAGCCCCTCTATGAAGTCCACGCTGACTTCCTGCCAAATATGCTGCGGCACAGGCAAGGGTTGCAGCAACCCGGCATATGGTTGGTTGTCCGCCTTGTTGCAGATGCATGTGGTACAGTTTTTCACCATGTGTTCCACTTGCCTCTTAAGACCCGGCCAAAAAAATGTCTGCTTGAGTCTTTTGTATGTGTTTTGCTGGCCCGAGTGTCCCCCCAGTGCGGAGTCATGCATCTGGAGTAGTATCCTCCGTCTCAGGTTGCCCCCTGCTCCAATGAATAGTCGCCCTTTGTACCTTAGTGTCCCTTGCTCGTAAGAGTAAGTTTTTGAGCTCCCGGGTTTAACTGTGAGCTGGACGATTAAGGCTTGGCTCTCCTTGTCGCCTTGATAGCTGTCTTGAATTTCAGTGGCCCATTCTGGAATGGCTGCTGAGACGGCTTGATTGCTCCCCTCTTCAAACCCCCTTCGAGATAGTGCGTCTGCCGCCTTGTTGTCTCTCCCTTTTTTATACTGTATGGTGTAGTCCTGTGAAAACCGCGGATTTATTTTGCCTTTCGGGGCTTTCCGTCGATTTTTATTGAACCGTCTGGTTGACAATAGGGGTTCGTGGGTAATTTTTCCTTGTTTTTCTGGGCAGACGGTCGGGGCTCGCGGGTATTTTTGGGTAATAAAGCTCGCGAAACGGAGACCGGCGGCGCGATCGGTTTTGGATTCCGACCCCCGGATCTCCCAGAATAAATTCCGGAAGCTGGTACCGTAGCCCAGGTGACTTACACAATTACCGGGGGCGGACCGAACTCTGGTCCGCAATCAGATCGATTTTAGTCGATCAGTTTGAGGTATGGGATTAAACCACCCCTCTTTGTTTTCCTTTCACTCGAGGGGTTAAAATTAATTTGGGGTCCAAAATCCACTACGCCCAAAACGTCTAAGTAGTCGGCCTTGGGAATTAGGTTTCCTAAACCTCGCCTCCCCCTCCTTGGCGTACAATATCCGAGCGTGGACGAGGAGCGGTTCCCCAAAACCCTCGTCCTTTCCATCGGCCGGCGTGGAAGAGAAGAGATCGATCGCCTCCCCGCAAAGATCCGACGAACGCGAAGAGGACGATCCCTCTCCTTCGCCCGGTACCGACCAAAACAAGGTGAGCCGTGCTTTCGTTTTCTTTTCTTGTCTTTTCTCGTCACGAGCGAGGGGGGGGTTTCTTGATTTCGTCGGAGATGGAAGGAGAGGGGCGTGCCATCGCACGCGGAGCGCCGCGCGGGGCAACCCGCGCATGCGGGGGCACCGCGCGGTGCAGCCCGAGCATGCGGGGGCGCCGTGCGGGGCACCCGCATGCGGGGCGCCGCGCGGGGCAGCCCGCGCATGCGGGGGCACCGCGCGGTGCAGCCCGCGCATGCGGGGGTGCCGTGCGGGGCACCCGCATGCGGGGCGCCGCGGGGGGCAGCCCGCGCATGCGGGGGCACCGCGCGGTGCGGCCCGCGCATGCGGGGGTGCCATGCGGGGCACCCGCATGCGGGGCGCCGCGCGGGGCAGCCCGCGCATGCGGGAGCACCGCGCGGTGCAGCCCGCGCATGCGGGGGTGCCGTGCGGGGCACCCGCATCCGGGGCAGCCGCGGGGCAGCCCGCACATGCGAGGCGCCGCGCGGACAGCACGGCGGCGCGTGGGGGGTTCGGTCGCTGCCGTCGGGGGCCGGCCGGTGTTGGGGCTTTTCCTTACTTCGCGTTTAAAGGTTCTTGACCTCCCCGCCCGGGGATCCCGTTTTGCAGCTTCGGGGAGCGCGCCGGGACGCGGGGAGCCGAGCGTGGTTTTTCTACTAGCGACAGGTGGGTTGTATTTACTTTATTCCTAGCCTCTAAATTCTATCATGTTGGACGGGGTCTATTCTAAGTGTACTGGGGTTAAATAATGATGGGCGATAGCTTATGCATGTTAGTGGGTTCGCTATAGTGATTAGCGTCGGTTGCCGACGGTGATTCTCTTTTTAACCCTTATATGTCAGCGAGCCACCTTCGAGTGCGCGCAATATTACCTTGTTTTCGATTATGCACTTTACCTCATTTACCTCATTACTCTGGTTATTTATATTATGATGCTGACATGATGGTGGTTACGGTTACTTGGCTCGAGGTTGCCACACGCGCACCCGCGGTTTGGCCACCGCAAAGGGTGCGCTTTTCCGGAAAAGTGGTCTATGACCCGTGTATACCCACGAGGTGACGTAGTGGGGCCCCTTATTAGTGGTGGGGTTGAGGCGCCGAGGTGCGAGCGGTGCGACCCGTCGGTTTAGTTGTCCGGCGTGGTCGGGTTTCTGCAGGTACGGTGTGGGCCGTCGGTTTAGCTGTCCGACGTGCCCCGGTATTACAGGATGCAGGTGTACAGGTTGCCTTTCCTCCTTGGGAGGGTGGTTGCTCCAGTTGTCTTCACGGTTTGTTTTACTATATTTCTCCTACCTTACTATTTCTGCGTCACTGACATCCCACTTCGTGACAGGGTCCAGGCGGGGAGAGAGGTAGGCGGTGGTGAGGACGGGACAGGAGCAGCTGGGTCGCTGGGGACCCTGGACTGTATTTATTCTTTTATTCTCGCTTTCATTACTTTGTAGTTATGTGAGTGGTTCGCGATACCCTCGTGGGGTCGGCATGGATGTCGGTACGGGCTACATTTAGTGCCCCTGGTGCAATACTTTCCCTTTTATTTCTATCGGCCATTTAAAAACCAAAAAGGGCAGAAGCCAAAGAAAGGATTGCGAAAACCGTCTTTAAAAACTTGGTGTCGGGTGGGCACCGCTTTCAAACCTTGTGGATTTATGCTGACTTCGAAAACTAGCTTTCAAAACGTAAGCGCCGGGTAGGCGCTCTTTCAAAATTGTGGATTTATCCTTTCCAAACCGATCGGCCATGTGATCTTCGTTTATCAGTTTAGAATGCTGGTTAGTTGTGAATGATTGTTGTGATTGATTGGTTGCGCACGTTAGAACATGTACCGAACGCTACGCCGTGCATGTACAGGGGAGACTCTGCACGTTTGCAGAGTGACCATGTATGTGTGGCGGGTCTGGGCACGTGCCGGGGGAGAGGGGTTTCTTCTTTTAAAAACAAAAAAAAAAATTCACACATCAAATATTCAACTTTTATGAATCATTTCCGCTAAAACAAAACCCCCGGGGCGTGACAGATTAAATGGTATCAGAGAGTTCTTTCAATCACAACAATTAGTGCCGACATCCGTAGACAACCCTCACTTGCCTACATATGAATGAAATGGGTAGGGCTTAGGACTGTAGAACGTGAGTGGCCGAAGGGGGGAAAATGTTGAGTCCTCGCTTTCACTTTATGGTTGTTGTTAGCAGGGTAGTCTAAAGTTGACTCTTGTGATGTATGACAGACATGGCCCGTACTAGATCATCGGCCGGGGACGCGGAAGCAGACGCGACGGCGTCGACGGCCGCGGAGAACCAGCTCCTGCGGCAACAACTGCAGGAGATGGCGGGGAATCTGGCCAACCTTACTGAGCACGTGCGTCAGTTGACGCAACGGCAACAGGCCGCGACGGTGACGGTCGCCCCGGGTCCCCCACAGGGGTCGACAGCGCCGGCCGCGGCACCACCGACAGCGCCACCACCGGCGACGACTACGGGACCGGCGCCGGGGACGACCAGCAGGGTTACTCTGGAGGAGACTGTAGTCACACCTGCCCCGACCGTGGCTGCCACCGCCGCGAGGGAGGGGACGGGTGCGATGACCGAGCGGGATCGGGTGCGGGCCAACCTGAAAGACTTCAAGAAATACGACCCACCCACGTTCGAAGGGGACACGACTGATCCGTGGGTCGTCGAGAAATGGGTGGGGTCGATGGAGAAACTTTTTGAAGACCTGCTCATGGAGGACGACGAGCGGGTTCCCCTAGCGGTCCACTGCTTGGAGGGGAACGCCCGCTTGTGGTGGAAGACGGTACGCCCCGATCCTACTAAGGGTACCACATTTCCGTCCTGGACAACCTTCAAACAGGAACTGTTCGGGGCCTTCTTCACCAACAGTGTCAAGAAAAAGTTGGAGGATGACCTGAACCACATCCAACAGGGGAACCGGACGGTCATGGAGTATCAGCGGGAGTTCGTCCGGCTAGCAAACTGCGTCCCGTTCGTCATAAGGGACGAGGCACACAAGGCGCAGCTCTTTGTGGATGGCTTGCGGAGCAATATCTTCGAGGTGGTGCAAGCAGCCGAACTACACACCTTCCAGAAAGTGGTCGACAGAGCCACTACGGTGGAGCGGGGTTTTGCGGTCACCCGCGCCAGAAGGGAGAACTCGACGCGGCTAGAGGACCGGAAGCGGCAACAGCAGAACTCGGGAGGAGGCTCTTGGGGCGGGGGCGGGGCCCCCAAACGGTGGAGACCTCAGGCAGGGTCCCGGAGCGCGCCAACAGGAGGACCGAGGCCAGGGAATAGGCCTTGTGTCATATGCGGGGGAGGGCACATTCCGGGGGAGTGCCCCCAAAAGGGCGACCACTGCTTCAGGTGCGGCAGACGAGGGCACTTCCGCCGCAACTGCCCCTTAGGCGGGGGGTCTGCGTCCTCCGCAGCTTCTACGCCCACGCCACAGCTCTCAGGGCGGGGGAAAGCCCCTATGGCGTCGACGTCTAGGCCCCCTGCACCACGGCGCGAGGAGGACCGGCAGCCACAACCAGGCGGGAGAGTCTTCTCAATGACCCACCAAGAGACAGATCCGCCGGAGGAAGCACTTGCAGGTACTACTTCTGTTTCCAATTCCCGTGCTAGAACCCTTTTCGACACCGGAGCAACACACTCTTTCATTTCCCGTGACTTCGTACTTTTGTTTGGTCTCGAGGAGACACCCCTCCAAAACCCCTTGACAGTGCAAACGGCGGGAGGGACCTTGGAGGCGGTCAGCGTCGTGACCGCCTGCCCGATTAAACTAGGGCGACTAGCATGCCCTTGGGATCTAGTGGTAATCCCCCTGAAGGAGTACGACGTGGTGCTGGGCATGAACTGGCTCACGAGGTACCAGGCACTCATCGATTGTGACAAGCGACAGCTGCGTTTACACGAACCGGGTTTCCCTGAGCATGTGTACATGATGGGTAAGAGCATCTCCTTCCCGGCGATCATCTCAGCGACCCGGGCCAGAAGACTGGTGGAGGGTGGTTGCGTGGCCTACTTGGCATCGGTGGATTTGGCTACCCGACCCCCGACGACGCTCGCCGATATTCCAGTGGTGAGGGACTTCCCCGACGTCTTCCCCACGGAACTGCCTGGGATGCCCCCTGAACGGGAGGTGGAATTCCCCATCGAACTACTACCGGGCACGCAGCCTATTTCGAAGGCACCTTACCGAATGGCCTTCGCAGAACTAAAGGAGCTTAAAGCACAACTGGAAGACCTCTTGGATAAAGGGTTCATAAGACCGAGTGTGTCACCCTGGGGCGCACCGGTACTCTTCGTGCGGAAGAAAGACGGAAGCCTGCGTCTCTGCATTGATTACAGAGGAATAAATAAAGTCACAGAGAAAAACAAGTACCCCCCTGCCTAGAATAGATGACCTCTTCGACCAGCTGAGAGGGGCGACGGTCTTCTCCAAGATCGATTTACAGTCGGGCTACCACCAACTCCGGGTTCGGGACAAGGACATTCCGAAGACTGCTTTCCGGACCCGATACGGCCACTACGAGTTCACGGTTATGCCCTTTGGACTCACGAACGCCCCCGCAGTCTTCATGGACATGATGAACCGGATCTTCAGACCCTTCCTGGATCGGTTCGTGGTGGTTTTCATCGACGACATACTGATCTACTCCACTACCGACGAGGAACACGAGGACCATTTGCAAACAGTCCTCCAAACTCTCAGGGAACAGGAGCTGTTCGCTAAACTCAAGAAGTGTGAGTTCTGGCTACGCGAAGTCGGCTTCCTAGGACATGTGATCTCGGCACAGGGAATCTCCGTGGATCCGAAGAAGGTGGAGTCCGTGGTCGACTGGCAGCCGCCGACGACGGTGACAGAGGTCCGCAGTTTCCTAGGACTGGCAGGATACTACAGGCGTTTTGTAGAGGGTTTCGCGAAGATTGCTACCCCTTTGAATCGGTTGACCAGAAAAGGGGAGAAGTTCATATGGACGGCCAAATGCCAGGAAAGCTTTGAGGAACTCAAAAGGAGGTTAACCAGGGCACCAATACTTGTGCTGCCGACACCCGGGGAAGATTACGAAGTGTACTGCGACGCCTCGGGGATCGGCCTGGGTGGGGTTCTGATGCAACAGGGGAAAGTGATTGCCTACGCGTCCAGGCAACTAAAGGATTACGAGAAGAACTACCCGATACACGACTTGGAGCTGGCCGCAGTAGTCTTCGTTTTAAAACAGTGGAGGCACTACCTCTTTGGGGTCCACTGTAACGTCTTCTCGGATCATCAAAGTCTTAAGTATATCTTTACCCAAAAGGAATTAAACTTGCGGCAGAGGCGGTGGCTGGAGTTGTTGAAGGACTACGACTTGACGATACAATACCATCCCGGAAAGGCAAACGTGGTGGCGGACGCCCTGAGCAGGAAAGGACGCCAAGACGGGGCGTCAAGGAGCGCGATAACGGAGCAAAACCACTTGATAGCGGAGTTCGCACGAATGCAGTTGGAAGTGGTGCCGACAGGCACGGTTAGGCAACTCGATCCTGACCTTGGTGGTCAAGCCGACGCTACTTGAGAAGATCCGGGAGGGACAACAGACCGACCCACACCTACAGCGCGTACGAGACAAGATCCCCCTGGACCAAGAGAGCGACTTTGCAGTGGAAGACGACGGCACCCTACGGTTCCGCAGACGGATCTGCGTGCCGGATTCGTCGGAATTGAAGGAGGTAATTTTGACAGAGGCACACCGGGCCCCTTATGCGGCACATCCAGGAGGCACGAAGATGTACAGGGACCTCAAACAGATCTACTGGTGGCCCAACATGAAGGGGGACGTCACTCGACATGTAGCTCATTGCCTAGTGTGCCAACGGATAAAGGTCGAGCATCAGCGGCCAGCAGGGAAGCTACAGCCCCTACCGGTGCCAGAGTGGAAGTGGGAGCAAATCACCATGGACTTTGTCACGGGCTTCCCACGTTCACCCCAGGGCCACGACGCAATTTGGGTCGTAGTCGACCGGTTAACCAAGTCAGCACACTTTCTGCCAGTTCATACGACCTGGACCCGAGAACGGTTGGCCCAAACATATATCAGCGAGATCGTGAGATTACATGGAGTGCCGGCATCGATCACCTCGGACAGAGACACGCGCTTTGTCTCGAAATTTTGGCAGAGCCTTCAGCGAGCCATGGGAACCAAACTACAGTTCAGCACAGCCTTCCACCCTCAGACGGACGGACAGTCGGAGCGCGTGATACAAACCCTCGAAGACCTGCTTCGCGCCTGTGTACTAGATTGGGGGATCGGGTGGTCACGCTACCTACCTCTCGTGGAATTCGCCTACAACAACAGCTACCAGGCCAGCATCCAGATGGCGCCCTACGAGGCCTTATATGGAAGACGCTGCCGATCCCCGATTTGTTGGGACGATCTGGGAGAACGGAAATTCTTGGGGCCCGACTTAGTGGAGGAAACGGAAGAGAAGGTTCGCCTCATCAGACAGCGCCTGCTAACCGCCCAGAGTCGCCAGAAGAGCTACGCGGACCAAAGGCGCCGCGACTTGGAATTCCAAGTGGGAGAGCATGTTTTCTTGCGGGTCTCGCCGTCCAGAGGAGTCAAGCGGTTCGGGCTAAAAGGGAAACTGAGCCCACGGTTTGTAGGGCCTTTCGAGATTTTGGAACGCATCGGCCCAGTGGCGTACCGCCTTGCCCTACCACCAAACCTTGACCGAGTCCATGACGTCTTCCACGTTTCGATGCTCCGTAAATACCTCTCCGATCCATCGCATATCCTGGATGTCGCCATACTCGACCTTAAAGAAGACCTAAGCTTCGAGGAAACCCCCGTGAGAATCCTGGCAAGGGAAAGCAAATCACTGCGAAATCGAGCCATCCTCTACGTGAAGGTACTCTGGAGCAACCACGAGGAGCGAGAAGCAACATAGGAGCTGGAGTCTAAAATGAGGGAGAACTACCCGAACCTGTTCACCACCACCCGGGTCTGAGTTTCGAGGATGAAACTCGTTTTTTAGAGGTGAGTGGTGTGAAAACCGCGGATTTATTTTGCCTTTCGGGGCTTTCCGTCGATTTTTATTGAACCGTCTGGTTGACAATAGGGGTTCGTGGGTAATTTTTCCTTGTTTTTCTGGGCAGACGGTCGGGGCTCGCGGGTATTTTTGGGTAATAAAGCTCGCGAAACGGAGACCGGCGGCGCGATCGGTTTTGGATTCCGACCCCCGGATCTCCCAGAATAAATTCCGGAAGCTGGTACCGTAGCCCAGGTGACTTACACAATTACCGGGGGCGGACCGAACTCTGGTCCGCAATCAGATCGATTTTAGTCGATCAGTTTGAGGTATGGGATTAAACCACCCCTCTTTGTTTTCCTTTCACTCGAGGGGTTAAAATTAATTTGGGGTCCAAAATCCACTACGCCCAAAACGTCTAAGTAGTCGGCCTTGGGAATTAGGTTTCCTAAACCTCGCCTCCCCCTCCTTGGCGTACAATATCCGAGCGTGGACGAGGAGCGGTTCCCCAAAACCCTCGTCCTTTCCATCGGCCGGCGTGGAAGAGAAGAGATCGATCGCCTCCCCGCAAAGATCCGACGAACGCGAAGAGGACGATCCCTCTCCTTCGCCCGGTACCGACCAAAACAAGGTGAGCCGTGCTTTCGTTTTCTTTTCTTGTCTTTTCTCGTCACGAGCGAGGGGGGGTTTCTTGATTTCGTCGGAGATGGAAGGAGAGGGGCGTGCCATCGCACGCGGAGCGCCGCGCGGGGCAACCCGCGCATGCGGGGGCACCGCGCGGTGCAGCCCGCGCATGCGGGGGCGCCGTGCGGGGCACCCGCATGCGGGGCGCCGCGCGGGGCAGCCCGCGCATGCAGGGGCACCGCGCGGTGCAGCCCGCGCATGCGGGGGTGCCGTGCGGGGCACCCGCATGCGGGGCGCCGCGCGGGGCAGCCCGCGCATGCGGGGGCACCGCGCGGTGCGGCCCGCGCATGCGGGGGTGCCATGCGGGGCACCCGCATGCGGGGCGCCGCACGGGGCAGCCCGCGCATGCGGGAGCACCGCGCGGTGCAGCCCGCGCATGCGGGGGTGCCGTGCGGGGCACCCGCATCCGGGGCAGCCGCGGGGCAGCCCGCACATGCGAGGCGCCGCGCGGACAGCACGGCGGCGCGTGGGGGGTTCGGTCGCTGCCGTCGGGGGCCGGCCGGTGTTGGGGCTTTTCCTTACTTCGCGTTTAAAGGTTCTTGACCTCCCCGCCCGGGGATCCCGTTTTGCAGCTTCGGGGAGCGCGCCGGGACGCGGGGAGCCGAGCGTGGTTTTTCTACTAGCGACAGGTGGGTTGTATTTACTTTATTCCTAGCCAATAAATTCTATCATGTTGGACGGGGTCTATTCTAAGTGTACTGGGGTTAAATAATGATGGGCGATAGCTTATGCATGTTAGTGGGTTCGCTATAGTGATTAGCGTCGGTTGCCGACGGTGATTCTCTTTTTAACCCTTATATGTCAGCGGGCCACCTTCGAGTGCGCGCAATATTACCTTGTTTTCGATTATGCACTTTACCTCATTTACCTCATTACTCTGGTTATTTATATTATGATACTGACATGATGGTGGTTACGGTTACTTGGCTCGAGGTTGCCACACGCGCACCCGCGGTTTGGCCACCGCAAAGGGTGCGCTTTTCCGGAAAAGTGGTCTATGACCCGTGTATACCCACGAGGTGACGTAGTGGGGCCCCTTATTAGTGGTGGGGTTGAGGCGCCGAGGTGCGAGCGGTGCGACCCGTCGGTTTAGTTGTCCGGCGTGGTCGGATTTCTGCAGGTACGGTGTGGGCCGTCGGTTTAGCTGTCCGACGTGCCCGGGTATTACAGGATGCAGGTGTACAGGTTGCCTTTCCTCCTTGGGAGGGTGGTTGCTCCAGTTGTCTTCACGGTTTGTTTTACTATATTTCTCCTACCTTACTATTTCTGCGTCACTGACATCCCACTTCGTGACAGTGTCCAGGCGGGGAGAGAGGTAGGCGGTGGTGAGGACGGGACAGGAGCAGCTGGGTCGCTGGGGACCCTGGACTGTATTTATTCTTTTATTCTCGCTTTTCATTACTTTGTAGTTATATGAGTGGTTCGCGATACCCTCGTGGGGTCGGCATGGATGTCGGTACGGGCTACATTTAGTGCCCCTGGTGCAATACTTTCCCTTTTATTTCTATCGGCCATTTAAAAACCAAAAAGGGCAGAAGCCAAAGAAAGGATTGCGAAAACCGTCTTTAAAAACTTGGTGTCGGGTGGGCACCGCTTTCAAACCTTGTGGATTTATGCTGACTTCGAAAACTAGCTTTCAAAACGTAAGCGCCGGGTAGGCGCTCTTTCAAAATTGTGGATTTATCCTTTCCAAACCGATCGGCCATGTGATCTTCGTTTATCAGTTTAGAATGCTGGTTAGTTGTGAATGATTGTTGTGATTGATTGGTTGCGCACGTTAGAACATGTACCGAACGCTACGCCGTGCATGTACAGGGGAGACTCTGCACGTTTGCAGAGTGACCATGTATGTGTGGCGGGTCTGGGCACGTGCCGGGGGAGAGGGGTTTCTTCTTTTAAAAACAAAAAAAAAAATTCACACATCAAATATTCAACTTTTATGAATCGTTTCCGCTAAAACAAAACCCCCGGGGCGTGACAAGTCCAATCCTAGCAATTTGAGCATGCCTTTTTGCTGGATGGCCGTCGTAATTCTCTGCTCCAGTAGGTGCTTCAGACTCTCGTGATCCGTCTTGATCGCAAACTGCCTCGGGCTTAAATAGTGTCTCCACTTGGCCACGGCCAACAAAATCGCAAGGAATTCTTTCTCGTATGTTGACAGCCCCAGATTCTTCTTTCCTATCGCTT
Organism: Tillandsia leiboldiana; assembly: GCA_029204045.2. Lineage (NCBI taxonomy): Eukaryota > Viridiplantae > Streptophyta > Magnoliopsida > Poales > Bromeliaceae > Tillandsia > Tillandsia leiboldiana. The sequence goes on from CM055071.1 coordinate 18,656,439, forward strand.
TACTTAAGTAAGCCACGGGTCTTCCTCCCTGTGTCAACACAGCCCCTATTCCCCTTCCACAAGCGTCGACTTCGATCACAAAGGGTTTGTCGAAGTCCGGCATGGCAAGCACGGGAGCCTTCGTCATCACTTGCTTGAGGTGCTCGAAGGCTTCGTTTGCAGCCGGGCTCCAAGCGAAGCCGTTCTTTTTTAACAGCTCCATCAAGGGCTTGCTAATCGCTCCGTATCCTTTTATAAATCTTCTATAGTAGCCCGTAAGCCCTAGGAACCCCCTCAGGCTTTTTGTCGAAGTGGGTGTAGGCCATCGCAGCATGGCTTCTATCTTGCTTGGTCGGTGGCTATTCCTTGAGGGGTGATGATGTGACCCAGATACTCAATTTTCTGTTGGCCAAAGAAGCACTTGGTGCGCTTGGCGTAGAATTGATTCTCTCTCAAAACTTGGAGTACTGTCTCCAGATGCTGGGTGTGCTCCTCAAGGGTGTGGCTGTATACTAAAATATCATCGAAAAAAATGAGGACGTATTTTCTAAGGAGGTGCGCGAATACCTCATTCATAGTGGCTTGAAAGGTTGCCGGTGCATTCGTGAGCCCGAACGGCATGACCCGAAATTCATAGTGGCCTAAATGCGTTCGGAAGGCCGTCTTGTCAATGTCTTCTGGATACATCCGAATCTGGTGGTAGCCCGATCGCAAATCAATTTTTGAGAAGTATTGGAATCCTCCCAGTTCTTCTAGCAACTCTTCTATAATCGGAATCGGGTACTTGTCCTTTATCGTCAACTTGTTCAGTTGCCGATAGTCGACGCAGAACCTCCAGCTGCCATCCTTCTTCTTGACCAATAGCACCGGAGAAGCGTAGGGGCTGTGGCTTGGCCGAATCACCGAGGTACGGAGCATTTCTCTAATTAGTTTTTCCATTTCATTTTTTTGTTCAAAAGTGTATCTGTAGGGCCGAACGTTGACAGGTTGCGCGCCCGCTTGCAGGGGGATCCTGTGATCCTGTGCCCTGGTAGGTGGCAGTCCTCGGGGCTCCTCGAATATATCTTGGAATCTGTGCAGCACCTCTTGTACTTCTCTGGGGGTTTCATCAAGCTGACCCTCCTCCACACTCCTCAATTGTGCCATTGCGCAGCAGCTTCCCTCCAGGTACTCCTGATGCCACTGTTTGGCTGAGATGCTCTTGATCTTGCCCCCTTCAGCCATTCCCCTTAGCTCTATTTTTCTCCCATCCTTGGTGATGGTGACTGTGTGATTTTGATAGTCGAAGGTGATCGGCCCATACATTTTTAACCAGTATATTCCAAGGATCATACTCGATCCTTCCAATCTAATCACTCTGAGGTCGGTAGTATAAGGTTCGCCTTGCATCCTCCAGGTAAACTCGGGGCATTTCAGTTTACTCAATACCCGTTGTCCATTAGCAACCGTCACTAGTAGAGGTGTAGTCGAGGTAATGTGGGCCTTGACCTCTTTTGCGGTGTTAATGTCGATGAAGCTGTGGGTGCTTCCGGTGTCGACCAATATTACCATTTTCTTGTCCTTGACCTCCCCTTGTATTTTGAGGGTCTCCTGGGGGTTTTCGGCATTAGGCGCGTTCACTGAAAGGCCAGTTTCTTCTTCTTCTTCTTCAGTTTCTGGTTCTTCCCATTCCTTACTCTCTCGCAGGCTCTCCTCGTCATAAACCTCCACCACCTCTTGGGCCACACTCTGGATAAGTGTTCCAGGTGGCTTACACCTATGTCCAAAGGTGTATTTGTCGCCGCACCGGAAACATAACCCCGCTGCCTTGCGTTGCTCAATAAGCTGTTTGTTGGGGTATTCCTTATCGGTCATCATCTTAGTGGGGTATCTCCTGGCGGCGTCGGCCTCTTTGGTTGGTGTTGCCGAGTTTGCTCCCCTGTGCTGATTGGTAGCTGAGGATCCCCCTTGAGTTTTGAACCAGAGTCTATTCTTTCTTGCCATAGCTGCTACGTTTTGCTCCTGTAGCCTGGCCAATTCGAAGGCTTGTGTAAGAGAGTCCGGTTGCATCATCTTGACCACGGCTCGCACCTCTTCCTTTAACCCACTCAGGAAGCTCGATAAGAAGTACCCCGGGGTGAATTGGGAATCCGTGCTAAGGAGCCTTGAATGCAGCTCTTCGAATTGCTCTTGATATTCTTCTACAGTCCCCTGCTGCATCAACTTGTTGAACTCCTCAACCACGTCTCTCAGCCCATTAGCCTCGAAGCGCTTGCACACATCGTGCGCGAATTGTTCCCAGCGCACTACCCCCTTCTCGGCTAAGTAACCGTGGAACCAGGTATCCACCTTTTGTTCAGTGTGCATGGTTGCTAACTCCAATTTTTGCTGCTCTTTTATGCTATAGATCTCAAAATACTTCTCGCATTTCCTCACCCAACTTCGGGGGTTCTCACCGGTGAAATGCGGAAAATCCAACCGAGGAAAGGGAAAAAAATTGTTGGCTCTATTCGGCAGCTGGTGGGCATAATTGTCTTCTTTGGTGAAATGAGAAGGAGGTGTAGGTAATATACCTCTTTCGTCTTGAGTGATGGAATCCATCTGGCCCTTAGACGAGGATTGCTGCTGCTGGTTGGACAAGAGCTCCATGAGTTGCTCCAACTTCTTGGTCGTTTGCGCCGAATCTCTGCGCAAGGCTTCATAATGGTTCCTTTCTTCAATTTGCATCTCTTCTATCTTGTCATTTAATTCACCCATCTTTCTGTGGCTATCTGCAGTGAGCTCTTGAAGCCTCTATTCCAGCGAGTGAACGTGCTCATCGAGCACCTTGAGCCGTGTCCCTTCGGCCATGGTTGACGCCTTCTTACTGCGAAATTTAAATCGGTTCCCTCGGTAAGACTCAATGTCGGTTGCCGCTCCGATAAGGGTAATTGCTTGTGGGTTTCAATCTCCAGTGGCTTTGTGGCTTTAAGGCTCTAGTCGCCTTCGGTTTACGGTTGTTGTGTTGCTTGTGGCTCTCGACTGATTGTTGCTTGGTTGCCTCGTTTTTGCTGTGGCTTTGTGGCCTTCGATTTCAGACCCCTTGTGAGTTGGATCTTGTGCTGCTTGTGGCTATCGGTTGCTTGATGGTAAATGATGGAAGCACCGATCCCTGGGATCGTGCCGCTCTGATACCACTTCTGTTACAATCCTGATCCGCTCGTCGGTAGGCGATGATGTGAGGAATGCTGAGCCACGGCGGCGGAGATGATGGCGCGCCCCAATGGGGTGAATGCAGAATTTGAGAGAGGAAATTGAATAGGATGGGAAGGAGAGGGGAAGAGAAGAGAAGGGAGGAGAGGAGAGGAGAAGAGTAGAGAAGAGAATTGGGGAAGAAGTTAATTGTATTCTCATGCATGCGTTACACCTTACTTGCCTCACTATTTGTTCCCTAAGCTGGGGCTACGCTGTAATTACAATAGTGCTCAAAGTAAAATAAAATACTAACTATAAGGGACTAGCTGGGCCTCCTATCCTTATTGGGGCTGCCTCGATGGGCCACACTGGCGGGCTCGTAAAGAGCAACCTGTGGCCCACCGGGCCTCCCCTACTGGACCTCTGAGGGCCGACCACCGAACCCCTCACCCCTTTACTACTTCTGTAACTCTTAGATTCTCCACTTCCTATCTCTTACCTCCCCACCTACCGCACGACTACCTTGTGCCCTAGTTCTCTCCCCCCTTCCCTCCTACTACCGGTTACAGAGAGAGAGAGAGAGAGAGAGAGAGAGAGGAGGGTGAAGGGATGAGTAGTTACGGAGGCGTGGATCATAGTTAGTTGATTCGCGTATTATTCGTGAATTATTTGTGATTAAGAATTTGAATTGAACGAACTGTTTCTGAATTTTTTCAAAAATTCAAATTAATTCGAAAAAAAAAATTAAAAATTTATTAATCGCGAATTATTCACGAATCCCGAATTTTTTCCCCAAAAATTCGGCTCTATTTTTTTTTTGAATTTCAAAAATTAATCCAAACCAAGAGTCCAAGTCTCCAAAATAGTCATGAGTATGGTCTGTGCCCTGTGGTGCACTAACCAAGGTCCAAGTGCTTTACACAGTTTACAACACTGTTCACTTTCCAAGAAAAAAAAAATAGAGCACTGTTTCTTCTTCACATTGTTCAAAGCACATTGAGCACAGCACGGAAGCACCCATCCTGCTTCTCTTTTCCACATCGCCGGCCGGCGTCGCCGCTCACAATCGGAACCCTCCCGGCCCGCGCGCCGCTCGCCATCGGAACCCCTCCCGGGCCGCGTGCTGCTCGTCATCGGAACCCTGTGGGCCGCGCGCTGAAGACGCTCGCCATCGGAACCCTTCGGGCCGCGTGCCGCTCGTCTTCTTCCTTGTCGGTCGCCACCACCAGCTTATGAGTTGTGAGTATGTGATTTTTGAGTTGTGATTTTGTAAATTTGTATTTTAAAAATTTACATATTAATTTATAGTTTCGGTGACTTGCGAGTAAAATTAATATTTGCTCTCAATTAATATAATTTTTTTTTTTATCTACTAACTAGTTTGTTTCTAATATATATAGTTTTCATAATTTTTTTTTTAAGTATTTTTTTTATTTTTAAAATAGGTTGATTAAATTATCCTCCCTCTATATAATAATTTGTGGTTTCTTACTAAAAATATTTTTATCACTATCAAATAAAATAAAAATCTATGAAAGTATATAAATCTATAAAAGTATATAAAGCTCATAATATATTAAATATAGAAAAAAAAATTAATTTAATAAGCCGAATTTTTTATTCCGAATTTTTAATTGGTGAACGTATAATTTTCATATAAATCACGTATCCGAATAATTGTCGAGTCCGTTTTTTTACAGAATTTTTAACGAATTTTAAAATTATGATACGAATTTTATCCGTATTATATCAGAACCGAATTTTTGCCGAATCCGAATTAAGCGTGGATTAGAGCAAGCCGAGGTGGGCTTTTATTAGGGTAGTGTAAAGCGAACTTCTCCAAATTGCCGACAACGTCATGCGTATTTCTGTAAAATTACACGAAATTTTAAATATAGACATGCTATACACATTTCGTAAATAATATTTTAAAATTAAGATTTAAAATTTAAATATTTAATTTTATTTATTAGAAATAGATGTATGTAGTGATTTTTTCATGAAATTAAGAATTACTAAATTTTTTAGAAATTTTATAGACAACAAGATAATTTGAAAATAAAATGATAAGTTGGAATCACCCCTATTGGGTCGATGCAAATGATCTGTAGTTAATCCAGAGCTCTCTAATCCAACGGCCAATCCGAACGTACTTGATGGTATGGAAATATTTGAGAACAAAAGAAATACCTCAGTTTGTAATCAAACGGCAATGAGCAAAACAGTTGTTTTGAATTGTTCTGAAAAAACCCATTAAAACTATTTCTAAAAAAACTTGAAAAAAATTATTCTCTTTTTTATTAGACAAATAAATATATTAATATAAATATTATATTTATGAAAATATATTTATATTTAAATCTTATTATATAATTTAAATTAATTAAATTTAATATATTATTTACTTTATTAAGTTTTATCATTTATATAATAATATTTAATTATTTCATTTTATATTAAGTATATATTGAATTAATTTCGATATATTATATATTTTTAAAAAATTTGTATTAAATTTATACTATTATTAATTAACATTATAAAGATATTTCTAGTATTATATTTTACTCATTACATATATCATGGATAAATTATATAAAATAAATTGTTACATAAAATAAATTTTTATATAAAATAAATTAAATATAATAATATAAATAAAATTATTACATAAAATATTATTTTATAAATTATTACATAAAATAATTTTATATAAATACATTAATATAAATTATTTATTTATTTATTAAAATATATTTAGTCGTTGTTCTAAATTTTTTATCCAAATACTATTAAGAATATTCTCTAGAATATTTGTGAATCCATTTAAACGTAAACTTATTGTTTTTTTAGTTTATAGCATTGAAATATTTTTTATTCTCCGAAACAATAAAAGTTATTTTGCATATTAATTTAGTTCTCATCTATAGCATAGATATATGAAAAGCTCATGCCCAATCCACACATCTTCAAGCAGGGTTGTAGGGGCTGTAAATTTATTTATACATAAACCGTCATTCGGTTGTAGCATTTAAAAGACATTTTTTGTATTTAGCCTCTGTTGTAATCAGAATTTTTGCCACTTAAGGAAGCGACACGTGACGAATATCGTCTGCTAAGAGCATTAGCCGATAAAGAAAAGGGTTAACCAAAGAAGGATTCGCGTCCCGATCCGGGTCGATCTCAGTCGCGTAAGAACACGGCACGTGATGTATGCCATCAGCTAAAGGCATCAGCCGATAGGAGAAGCAGTCGACAAAAAGATTATCACCTTATCCAGAAGCGATTTCGACTAAAGAAGGATATCAAACCGTCCTGGTCAAGTGACAAAGAGGGCAGAGTCCGAGTCTGCCCTCGGTTGATCAAATCGGGAAAGGAAGACTCTAAAACAGAAGGAGTGCAAGATTGGGGCACAAATCTCGCAACGGACTTCGAAGTGGCAAGCGGCGTCCAACATTGGAAAGCCTCGAAGATCCTGCTTTGGCGCGATAATAAGGGGATGAATCTGGACGAAAAAACGACTATTATCCTATTTGAGGAAGTTTCGACTCAAAAAGAAGTAGTTAAGGAGTTCACAGTGATCCCCCCTAAATTTCGTCGATATTTTAAATCGATGCTTGTAAACGTGGTTCGGGAAGTGTATAAATATCCAAACCATCGAAGAAAAGAAGAGGGTCCTGCAACCTCGTAAGCCAGGACCACCCCCCTACTTTTTCATATCTTTCAATACCTGCATTTATCGCTTTCCTAGATAACTTTACTGTATTTCCTAGGAGTAGATTAATCGTATTTGGCTACCAGTTCCCTTTGTAACCCCACTTCAATCAAATACAAAATTTCTAATCGGCTCATCAACTGTGTCAAATTATTATCTCTACCACCTGGGTCAGCTACTCTCGGCCGTACTCAGTCTCTCTCTATTTCTACATCTCGATTCGGCTAATCTAAGCCGGATGGACGCGAGAGTCTAAGTTAGAAGAACCCGGCCGAGTAGATACCTCCTCGGCCCGATCGCTTGATCCATTGGCACGCGGCGTATCACATCTCAGAGGGTCAACCGAACCACGGGGCCGGTCGATGGCCGACATTTTCGGCCCCAACAGCCCCATGATTTTTTTTTTTAAAAATAATCCTACAAAATTTGTATTTGTAAAAATGGCCCTATATATGCCGCGTGTGCGCCACGTAAACGGGGAGGGCTATGAGGTGTTTAAGTTGAACACAGTGAACATTTCACCGTGTTTAAACACGGGAATTTGTTCACTGTGTTTGAACACGGTGAACTGTTCACCATGTTCCCCACTGTATACACCTCTTCCCGAGCTCGCCCCTTTCCTTTCTCTCTCGCATCTATCTCTCTATCCCATCTCTTTCTCTCTCTCTCTCTCTCTCTCTCTCTCTCTCTCTCTCTCTCTCTCTCTTTCTCTCTGTCCGTCGTTGCCATCGCAGCCGGCCGCGCCCCACATTCCACACACACACTCTCTCTCTGTAGCGTCCACGGTTTTCGTACGGTATCATTTTTGGTATTCATGGTATTTTTCTCCGTATTTTTGTTATGTCTTTTGGTTGGATTTTTATTTCATGATGTAGGGCTCGAAAAATGGAGAACGGTGGTGCGATCGGCTTTAAATTCCGGTAAGCGGAGCTCCCGATATGATTTTTCTAAGTTTCGTGTAAAAGAGGTGTTTAAAACACTCATTTCGGCTTTTGGGTGTTTGAAAATTCGTGTCAATATACGATGAGATTTTCGAAGGATTTGGAGCGTAAATCGAGGGAGAAATGGTTAAAACAAAAAGATTTGGTTTGTTACAAAAATATTTGGTTCGTTACAAAAAGATTTGAATTGTTACAAAAGTTAGGAAGTGGTTATTATTGTTACGAAATCTCTTATAAATAGTGGAACCAGGGATCGGGTTCTACTATACACACCTAAAAGAGAGAGAGACAAGGAAGAACCCTAGTTTTCGAAAATTGTAACGAAAGAGAACATCGTCTTCTTCCTCGAAAGGTTCATCGGAGATCGGGGTCAGGAATCGACATCGTCGTGGGACAATGGAGGAGGGAGCACCAACGTCGCGGAAGACCGGAGAGCGGAGGACAGAGCCGAGCATCGTACCGTCACCTTCACCAACTAGAAGGTGTGTTTTGGGCTTTTCGTTATCTCTTGTAGAGATTTGGTGGTATTTTCGATGTTCTTGTCGGGTTCTTTGAGGTGTCGATGGAAATGGGGATCTAGTGCGAAGTTGGTGACAACACCGTCAAGGTGGATGGGAGGCCGCCGCCGCCGTCGATACAGATGGGAGGCCGCCGCCGTCGTCATGATGGTTGGGAAGCCGACGCCGCCGTTATACAAAAAACGGGAGGCCGCTGCCTGTAATATCACGAACTATATTGTGTTTATTTTAACCCCTTTTGAATAAATTAGTTGTTTAAGGGATTAATTAGCGGGATTTCTTGGGTACAGCATCGGTGCGTGCGGGTATTTTTGGGTGTTAGAGCTCGAAAAACGGGAAACGGCAAAGCGATCGAATCTGAAATCCGATTTGCGGATCTCCCGGAATAGGATTTTGGGGGTTTCGGTACTCGTAGGATGCACCAGAACCCATGCCACGTGATCGGCACGCTTTTCGAGGAGATGGAAATCTTTCTGTTATATCTTCCGATTAAGGGTTTTATTTTATACGTACGAAAGGGAAATAAAATATTTATTTATTATTTTCCAAGAAAACGAAAACCCTAATCGGAGAGAAAAGAGAGAAAAAGAAAACCCTAATCGGAGAAAAAAGAGATTGGATCTTCCATCTTCTTCGATCAACGTGCCGGAAGCCGGGATTGGAGCGTCGCCGTCAACGGGGAGCGAATCCGGATTCTCACTACCGCGAGGAACGAGATCGGGTTGTCTTTTCCGTTTGAGCGAGGTTAGCGGTGTTTACCTCTCTCACGTTTTCGTTGTTCTGAGTTTCGTGTTTTTGGTTCTGGGTTTTCACGTTTTTGGTTCTGGGTTTTCACGTTTTTGGTTTGTCGTTTGGGCGACCTAGGATACCCTAGCCTCCGCCGCGCCGCCACTGCCGCCGCTGCCGCGCCACTTGCGCGCGCCGCGCGGGGCAGGCGCCGCTGCCGCACTCGCAGCGTGCACCCGCGCGGGGCTGCGCCGCACGCAACACGCCCGCGCGGGGCCTCACCGCGCAGCGTGCACCCGAGCGGGGCTGGAGCCCGCGCGGGGCTGGTGACCGCGCGGGGCCGCCCCGCCGCAGCGCGCACCCGCGCGGGGCTGGAGCCCGCGCGGGGCGGCGCCACACGCAACGCGCCCGCGCGGGGCCGCCACGCTGCAGCGCGCACCCACGTGGGGGCTGGTGCCCGCGCGGGGCTGCTCCGCATACGCCGCGCCGCCGCGTCGCGTTGTCTTTGCGCCGCGCTGTTCTTGCGCCGCGTCTGGGTGGGTCTTGGCGTTCTCTGTCTTGTTCTGGACAGAGTTCGGGGCTACGGTTTTTGCAGGTCTCGGTTTAGCTTACCGATGTTATGTTTTGTTGGGGTTTTCCCTTTCTAGGTCTAGGAATCGTGCAAGGGCACAGGACGGTTTTAAGTGTTCTGTTCAATGCGATCCAAGGTGGGTACCCTTATCGTGCGTCCTTTTTAAAGTGAGGTCTCAACATGTGTTATGTAAGAGTAAAGTAGATCTGTTAATGGTTTACAACTAACCCCTTTTCGCATGAGTATCCCATTATGACTATCTGTTACGACGGGTGTCGCGGTGCTCCATATCGCACACCGTTTTCGGTTTTTATGCTCATGGCTGCTCACACGCACACCAGCGGTTTGGCCACCGCATCGGTGTACTTTTCCGGAGAGGTGGTACGTTGATCCGTGTACTCCACAGGTGACGTGGTAGGGGGCCCCTTACAGTTACTTAAGGTGCCGCGCAAGTACCGTAGAGGGGTTAAAAGCTCCAAGGTGAGAGCGAGGTGAATCTGTTCGCTGGAGGTCTTTAGACCTTCTGGCAGGTGTTCCGTTTTGACTTACAGGGGTATTGTGGATTCATGAGGGGGAGTTTTGGATGCTCTGATTATCGGTTTGCTTTCCTTTCAGTACTTTAGCATCTTTTATGTTAACATCTACCTCTTACTCTTCGGTCACTGACTTCCCACACTGTGACAGTTTCGGTCAAGGGTGGGGTCCGGGACGACAGTGAGGCCGTGACTCGAGGTTCTTAGCCCGATTAGGGGCCGGTGGCATTTCCTTTACTTACGTTTTGTTTACTTTTGGTTAGTTAGCTTATGTGCGTGTGATACTTTGTTGTGTGGATGTTGGATTCGAACTGTTTTACTATGGATGAATGTTTCCCTTACTAGTTGTTGTTTCGGCCACTCTTTCAAATCAAGTAAAAAGATTGCGAAATTATTTAATAAAATTAGGGTGTCGTGTGGGCACCGTTTTACAACCCGTGGATTTATCATTTCAAAATGTGGGTGGTCGGCTTGGTTATGGCAATTGATGATATCTTTTCCCTCAACGTAACTCCTTGGCTAATGTGGTTAAAGTACGATTTATGCTGGCGACGCCGTGCATATACAAAGGAGACTCCATCCGTTTGCGGGGTAAATTTGTATATGTGGCGGATCTGCGCACGTGCCCGGCGGTGGTACTTATAAGAAAAAAAAGTACATGTTTTCCGCTTATTTTAAACCCCCGGGGCGTGACAGATTTTATGGTATCAGAGAAAAACAACTTTAACCATGGTAGTCGTTGACCAACATCCACAGGAGTACACCACCACTGGCAACTGACCAACGAGATAGTCAAGGAATAGGTGCGTAGAGCACGAGTGAGTTTGGGGAAAAGGGGATAGAGTCCCGGTTTGTTCGCAGGTCTTGGTGTTAGACCAGTTAAGTCTAGGGTTGACCCGGTTTCTTTGTATGCACAGATAATAGCCCGGTTTTGGTCTTCAATCAACGGCGCAGGAATGGACGTGATGGCTTTGACAACTGCGGAGAACCGGCTACTTCGACAACAGTTGCATAACATGGCCGGGCAACTGTTAACGCTCACCGAACGCATGTACTCATTGACACAAGATACCGGTTGTTACGGCTTTTTGTGTTGGCATATTTCGTGAGTTGAGTCGGAGTCTTGAAGTGATCAAATTGTCAATCAGCAATTGAAGACTCAGAGAAGATTCAACAAGATCTCAAGTTGACACTCAGTGTTTTGAGTCTTGAAGATTGAAGTTGAAGAATTGTGGATCATATACATCAATCTTAAAGAAAATGGATTCGGATTGATCAGGTACGTTTAACTAAATAATTTTGGTGATCCGAATACATTTGTGTAGTTTAGAAACACTTGGATAAGTTTTCATTGCTTAAAAATCAAAAACTGGACAAATAGGATGTTCAGAGTCCAGTTCATGTCACCAACCAAGCTTTGACCAAGCAAGTTCATCAACTTAAATCCGACATACAAAGGCTTTCAACTGGTTCCAAGAAATTTGATTGTATGTCCGGATTAGGTCAAACAAACAAGGTTGGTTTGGGATTTAAAAAGAACCAAACTGTGAAGGCTTCAAGTTCCACAACTAAATTGAGAGGAAGAACTTGTCACCAATGTGGACTTGAAGGACACTTGATGAAGTCGTGCCCGAAAAAGAGAAAGAGGAATTCTTCGACAACTTCATCTACGGAGCGAACTCAACGGAATCAAAAGACTCATCAAGTCAAAGGAGTTCACTCAAACCACCAAAGGTCCGAGCCACAACATCAATCATACAAGTGGATCATTGCGAGGCAAAGACCTAAGGTGGATCAACAGTCAAAGCTATCATCTCCCAACCACAACGAATCAAGACAACCCAAAATCCGACGATTTTGGATTCGGAAAGGTGATATCTTTCCTTGTCTTAAGTTCTAAATAGCTTATGACTGTATGTAATGCTTTGATTGGTTTTCCTTTCATATTTTTCTGAATCTCTGCGTTACATGTTTTCAATGCTCTTCGTTTTTATGTTTTGTTTTTGAACAAAAGGGTTTTAACGAACAAGTGCATTGGATAAAAAGGATTTCACTGTCAATCACTCCAATTTAATTTTATATGAATTATCAACTTTACTCTATAATCATAATTCTTGAAGATACTTCATTATAAGAGTTTATGATAATTATATTCATCAAATTTTAGTAATCATGTGTGATCTTTAGATGCTTAACCTATCTCGGTTGTGTGAATTCTTTGTGATAAACATGAGACAACCGATAGACTAAAATTTAGAATTTAATTCTTTCACATAAGAGATTGTATTTTCTTACAAGGGTAATGAAATGAATTGCAAAAGATGTGGAAAGAGTTACATCCGAAAGGAGTGTGAAAACTACCACCACATGTTGGAAAGAGCTGCCACCCCGGTCGTCCGGTTTGTGTGTGAAGCTACCACATGTTATGGATGCTTGAAAAATATTTATAAAATTTTATTTAGTTGAAGCATTCGGAGATTTAAATTCAAAGTTCTTATTTTGAACAATCTCCTGGTTGGTATAAGGTGGGATAGTTAAAAGATGCTCAAAGAGTCACCCTTAGGTATTTTAATGCATATCTCAATCTAAAAGGGTAAAATTCAAAATTGATGTCATTTGGAAATCTCTGTAAGTCATCTTTGTAAATCCGTTACATCTTGATAGATTTTGGATCTCAAGATTATTTTTGATGACTTGTGTTTGATGTATATAATATGAAAAACGGTTTATAATGTTTTATCTTTATTTTTCATGATTTCGGAGTAAATCTTTTTAATTTTTGTAAAATTAATTGGATTGAATGACATCTATGTGATCTCATATTATTTTCAAGCACTTAAATTGTTTTCTTGATGGAATACAAATCGGTAATTCAAATATTTCAAAATCTGGATTTGTTTCAAGAAATTATTTGATTTTTTCTTTCGAGTACCGGTACGCAATCTGTGTTTTTGTTATATACCGGAACTGAACTTTTATCTCTCTTTCTCTATGAACTAATATTGTTAGTGATTTCTTTTTGCCTATATTCACTGTTTGACAATTTGTGACAAAAAGGGGGAGAACAGAAATAGGGGGAGAACAGAGATAGGGGGAGAACAGAGATGCTCAAGAAAGGGGGAGATAAAGAAAAGAGATGATGAAAAAGGAGCCGAAAAACAAAAAGAACCAAAAGGACGAATCAAATGTAGGATTCCATTTCTAACGACTAAACGTTTGATTTTGTTTGGAGTTTTTGTTTTGCAGGATATACATCACTTTAAGGCTCCAAGTCCTAAGTCATAGAGTTTGTTCTAAGACTGGTTCAAATGTAATTTTTGTTTATTGGATCTTTCATGCAAAGAAAATCAATGTTTTGGTGATGACATTGAGTTTCGATTTTTTGGTTTAAGATGAGTGTCTTGAGCGTTTTATATATTTTTGGGTTTTGTCACGAAATTGCCAAAGGGGGAGATTGTTACGGCTTTTTGTGTTGGCATATTTCGTGAGTTGAGTCGGAGTCTTGAAGTGATCAAATTGTCAATCAGCAATTGAAGACTCAGAGAAGATTCAACAAGATCTCAAGTTGACACTCAGTGTTTTGAGTCTTGAAGATTGAAGTTGAAGAATTGTGGATCATATACATCAATCTTAAAGAAAATGGATTCGGATTGATCAGGTACGTTTAACTAAATAATTTTGGTGATCCGAATACATTTGTGTAGTTTAGAAACACTTGGATAAGTTTTCATTGCTTAAAAATCAAAAACTGGACAAATAGGATGTTCAGAGTCCAGTTCAGAATTTCTGATCCTGAACCGATCCGGATCAGAATTCCGATCCGGATCCCGAACCTTGTTTTTTCAGGAATTGCAGAAAAAAGACGACAGCCAGGATCGCCGTAAATCCGATCCGGATCGTCGTGCAGGAAAATTTCTGTTAAGTCAGTTTTTGATGCTTATCTCTTTCCAAAGGTTTCTAAACTATAAATAGACACTTAGGGTTTCTCAAGAACTACCGATTAATTTATAAAACACTTGAGAGCAACCCTAGAGGCTAGGTTTTTATCGTTCTTCTTTATAGCCTCTTTTAGGTCAATTCGACGGTTCTTCCAAGATCTATCTTTTGTCGAATTGACCTAATCTTTGCTTAGAGATTCCTTCTACGGTTCCTCAATGATAATCTAAGCAAAGGATCACCATCGAAGCTTTTATCAAGTTTGCGTCGTGGATTCGACGTAGCATCGTGGATTCGATGTGTTGAAGGCGTTTCGTGGATTCAAAACGTGTGCTCGTGGATTCGAGTGGCGTTCGTGGATTCGAACGTGTGCAGTGGACGTGCAATCGGTGAGCGCAAGGTCCGAAGAAGTTGAAGGAGGGGTTGAGTCTGTGGAGTCGGTAATCACCTTGTTATTCTTCTTTTCTTAGTGGATTGTTATTGCGTGTTGGTCCCGTGGTTTTTCTCCTGGATTGGAGTTTCCACGTATATCTCGGTGTGCTGTTTTTTATTTCCGCATTGGTTTTTATTTTGCACTGAGATTGGTTTTATAAGTATTACACCTATTCACCCCCCCTCTAGTTGTTTGATAGTACCTATTTAGATCTTTGGGGATCCAAAAACCAACACCGGTGTGACCGATCGTGTTCCCTTTGGTAGGAGGGACGAACCCCACATGGCCCGTTTTGTCGTGGACGACTTGAGGAGCGACACCTTTCGGGTGATGCCAGCAGTAGGGTTGCCCACTTTTCGAGAGATGGTCGACGTGGCCACTTGGTGGAACGAGAACTGGCCGATGCTCGTGCCCGGCGGGAGGACCTTGAGCCCAATCAGGGCCAGAAGTGACCCCATCCTTATCCTGGGGAGGGCCCCTCCATGGGAAGCCGACCACCCAAACATCCGAAGATGAAGCAAGGGACCAAAAGTACGCCGATAAGAGAATAAGAACCGGGGGAGAAGCCTTGCATCATCTGCGGAGGAGCACACCAGGTGATTGATTGTTCCTGGAGGCACGACCATTGCTTCGGATGCGGCAAGCCAGGACATTTCCGCTCTTTCTGCCCACTAAAACCGGCGACTACTCCTTCAGCATTTCGGCGCAAGGAGAAAGGTGCTGCCATAGCCCCATAGGAGGTTCTCTACGACGGCCAACCCAAAACCGATCATGGCGACTCCGGATCCCAGTCTCCCCGCGTCATGCGTCGTTGGCCCAAGGGCTACGGTCGGAAACCCTTCGACGACCCGGCAGAGGACGCACTAACTCGGAAAGAGTAGCAGCAGGTAATACTCCATAGTAGTCTCTCTTCATTTTCAGATCTCGTTGATATCGGAGCATCCCACACCTTCCCATAGTTACTAGAAGAAACCTTCCATCGTAGAAATAGGTTCGTTCGGATTATTGGCCAATCCCTCGAGGCAGGTAGCTATGTTCCTTTCCGGCCAGCGAGGTTGGGCAGGTTCTTATGCTCTATGAATGAGTGGGGATCCCGCTTAGGGATCTTGGTGGGGCGCTCGGGATCGACAGTCACTGCAAATTTGTAAGCGGTGTTTGACTGCCTGAAGTTCCAAGTGCGCCTCCGGGAACCAGGCTTACTGGAACTTCTGAACTTAACTTGTAGGAACGTTTTCTGCTCGCCTCTCTTAGATTGGTGGAGGGTAGTGGAGTAGCATCCATAATTTCAGTAGAACTGACCTCTCGACCTAGGGCCTTACTTTACGACATTCTTGTCGCTGGTGATTGGTAGGTATGTCGACGGCACTATCGATCGTGGGTATTTGGGGAGGGGATACCCTAACTTGATCAGTTGGGGGATCCCCTTTAGCATCGACTCGTCGCCCTCCGATCCCACGATGGGAGAAGAGGGCATCGCTGCTAACCAGTGAGGTTGGAGTTTCAAGCGTTTAGTTTTGTACCCTCCTGCCCGATAAAGTTGGGAAGGCTACGTTATCCTCGAATTTAGTGGTAATCCCGCCTAAGGAGTTCGATGTGATCCTCGGTGTGGATTGGCTCACTAAGTACCAGGCGGTGATTGATTGTGAGAAGCGCCAGGTGCGGCTGCAGGAACCTGGCTTTCCGGATCACGTGTACTCGGCATGTAAGAGCACCTCCTTCTCTCCTATTATCTTTGCGTCGCGGGCTAGGAAACTGATGGAGAGTGGATGTGTAGCATACGTGGCCTCGGTGGGCTTAGTGACTCGACCCTCGGCACTGCTCTCGGATATGCCTATCGTAAGGGATTTTTCTGACATATTTCCGACCGAGCTGTCCGGGATGCCCCCCCCCGAGCGAGAAACCGAATTCACCATCGAGCTTCTCCCGGGTACGCAACCTATCACCAAGGCACCGTATCGAATGGCATTTGCAGAATTAAGAGAGCTCGAGGCACAACTAGAAGATCTTTTGGATAAGGGGTTTATCAGGCCAAGTGTGTCGCCTTGGGGCGCACCCGTTCTCCTCGTGCGGAAAAAGGACGGGAGTTTACGTCTTTGCATCGACTACCGGGAGATAAACAAGGTTACGGAGATAAACAAGTATCCCTTGCCTCGGATTGATGACCTGTTCGACCAATTACAAGGAGCGACAGTATTCTCGAAGATAGATTTGCAGTCCGGCTACCATCAGCTTAGAGTTCGAGGTTAGGATATACCTAAAACAGCCTTTCAAACTCGATATGGTCATTACGAGTTTACAATTATGCCGTTTGGACTTACGAACGCCCCAGCGGTGTTCATGGATATGATGAATAGGATATTCAAACCCTTCTTGGACCAATTTGTAGTGGTCTTTATTGATGATATTTTAGTCTACTCACGAACAGATGAGGAACATAAGGAGCATCTCCGAGTAATCCTTCAGACTCTCAGGGGTCAGAAGTTGTTTGCTAAGCCCAAGAAGTGTGAGTTCTGGCTTCGTGAGGTGAGCTTTTTGGGACACATAGTTTTCGCAACGGGAATTGCGGTGGATCCTAAGAAGGTGGAGTCAGTAACTAACTGGCCCCGACCGACTACAGTAACGGAAGTTCGAAGCTTCTTAGGTTTGGCGGGGTATTATAGACGCTTCGTGGAATGTTTCTCGAAAATTGCCGCCCCTCTGAGTCGTCTAACCCGGAAAGGGGAGAAATTCGTGTGGACGACTCAGTGCCAGGAGAGCTTCGAGGAACTCAAGAAAACGTTAACACGGGTGTAGTGACCCGGCGTTCCAATGCTTTTGAATACCTTCTTTTTATGACGGAGTGGTTAGGGAAGCTTTTCACTGTGTTTTCTGCAATGGACCGGCCTGGACCGCGGGTATTTTTCTGAGTTTGAGCTCGAAAAATGAAGAACGGCAAAGCGATTGGATTCGGATTCCGAATTACGGATCTCCCAGAATGGGGGTCAAAGCGTTTGCTTTTGAGTGGTGCATCAGAATCTGTGCTAAGTGGCCGACACGCTTTTCGAGGTGATCGGACGGGATCCTTCTATGATCGGACTTTTCATCTTATTTATGTCATTGGGTTATTTTATTTATTTTGTATTACCTCGACCTTCTGGTTTTTCGTTTTGGGTCCTAATTGAATCCTTTCAGTTGTTAGGGGGGGTCGAAGTTCAAGAATTTCTGGGCTGATCGTCGGGGTTTGCGGGTATTTTTAGGTGGTAGAGCTCGCAAAACGGTGAACGGTGGCGTGATCGGATTTGAATTCCGACCCCGGGATCTCCCAGAAATAATTTTTGAAATTTTCTATCAGCTTGGGTGCATCGGAATGCGTGCCGGCGATCGGCACGTTTTCCGAGGTGATCTGGACCCCTCGTTCAATTTCGAATGGCTAGTCTTGTTGACTGGGGTTTAATTTTAATTTCTCTTCGTATCTTTTAAATCCGATCGGGGGTGCGGGGAAAAACCCCAAACCCCTTTTCCCCTCTTTTCAAGAACCGGCGTAGGGACCGAGGTGGAGAGACGGAAAGAGAAAAGAAGGAACTGCTCATTTTCTGCGGAATCGATCGGGCAAGGGTGGGCGATCCTCTTTCTTCCTCCTCCACCGGCGGAACCAAGGTGAGCGGTTCGAGTTTTTCTGGTTTTTCGTTGTAGGGGTTTCTTGTCGATGTCGCGTGCGATGCGAGGTTGGTAAACGGGAGGCCGTCGCCGCCGTGGTTAAACGGGAGGCCGCCGTAGCCGCCGTGGTCGCGGGGTCACAACCGGAGCCGGAAATGACGCGTTTGGGGGTTTACTATTCATCCGGCTCGAGCCCAGCCACGCGGTCCACCGGACCGGCGTGCACCCGGCGCACGCCTCCGCGCGCCAGGGGGACGAACCTGGCGCACTGATGCGTGCGCCAGGCCGCGCGGTCCACCGGACCGGCGTGCACCCGGCGCACGCCTCCGCGGCCCAGGGGGGGCGAACCCGGCGCACGGATGCGTGCACCGGGCCGCGCGGTCCACCGGACCGGCGTGCACCCGGCGCATGCCTCCGCAACCCGAAGGTGCGGACCCGGCGCACGGGCGCGTGCGCCAGCCCAGTCCAGGCCGCGCGGTTCACGCGCTGGGCGTGCACCCGGTGCTCGCCACCGCAGCCGCGGGGGATGTACCCGGTGCGCGCTTTTTGCCGTGCGCGGCCCGGCCCAAGCCGCAGCGTGCTCCCGGTCTGCGCCGACACCGCTTTTTGTCGTGGACCCGGTCCACGCCTGGACCCATGCACCAGCCTTCAGCCTAAGGGTCCGGAAGCTCCGTTTTTAGCCCGTTTCGCCCCGTTTTTGAGTGTTTTTTACCACGACGATGTTTCTAATAGTATTTCTTACTGTAGCTTTTTCGGGCACAAGGTGGGAGTATTTTAGCTGGAGTTTCCGCATCGTCTCCTTCTTCGTGTTTGAGGTGGGTACACCCTTAGAACCTCTTTATGCGCAATTTCGTTGTTGTTATGTTTATCTTGTTAAGGGGTATGGTGGGTGATGTGGACCTCCGGTGTGATATCATAGATTTTTGTAACACTTTATACCTCCTGCTAATAAAGTTTTCGTTTAAAGTAATTAACGTAACGGGTTTACTTAAGTCGATAATTTGGAGGTGCGGGTATTTTTCTGCGATAGAGCTCGGAAAACGGAGAACGGCGGTGCGATCGGATCCGGATTCCGACTTACGGAACTCCCAGAAAGGGGTAGAAAGTGATCGCAATGGCCAGGGGGTGCATCGAAATCCGCATAAGTGATTTGGCACGCTTTCCGAGGAAAAAGAGGGATTTACCTTTAAAGAATTAT
Organism: Tillandsia leiboldiana; assembly: GCA_029204045.2. NCBI lineage: Eukaryota > Viridiplantae > Streptophyta > Magnoliopsida > Poales > Bromeliaceae > Tillandsia > Tillandsia leiboldiana. The sequence continues at coordinate 18,675,778 of CM055071.1, forward strand.
CCCGAAGGATTTTATCTAAGGAATTAATTAATTAAGGAATTAATTAATTAGGATTTTAAAATACCCGATATGGTGTTTTGTCATACATAAAAGATTAAATTGTGACTTCTCCCGAAAGAAAGAAAAAGAAATGGGAAAAAGGCGAAACCCTAACCGGAAGGAAACGAGAGGAAGGAACGAGCGAAAGAAAAGGGAAAAGGCGAAACCCTAATCGGAAGGAAACGGTGGGAAAAAAGGAGAAGGTGAAAGGACCCCAAACCCTCCCGACGAGCGTGCCGAAGCCGGGAGCGTGAACGGGTCACTATCTCCGACGATTAGAGGTAAGCTAGATTTATTTTCGTGTGGTTTCGCTCAGTTTTTGGTTGGGTCTTTTGCGGAGTCTTAGGAGTAGCCGTTTGCTACCCAATGCGTCGCCACCGCGAAGCCCTAGGGCATCGCCGTCGCGACCGTGATACGCGCCGCGCGGGGACGGTACCCGCACGGCCGCGGCTAGTGCTGCGCGGGACCAAGGTCCCCGGGTGGCCGCGGCTAGGGTAAGCGCCGCGCGGCCGCGGCAAGCGCCGCGCGGGGCCGGTACCCGCGCGGCCGCGGCGAGTGCTGCACGGGCGGGCGCTTGCGCGGCCGAGGCGCGTGCCGCGCGGGGCCCATGCCCGCGAGGCCGCAACCGGTGCCGCGCGGGCGGGCACCCGCGCGGCCCGCGCGGCGGAGGCAGCGCATGCCGCGCGGGGCCATGCCCGCGCGGCTGCGTTTCGTGCCACGCGGGCGGGCGCCCGCGCGGCGGCGGCAGCGCATACCGCGCGGGGCCATGCCCGCGCGGCTGCGATTCGTGCCGCGCGAGCGGGCGCCTGCGCGGCGGCGGCAGCGGTAGCGCATGCCGCGCGGGGCCATGCCGGCGCGGCTGCGATTCGTGCCGCGCGGGCGGGCGCCCGCGCGGTTGCGGCGCGTGCCGCGTGGGGACGGTGCCCGCGCGGCCGCGGCAAGTGCTGCGCGGGGCCGGTGCCCGCGCGGCCGCGGCTCGCACCGTGCGAGGCTAAAGCCTGCACGGTTGCGGAGGGTGCCGCGTGGGGTTGGTGCCCGCGCGGCCGCGGCTTGCACCGCGCGGAGCTCGGGCCCGCGCGGTCACGACAAGTGCCACGCTGGGGTGGGGCCCGCTCGGCCGTACGACCGCAACGCCGCGGGGGGCGGCTGTAAGAAAAATACGGATATATGCGCAGCGGAAGAAAGAAACGCAATTAAAATTTTTTCTTAAACCAAGATCACCTCATGTTTTGTTTTAGATCATAAAAAGGTAATCTAATTGATCTCATCAATTAGGATTTAATTTTTACCTTGCGCGGGTCGAGATCACCGCGAAGCCGACGATCGTTGGTAAAAATTGTTCGTCCTTGATAGCCGCGCTCGCACCCGGCCTCTACTTGTGTCCACACGGAATTACGCCCTTGATCGAAAAATCGATCTCCTTGATTCGCGATCCGATCGCGAATTAATTCTTGCGTCGATGTAAGGAGGATGAATCAATCTTCTAATTGTGCTAGCAATCTTCCGAAGATCGAGAACGATTAATTATGGAGGACTTTAGGAAAAGGGAGAGGATAGGCGGCTAGGGTTTTCTCACGTTCCGCGACTTGATTAATTTCCACTTTATCTTTCTCCAAAATTGTTACGTATCACATAAGTACTACCTATTCTTATAATAGGAAGTTGGTCGGCTATAACAAAATTAAATCTTATAATTAGTTACAAAAAGATCTCCTAAAATATAGTAACTAATTAAATCTTATAATTAGTTACAAAGAAAGATCTAGTAACTAATTAAATCTTATAATTAGTTACAAAGAAAAGATCTCCTAAAATATAGTAACTAATTAAATCTTATAATTAGTTACAAAGAAAGATCTTTTAAATTAAATCTCAAGATAAAATCTAGTAACTAATTAGATCTTATAATTAGTTACAAAGAAAGATCTTTTAAATTAAATCTCAAGATAAAATCTAGTAACTAATTAAATCGAATCCTAATCCGATTGGATTATCCATTATCCTACGTGTGTAACATTTACACATAAGTCCTCCAAATATTTACTAACGATTAGTAAATACACCATGCAATTTTTGCACTTAAATACCTCTAATTTACAATAATTGCAAATTAGTCCTTTTACTAATAAATTAGTAAACTCTAGTATTGTGATTATAATTAATCCATTCTATAAACTTCTTTATCATCTCCTTGATATCGATCATGCGCGATTCCTTATGTGTGTGACCTAATAGGTTCAATTCTGTCTGGTAGTGAGATATGATGCGATCCCCATCGACATCATCATCGAAACTCCTTTTGATGGATCAAACACTTTTGATTCTTCCATCGTATAATAATTATTCGCCTATAATTATTCTTATTGGTTCCCACAATCCACCAGTGACGCCTAGCAGCATATGATGGCAATCCAGTCAGAAGTGAATATTGGACTGAACCTCAAGGTGCAGTTACCGTACAATACAATCCTTCTATCGCATAGTCCCAACTGAGTGGAGGTCATGGAATACTCGTCAAACCCCATCACCCGTTATATGACAAATTTGATAGGACACAAGCTCATATGGTTACTCTTGGAAACACCTTTCCATGAACCATATTACCCCGGCCGAGGATTTCTGAGCTTTGCCTTACAAATAGCATAGGACTAATTATCTCTCTACCGAGAGCGATATATCCCCTATAAACAAACACCCATTCCTAATATGAACCGACTGCAGCCAACATATACTACTAAGACCCGTGACTAGGATCAGAGTTTGCATAGTCAAACTACAGTAGCCTCATACTGAATGGCCGTGGTGTCGCAGGTCTAAGGATCAGTTGTACCACTGCAACATCGAATCAGTTATTGACGAAAGAGTAGACATCCAAGTAACTATTCGTAATTGGTCACGCTCAGTGCCCTTGTTCTATAACAACCACCTGCACGTTCGCTCCAGTGTCCCCACACTAATGACTTGAGACTCGTCATCCTAAAAGAGAGCGACACATACATCAATCTTGCCGGATCAATCATCGTCCCCATGATGATCCTCCGATTGAGAGCATTTATGACTTAATCACTAATAATATGTATCTCAAATTCTTAACTCTTAAGAATATACATTATCATCTCATTAATTCAAAGGACGATTCATGGACACATCAAACATGAATGGCATAAAATGCCCAAATTATAATAAAGATCAAGTACAAATATGTCCCATATAATAAAATGCGTCAGCCTGATAGGCTTTTGGGGCATACAACTAACAATCTCCCACTTGCACTAAAGCCAATCAGTCATATATCTAATGCCCATCTTCTCAAGATGAGTCTCTAGTTTTTGCTGAGTCAAAGCCTTAGTTAGCGGGTCCGCCACGTTATCTGCGGAGGCAACCTTCTGCACTTCAATATGTTTATCTTTGATGTACTCTCTGATCTTGTGATACCGCCGCTCGATATGTTTGGATTTCTGATGAGATCTCGGCTCCTTAGCTAATGCTATGGCGCCATTATTATCACAAAATAGTGGCAGGGGATCCCTACTAGAGGGAACCACCCCAAGCTCAGTGATAAATTTCTTGATCCAAACAACTTCCTTGGTAGCTTCAGATGCAGCGATGTACTCCGCCTCCATAGTAGAATCAGCAATCGTCTCTTGTTTAGAACTCTTCCAAACTATTGACCCACCATTGCAAATAAATAGATACCCAGACGTAGACTTTCTATCGTCTATATCAGACATAAAGTCTGAATCTGTATAGCCATTAATTTTGAGTTCTCCACCTCCAAGAACCAAGAACATATCCTTTGTTCTTCTCAAGTACTTAAGGATATTCTTCACCGCTACCCAATGCTCTTCGCCTGGGTTCGACTGATATCGACTAGTGACACTCACAGCCTGTGCTATATCAGGTCGAGTACATAGCATCGCATACATTAAACTCCCTATTGCGGAAGCATAAGGGATCCTGCTCATGTGACTTCTCTCTTCAGGTGTCTTAGGAGACATTTAGAGAGGTGAATTCCATGTCTTAGAGGTACCATACCCCTTTTGGAATTCTCCATGCTGAACCTTTTCAACACTTCATCTATGTACATAGCTTGCGATAAACCAAGCAACTTCTTAGGTCTATCCCTATAGACCTTTATCCCTAGGATATAAGATGCTTCTCCAAGGTCTTTCATAGAAAACTCTTTGGATAACCATAACTTCACCGATGTTAACATAGGAATGTCATTCCCAATTAGGAGTATGTCATCCACGTACAATACGAGGAAAGTAACAGCACTCCCACTAACCTTTTTATACACACACGGCTCTTCTTCATTTCTGATGAAATCGAACGATTCGACTGCATCATTGAAACGAGTGTTCCAACTTCGAGAAGCTTGCTTCAACCCATAAATGGATCGTTGAAGCTTGCACACTTTATGACTTCTATCTTTGGTAGTGAAACCCAAAGGCTGCTCCATATAGATTTCTTCTTCAAGATATCCATTCAGGAAAGCAGTTTTTACATCCATTTGCCAGATCTCGTAGTCATAATGTGCAGCAATAGCAAGCAGAGTTCTGATGGATTTAAGCATGGCTACAGGTGAAAAGGTATCCTGATAGTCAATGCCTTCGCGTTGACTATAACCTTTTGCTACCAGCCTAGCTTTATAGGTCTCTACCTTTCCATCAGAACCAATCTTTCTCTTGAAGATCCATTTGCATCCAACGGGTACAATACCCTCCGGTGGATCAACCAAAGTCCAAACTTGATTGGAGTACATTGAGTCTATTTCAGACTTCATGGCTTCCAACCATTTTTCGGAGTCGATGTCTGACATCGCCTCGCTATAAGTCTTAGGATCATCTCTAAGATCCTTGTCTCCCACTAGGAACATTTCCTCCATGTCCTCTATAAATAATCCCATGTATTTATCAGGAGGATGAGAGATTCTACTAGACTTGCGAGGTGGCAATGTAATCTCTGGTATCACAGAGTTATCAGGAAGGGCTCTTGGAATGCTCGATTCTAAAGAGACTTTCTCCTCTACTTCTATTTTTCTCCCACTGCCTCCTGCTAAAATAAATTCATTTTCAAGAAAGAAGGCATGTCGGCTCACAATCACATTGTGACTTTCTGGGAGATAAAAATTGTATCCAAGTGATTCCTTGGGATAACCAATGAATCTTCCCTTGACTGATCTGCTTTCCAATTTGTCCGTCTTTAATTTCTTAATATAAACCGGACACCCCCAAGTCTTAATGTGAGTAAAACTTGGCTTCCTACCGTGCCACATCTCATATGGTGTGGTGGGAACAGATTTGGAAGGTACTCTGTTTAAAATATAAATAGCCGTAAGAAGTGCATAGCCCCAAAGTGACGTAGGTAAATCTGTAAAACTCATCATAGATCGAACCATATCTAATAAAGTTCGATTCCTCCGTTCAGACACCCCATTCAGTTCTGGTGTTCCAGGAGGAGTCCATTGAGAGACAATACCATTATTCTTGAGGTAGGTTAAGAAATCCATGCTAAGGTATTCCCCTCCTCGATCGGATCGAAGAGCCTTAATCAGTTTTTCCATTTGCTTTTCTACTTCTTGTCTAAACTCTTTAAACTTTTCAAAGACTTCAGACTTGTGTTTAATTAAATACACGTACCCATACCGTGAATAATCATCAGTAAAGGTAATAAAGTAGAGATAGCCGCCCCAAGCAGACACATCGAATGGGCCACATACATCAGTATGTATCAGGGCGAGTACTTCAGTAGCTCTCTGTCCTTGTCCAACAAAGGGAGACTTAGTCATTTTTCCTTGAAGACATGATTCACAAGCTGGGTATGGTTCAGGGAGTAAGGATCCTAAGATACCATCCTTAGCCAGCTTGTTAACCCTATCTTCTCCAATGTGACCAAGCCTCAGATGCCACAAGTATGTTTTGTTTACCTCCTCTCTAGGTCTTTTAAAAACAATAGTATTCTCATTCATGCCATTGTGAACTGTATTCATACTAACATCCATATGTAAGTAATAGAGATTGTCTATTAAAGAACCACAACCTATCAAATTATTTCTCAAATAAATTGAACAAATGTTTGATTCAAAAATAAACTTATAACCTTCCAATACTAAACGTGAAACGGAAATAAGGTTTCTAGTCGCACTAGGAACATAAAGACAATCTCTAAGTTCTAAAACTACTCCTGTCGGTAGACATAAAGGATAAGTCCCTACAGCAACAGCAGCAACTCTTGCTCCGTTTCCAACGCGTAGGGTAAGCTCTCCATCCCTAAGTCGTCTACTTTTTTTTTAGCGCCTGCATTGAAATACACAAATGCGAGGTGCATCCCGAGTCAATGACCCATGTAAAAGTAGAACAAACCGATAAGCAAGTAGTTTCAATGATATGAATCTCGGACATACCTTCCAAAGTTTTATCCTTCACCTTGTCCTTATTGACTTTTAGCATTCCTTCAGCCGTGACCAACATATTCAACAGCTCGGCGAGAGTGCAAGTAATTTTATTCATTTGAAAATTTAAAATAAACTGAGAAAATGAATCAGGTAATGATTGTAAGATCAAATCAATTTGAAGTTCTGCGTCCATAGTCATTCCGAGCTTCTCAAGCTCCTCAATGTCCTTAATCATCGCCAAGCAATGATTATTGACTGAGTGACCATCAGACATCTTAGTCCTGAACAGTCGCCTTGACACCTCGTAACGAGCTGTTCGACTTTGCTCATCATACAACTCTTTAAGATGGAGCAAGATGTCAGTAGCACTCTCCATGTGCTCATGCTGGCGTTGCAACTCATTACTCATAGACGCAAGCATGTAGCATTTTACCTTCATGTCATCATCAGTCTATTTATTTCTAGCATCTTTCTGTTGAGCTGTTGGATTTGCGGGCATTGCTGGAGCCTCCGTGTCCAACACATAGGCTAATTTCTCAGAATTGAGAACAATTCTCAAATTCCTCAGCCAATCGGTGAAATTCGGTCTAGTTAGGCGATTAGTATCAAGTATTTTGACAAGTGGGTTAGAGGCGGACATTTTCTGCAGATGGTTAAGATTCTAATTAGTTATGTACTTAATCATAATCCATTTTGATTAGGGGCTTTAAATCTAAATGGTGCCTCCCACTAATTTTAGCGAATCTCCACACTCCCCGAGTGGAGAAAACAAAAACTTTACTAAAAGTTTCTAGTGGGAATTGCGGTCCCATCTATTTGCACACTACCTCATCCTGACAGATTCTTGGCAATGAGTAAAGAAATGAGTGAACAACTCTTGTTCAATGCTTCTCAAGCAAATCGCAATTTTATCTTTGGCCTCCAAAAATATAGGCCTCATCCTAACAGATTCTTGGCCTTATCTTTTGGTTAAGTTAGACCCACCGTTCATTATGCAAATAAAAAGGTCATTGAATCCTCATCCTGACAGATTCTTGGATTCAACCCCCTTTCTTACCACATAGCATCTCATGCCAATAGAATGGTTGCGGCTCCCTAATGCAACTGACCCCCGTGTCCGGGTGCATCAATCAACACTAAAGAGACGCCCACACCCTACAACGATGGAAGGCCACTAATGGGTTCATAATACCATTAACTTAATATTTTATTTAGGGAGATTTGTTATCTCATCAGTTTTAATTTATTATAAATTTTACATCTCATGCAAACCATCGCATCATATGCACATATATCGCATATATATATATATTTAAAAATAACTACCGGTGATGATCATGGATTTTAATTTGATTCGAGCCTGAGCCACCAGGCCGGAATCGGGTCAGAGGGTATTACACACAAAAACTTGCTCTGCATCTTGATCAGATTGGAGTAGATCAACTCTTGTCGGCTCCCTCGATCAATATTTGGTCCAAACTTGATCTGCACCGCATCAACTCTTGAATGGAACAAATCGTCATGGAACCTAGAACTACCCCTTTACCGTTTAATTTTTGCAACAATTACAATACAACCCATAATAATAATGAGACGCGCAGGTCTCCAAATTACATAATTTAATTGGTGCACGCAGGCACTCAAAAGGAATCTAACACTGGGTCCTTATTAAATTACACCCATTCACATCATCACAAGGTTGCTATCCATGATCATCACCTCATACACATCACAGGCATATAAAATAAAATTCTCTAATTCGATTTCTAATTAATTGGGTTTCAAATTAATTTTAAATTGCGATCTTGCACAAAGCAACCACAAGGCGCGCATGATCACATCATGTAAAAATCCGTCATGCAAGGCAATGCCAATCTAATTAGCATTGTAGCCCTTGCCTGCAAGTGTGCTAATTTAATTAACGTTGCGGCCTCTTGCCTGCAAGTGTGCTAATTAATTAGCGTTTCAAAACAATCAAAAATATACTCAAAAACAATCTTCATTGTTTTGATTTTGATCGTTCCAGAAAAACCCAATCAACATCGAAAAAGAGATTAGATCTAAAACAAACGATGAGGGTGGCTCTGATACCACTGTAAGAAAAATACGGATATATGCGCAGCGGAAGAAAGAAACGCAATTAAAATTTTTTCTTAAACCAAGATCACCTCATGTTTTGTTTTAGATCATAAAAAGGTAATCTAATTGATCTCATCAATTAGGATTTAATTTTTACCTTGCGCGGGTCGAGATCACCGCGAAGCCGACGATCGTTGGTAAAAATTGTTCGTCCTTGATAGCCGCGCACACACCCGGCCTCTACTTGTGTCCACACGGAATTACGTCCTTGATCGAAAAATCGATCTCCTTGATTCGCGATCCGATCGCGAATTAATTCTTGCGTCGATGTAAGGAGGATGAATCAATCTTCTAATTGTGCTAGCAATCTTCCGAAGATCGAGAACGATTAATTATGGAGGACTTTAGGAAAAGGGAGAGGATAGGCGGCTAGGGTTTTCTCACGTTCCGCGACTTGATTAATTTCCACTTTATCTTTCTCCAAAATTGTTACGTATCACATACGTACTACCTATTCTTATAATAGGAAGTTGGCCGGCTATAACAAAATTAAATCTTATAATTAGTTACAAAAAGATCTCCTAAAATATAGTAACTAATTAAATCTTATAATTAGTTACAAAGAAAGATCTAGTAACTAATTAAATCTTATAATTAGTTACAAAGAAAAGATCTCCTAAAATATAGTAACTAATTAAATCTTATAATTAGTTACAAAGAAAGATCTTTTAAATTAAATCTCAAGATAAAATCTAGTAACTAATTAGATCTTATAATTAGTTACAAAGAAAGATCTTTTAAATTAAATCTCAAGATAAAATCTAGTAACTAATTAAATCGAATCCTAATCCGATTGGATTATCCATTATCCTACGTGTGTAACATTTACACATAAGTCCTCCAAATATTTACTAACGATTAGTAAATACACCATGCAACTTTTGCACTTAAATACCTCTAATTTACAATAATTACAAATTAGTCCTTTTACTAATAAATTAGTAAACTTTAGTATTGTGATTATAATTAATCCATTCTATAAACTTCTTTATCATCTCCTTGATATCGATCATGCGCGATTCCTTATGTGTGTGACCCAATAGGTTCAATTCTGTCTGGTAGTGAGATATGATGTGATCCCCATCGACATCATCATCGAAACTCCTTTTGATGGATCAAACACTTTTGATTCTTCCATCGTATAATAATTATTCGCCTATAATTATTCTTATTGGTTCCCACAATCCACCAGTGACGCCTAGCAGCATATGATGGCAATCCAGTCAGAAGTGAATATTGGACTGAACCTCAAGGTGCAGTTACCGTACAATACAATCCTTCTATCGCATAGTCCCAACTGAGTGGAGGTCATGGAATACTCGTCAAACCCCATCACTCGTTATATGACAAATTTGATAGGACACAAGCTCATATGGTTACTCTTGGAAACACCTTTCCATGAACCATATTACCCCGACCGAGGATTTCTGAGCTTTGCCTTACAAATAGCATAGGACTAATTATCTCTCTACCGAGAGCGATAGATCCCCTATAAACAAACACCCATTCCTAATATGAACCGACTGCAGCCAACATATACTATTAAGACCCGTGACTAGGATCAGAGTTTGCATAGTCAAACTACAGTAGCCTCATACTGAATGGTCGTGGTGTCGCAGGTCTAAGGATCAGTTGTACCACTGCAACATCGAATCAGTTACTGACGAAAGAGTAGACATCCAAGTAACTATTCGTAATTGGTCACGCTCAGTTCCCTTGTTCTATAACAATCACCTGCACGTTCGCTCCAGTGTCCCCACACTAATGACTTGAGACTCGTCATCCTAAAAGAGAGCGACACATACATCAATCTTGCCGGATCAATCATTGTCCCCATGATGATCCTCCGATTGAGAGCATTTATGACTTAATCACTAATAATATGTATCTCAAATTCTTAACTCTTAAGAATGTACATTATCATCTCATTAATTCAAAGGACGATTCATGGACACATCAAACATGAATGGCATAAAATGCCCAAATTATAATAAAGATCAAGTACAAATATGTCCCATATAATAAATTATAATAAAGATCAAGTTGTCATTAGTGTTGTTGAGTTTTTGGGCTCGATTTATTTACTGTTATATTTCTGATCTGACCGCGGCTCTTTTGGGGACTACTAGGTCCGGGCGTCAACAGAGAGCAAGGTTCGGTCTCCGGAGTGCAGTCTTTGCACAATCGAGGTGGGTAGTTTTGGTAATTACCGGCGTGGTGTCGTTCTCGAATATTCGTTTTGATAAAGTAGATCTGCTTGGTAATTTGACTAACCCCGTAACATGTGAATCCCGTGTATTATGTTAATCAAAGCGGCTGCGGTCGCAGGATCGTTAGACTATTCTGACTAAAGCGGCTGACGTCGTAACCCTATTATGACACTTATATTGCTTACACGCACACCGGCAGTTTGGCCATTGCACAGGGTGTATTTTTTCGGAAAGATGGTAAGTTATTTTACCCGTGTACCCCACAAGGGGAGGTTAGTGGGGACCCCTCAAGGAGAGGCGACTGCTACTTGGGCAGTGGAGGGGTTGGGGGCACCAAGAAGATGAGTACGGTATTGGGGTTGGGGCCCAAAATATTCTGAAAGCTGGGGTAGGTGCCCAGTGTGACTTTCGACAGGGATTTAGCGATGCATGAGAGGGGGAGGGGGGGGGGGGGGAGTAAATGCTCCAGTGATTCGGTGTGTTCTTTCTGTTATTGCATTTACTTATACGTTTCTCTACTTTATCAGTCACTGACAACCCACACTGTGACAAGTCTAAGCAGGGGTGGGAACCGGGACGACGGTGAGGCATTAGTTAGAGGACCCTAGCCATGAGGGCTAGTAAACGATACGTTATCTTCTTCACTTTTGGTTATTACGTCATACTAAGGTTAGTTAAACTGTGATACATTTACTGTGGTTTCTGATGGATGTTGGAATCATGTTTTCCTATAACTAATTGGTGAATGTTAGGATGTGTAATTGCGGCTAGTTTTCAAATACAAACCCGGTTTAAAAAGTGTTTTCAAAGCAGGTGCCGTGTGGGCACCGATTTTAAAACCCGTGGATTTATCCTTTCAAGTTAATGGCCGCTCAAAGAGTTTGCGAAAACGTTTTGGAAAAGCTGGGTGTCGAGTGGGCACCGATTTACAAACCCATGGGTTTATGCTATAGGCTGTATGAGATAGCGGTGATGGTATGATATATTGTATTCTTTCCTCTTTGTCTGTCATGGTTGGAATGGTTAAAGTATGTGCTCTATTGGTAACGCCGTGCATATACAAAGGAGACTCCGCCCGTCTGGGGAGTGAATTTGTATATGTGGCGGGTCTGATACGCGCCGGGGGCGAGGTCTATTCAAAAAAAAAATGGGTACGTTTTTCGCTCTTTTAGAACCTCCGGGGCGTGACAGATTATATGGTATCATTGAAAACGACTTTAACCACTGTGGCCAGTGACCAACATCCACAAAATGTATTATCACGAGTGACTAACCAAGTTGATAACCAAAGTATAGGTGTGTCACATATTAGCGTGAGCGCAGGGAAAAAGGGGATAGAGTCCCAGTGTTTGTAGGTCAAGGTGCTAGACCAATTAAGTCTAGGATTAACTCGGTTTCTTTGTATGCACGGTTAATGGCCCGAAATCGCTCTTCAATCGATGGTGCAAAAGAGGATACGACGGTTCCGGCAACAGTGGAGAATCGGCTACTCCAACAACGGTTACGCGACATGGCTAAGCGCTTTCCCTTTTTGTTAGGAAAGACGAACCCCACACGGCTCGACTTCACAAGGATGGTCTACATAACGACACTATTCGGGTAAATACCGACGGTGGGTTTACCCGTCTACCGAGAAGTAATCGGCGGGACCACTGTGGTGGGGCGGGAATTGGCCGTTCCAGCACCCGGCAGAAGGATCATGAGCCTGCCAGGGGCCGAAAACGACCCGAGCCATAACCCGGGAATCACTTTCCCAACGGGAGCCGACCACCCCAGTATCCGAAGACGCCGCAAGGAACCTGAGGCACAACAGACAAGGGAATCAATCCGTCATGGAGTATCAACGAGAATTCATAAGGCTGGCCAATTGTGTTCCCTTTGCCATAAGGGATGAAGCTCACAAAGTCCGCTTCTTCGTAGCCGGATTGCGGAGCAATATTTTCAAAGTTGTGCAAGTAGCGGAACTTCACACCTTCCAGAAAGTGGTGGATAGGGCCACCATAGTGGAGCGCGGATTCGCGGTGACGCGTGCCCGACGAGAGGACTCGGAGTACAACAAGGATAAGAAACGCCCCCAGCCCTTCTCGGGAAGGGAATTCCCTAGCGGGGACCGGCCTTACATCATCTGCAGAAGGGCACCCCTGTGAGGTCCCGGAATCCCCCGCGTAGGATTGCTGGTTGTTGGGCAGCGTTCGGTCGCCGTTGGGGGTGTTGGTGCGCGCGTTGGGGCCCAGAAATGGATTTGTGGTGCAATTTGGGTTTTAGCTGGCATCACTGGAGGCCTGCGTGGTGTGTCAGTGGTGTTTGCGCGCAATTTGGACACAAGTGTTGGACTTCGTGCTTAAAAGGTTATCCCGTGGGGAATTGGAGGACCCGTCGGGTGTTTGGAGGTGATTTCGCGCGTTTCAGATGTCAAATTTAGACTCCGGGTGAAGTCCGGATAAAAGTCTACCTCTCCGGTCGCCTTCGGGAATTTTTAGAGTTGGAATTTGGCTAATCGGACTTCAGATTTGGACCCGGCGTGGAGAATCGGATCAAGTGGGCTATCCGGGGGCACTCCGCAATTTTCGGATGAGAATTTGGGAAATCGAACATCGTTTTTGGATTCAGCGCGCGAAATCGCTAGGAATGGACTATTTATTTGTTGAATTTGGAGCCCGGTAGGCGTGCGCGTTTTTCGAGGCGTTGCGGCACGAATCTCGAGGCGTGGCGCGTGGCACGGATCCCAAGGCGGACGCGACGCGTAGGTCAAGGCGTGCGGTTCTAGGCGGCATGCGGATGGGACAGGCGCAGGCGCCTTCTGCGCGGGACGCGCGGGGGCCGCCACGTGGCGGGCCCCCGTTGGCGCCCGCGCGGGCGCGGGGGCACGCGCGCCCGTGTAACGGGCGCGTGTCCCGCGCCTGACGCGGGCGCGGTGTAACGCGCCCGTGTGGCGGGCGCGTTACCGCGCGCCACGTGGTACGTGGGCGCGCGCGGTGGACCGGGCGCGCGCGCCCATGCACTGTGGACCGGCCCGTTGGGGCTCCCCATTGGTCCGTGCCGTGGACCGGCCCCGTGGACCACCTTCTCTCTCCCTCATTTTCTTCTTCTTCTTCCTCCCCGCACCGCCATTTTTCTCCCTTTCTTTCTTTCTTCTGCACCCGAGAGCGAGAGGGAGTGAGGGAGGGGGGTTGCGTGAGGTGCGGCGACGCGTCGTGGACCTCGTTTTGCGTGCGAGGTCGCCCGGCGGAGCGTTTCGGCGACGGCGACGCAAACGGGTAGGTCCCGTGCGTTGGTTTTTATGTATTTTTGTACAGTTTTTGGAGCGTTCTTTTAGACTGTAACTGACCCTCTTGCTCCTTTCTGTGTTGGGCACCGTGCACCGTTTTGCGTGCGGACTCCGGCACCGTGCACCGTTTTACGTGCGGACTCCTTTTTGCGTGCGGATCCTGGCACCGTGCACCGTTTTGCGTGCGAACTCCGGCACCGTGCACCGTTTTGCGTGCGGACTTCGTTTTGCGTGTGGATCCTGGCACCGTGCACCGTTTTGCGTGCGGACTCCGGCACCGTGCATCGTTTTGCGTGCGGACTCCGTTTTGCGTGTGGATCCTGGCACCGTGCACCGTTTTGCATGCGGACTCCTGCACTGTGCACCGTTTTGCGTGCGGACTCCGTTTTGCGTGCGGATCCTGGCACCGTGCACCGTTTTGCGTGCGGACTCCGGCACAGTGCACCGTTTTGCATGCGGACCCCGTTTGGCGTGCTGATTCCAGCACCGTGCACCGTGTTGGGTGCGGACTTCGTTTGGCGTGCGGATTTCGGCACCGTGCATCATTTTGCGTGCGGACTCCGGCACAGTGCCCCGTTTTGCGTGCGGACTCCGTGGAGGCCAATTGCAAGTGTCTACGAGCAATTGGTGGCAAATCGAGGTGGGTGGCCTTGATGTGAGGTCCCGGAATCCCCCGCGTAGGATTGTTGGTTGTTGGGCAGCGTTCGGTCGCCGTTGGGGGTGTTGGTGCGCGCGTTGGGGCCCAGAAATGGATTTGTGGTGCAATTTGGGTTTTAGCTGGCATCACTGGAGGCCTGCGTGGTGTGTCAGTGGTGTTTGCGCGTAATTTGGACACAAGTGTTGGACTTCGTGCTTAAAAGGTTATCCCGTGGGGAATTGGAGGACCCGTCGGGTGTTTGGAGGTGATTTCGCGCGTTTCAGATGTCAAATTTAGACTCCGGGTGAAGTCCGGATAAAAGTCTACCTCTCCGGTCGCCTTCGGGAATTTTTAGAGTTGGAATTTGGCTAATCGGACTTCAGATTTGGACCCGGCGTGGAGAATCGGATCAAGTGGGCTATCCGGGGGCACTCCGCAATTTTCGGATGAGAATTTGGGAAATCGGACATCGTTTTTGGGAGATGGTTATTGTATTATTTTCAGTTGTACAGTGTTTGGGTTTCAGTTTTTAGTAGTTTACTTTCCGCTCTGATATCTGTATACTGTAGTTGATTCTTTCTGCAGGTTAGACGCTTCGTCTGTACGGCAGTTTCCGTACAGACGGCGGATCTGTTGGCGAGCCCGGGTCGCAGTTTCGACCCCGGGGCGTGACAGATTAGAGTGGTATCAGAGCCTAGGTTGTAGGTCGTGGTGGACTTAGAAACCCTAGGCTTGTGGTTGGTTATTAGGACGACTACGTGAGAGTCGTGACTTTTAGCGAGAGTCCTGATTGAGTTTTTACCTCTCCCAAGAGACGGGATGAGAGATTGACATGTTTACTTTCCTAAGCGATTATGTTGGCTGCTGACAACATAATGCTAGGGAACGGATGACATGTTTTAGACTTTCGCTGGATTGGGTTGTATGGTGGTTGTGTCCTGACGTTTGTTGTTGTGCAGTGGATTGCGCTATCCCTGAGACGTCGTGTTGTGAAGAGGACACCCCCCCCCGCATCTGATGAATACTCGAGCAGTGGGATGCAGAGCTATCAGAGCAGGGCGAGACCCAGGAGTTTGTGTGTTGAGATAGTTTCCCACTTTAACCGAGAGGGGCCGAATCCCTGAACGGTAAAGGATCGAAAACTTCGATAGGCTGAGCCTAGAATCTGTTCTTGTTTGATTGGGGTTCTAGGCACCGGTCTATCGGGATTTTCGGATTTTTGCCGCGTCAGTCGGTTCTTCTCGCCTATGAGTGGGGTGTTATTGTGGGAGCCGTTTGGAGTGACGGCGGTCCCAGCTGTGTGGGTATTTTTCCCTGGCCGAGTTACCAGGAGGGCATTTTTCCCTGGCTGAGTTACCAGGAGGGCATTTTTCCTGGCTGAGTTACCAGGAGGGCATTTTTCCCTGGCTGAGTTACCAGGAGGGCATTTTTCCCTGGCTGAGTTACCAGGAGGGCATTTTTCCCTGGCTGAGTTACCAGGAGGGCATTTTCCCTGGCTGAGTTACCAGGAGGGCATTTTTCCCTGGCTGAGTTACCAAGAGGGCATTTTCCCTGGCTGAGTTACCAGGAGGGCATTTTTCCCTGGCTGAGTTACCAGGAGGGCATTTTTCCCTGGCTGAGTTACCAGGAGGGCATTTTTCCTGGCTGAGTTACCAGGAGGGCATTTTCCCTGGCTGAGTTACCAGGAGGGCATTTTCTCCTGGCTGAGTTACCAGGAGGGCATTTTTCCCTGGCTGAGTTACCAGGAGGGCATTTTTCCCTAGCTGAGTTACCAGGAGGGCATTTTTTCCCTGGCTGAGTTACCAGGAGGGCATTTTTCCCTGGCTGAGTTACCAGGAGGGCATTTTTTCCCTGGCTGAGTTACCAGGAGGGCATTTTCCCTGGCTGAGTTACCAGGAGGGCATTTTTCCCTGGCTGAGTTACCAGGAGGGCATTTTTCCCTGCCTGAGTTACCAGGTGGGCACATGCCCTGGCCGAGTTACCAGGAGGACACTTTCCACTGGCCGAGCTACCAGATGGATACATTACTCCTGGCTGAGTTACCAGGTGGGCACATGCCCTGGCTGAGTTACCAGGAGGACACATGCCCTGGCCGAGTTACCAGGAGGACACCTTCCACTGGCCGAGCTACCAGATGGGTACATACTGAATGGCCGTGGTGTCGCAGGTCTAAGGATCAGTTGTACCACTGCAACATCGAATCAGTTACTGACGAAAGAGTAGACATCCAAGTAACTATTCGTAATTGGTCACGCTCAGTGCCCTTGTTCTATAACAACCACCTGCACGTTCGCTCCAGTGTCCCCACACTAATGACTTGAGACTCGTCATCCTAAAAGAGAGCGACACATACATCAATCTTGCCGGATCAATCATCGTCCCCATGATGATCCTCCGATTGAGAGCATTTATGTCTTAATCACTAATAATATGTATCTCAAATTCTTAACTCTTAAGAATATACATTATCATCTCATTAATTCAAAGGACGATTCATGGACACATCAAACATGAATGGCATAAAATGCCAAAATTATAATAAAGATCAAGTACAAATATGTCCTATATAATAAATTATAATAAAGATCAAGTTGTCATTAGTGTTGTTGAGTTTTTGGGCTCGGTTTATTTACTGTTATATTTCTGATCTGACCGCGGCTCTTTTGGGGACTACTAGGTCCGGGCGTCAACAGAGAGCAAGGTTCGGTCTCCGGAGTGCAGTCTTCGCACAATCGAGGTGGGTAGTTTTGGTTATTACCGGCGTGGTGTCGTTCTCGAATATTCGTTTTGATAAAGTAGATCTGCTTGGTAATTTGACTAACCCCGTAGCATGTGAATCCCTTGTATTATGTTAATCAAAGCGGCTGCGGTCGCAGGATCGTTAGACTATTCTGACTAAAGCGGCTGACGTCGTAACCCTATTATGACACTCATATTGCTTACACGCACACCGGCAGTTTGGCCACTGCACAGGGTGCATTTTTCCGGAAAGATGGTAAGTCATTTTACCCGTGTACCCCACAAGGGGAGGTTAGTGGGGACCCCTCAAGAAGAGGCGACTGCTACTTGGGCAGTGGAGGGGTTGGGGGCACCAAGAAGATGAGTACGGTATTGGGGTTGGGGCCCAAAATATTCTGAAAGCTGGGGTAGGTGCCCAGTGTGACTTTCGACAGGGATTTAGCGATGCATGAGAGGGGGAGGGGGGGGGGGGGGGGGGAGTAAATGCTCCAGTGATTCGGTGTGTTCTTTCTGTTATTGCATTTACTTATACGTTTCTCTACTTTATCAGTCACTGACAACCCACACTGTGACAAGTCTAAGCAGGGGTGGGAACCGGGACGACGGTGAGGCATTAGTTAGAGGACCCTAGCCATGAGGGCTAGTAAACGATACGTTATCTTCTTTACTTTTGGTTATTACGTCATACTATGGTTAGTTAAACTGTGATACATTTACTGTGGTTTCTGATGGATGTTGGAATGGTGTTTTCCTATAACTAATTGGTGAATGTTAGGATGTGTAATTGCGGCTAGTTTTCAAATGCAAACCCGGTTTAAAAAGTGTTTTCAAAGCAGGTGCCGTGTGGGCACCGATTTTAAAACCCGTGGATTTATCCTTTCAAGTTAATGGCCGCTCAAAGAGTTTGCGAAAACGTTTTGGAAAAGCTGGGTGTCGAGTGGGCACCGATTTACAAACCCATGGGTTTATGCTATAGGCTGTATGAGATAGCGGTGATGGTATGATTTATTGTATTCTTTCCTCTTTGTCTGTCATGGTTGGAATGGTTAAAGTATGTGCTCTATTGGTAACGCCGTGCATATACAAAGGAGACTCCGCCCGTTTGGGGAGTGAATTTGTATATGTGGCGGGTTTGATACGCGCTGGGGGCGAGGTCTATTAAAAAAAAAATGGGTACGTTTTCCGCTCTTTTAGAACCTCCGGGGCGTGACAGATTATATGGTATCATTGAAAACGACTTTAACCACTGTGGCCAGTGACCAACATCCACAAAATGTATTATCACGAGTGACTAACCAAGTTGATAACCAAAGTATAGGTGTGTCACGTATTAGCGTGAGCGCAGGGAAAAAGGGGATAGAGTCCCAGTGTTTGTAGGTCAAGGTGCTAGACCAATTAAGTCTAGGATTAACTCGGTTTCTTTGTATGCACGGTTAATGGCCCGAAATCGCTCTTCAATCGATGGTGCAAAAGAGGATACGACGGTTCCGGCAACAGTGGAGAATCGGCTACTCCAACAACGGTTACGCGACATGGCTGAGCGCTTTCCCTTTTTGTTAGGAAAGACGAACCCCACACGGCTCGACTTCACAAGGATGGTCTACATAACGACACTATTCGGGTAAATACCGACGGTGGGTTTACCCGTCTACCGAGAAGTAATCGACGGGACCACTGTGGTGGGGCGGGAATTGGCCGTTCCAGCACCCGGCAGAAGGATCATGAGCCTGCCAGGGGCCGAAAACGACCCGAGCCATAACCCGGGAATCACTTTCCCAACGGGAGCCGACCACCCCAGTATCCGAAGACGCCGCAAGGAACCTGAGGCACAGTAGACAAGGGAATCAATCCGTCATGGAGTATCAACGAGAATTCATAAGGCTGGCCAATTGTGTTCCCTTTGCCATAAGGGATGAAGCTCACAAAGTCCGCCTCTTCGTAGCCGGATTGCGGAGCAATATTTTCGAAGTTGTGCAAGTAGCGGAACTTCACACCTTCCAGAAAGTGGTGGATAGGGCCACCATAGTGGAGCGCGGATTTGCGGTGACGTGTGCCCGACGAGAGGACTCGGAGTACAACAAGGATAAGAAACGCCCCCAGCCCTTCTCGGGAAGGGAATTCCCTAGCGGGGACCGGCCTTACGTCATCTGCAGAAGGGCACCCCGGGGGATCATTCGTTTTCGGAAGCACGACCATTGCTTCTGATGTGACAAACTAGGACAGTTCCGTTTTAACTGCCCTGAACCCGGGAACAATATTTCGGAGTCACGACACGGATGAGAGGTCTTATGCGACGACATGACAAAGGACGCACTACCCGAGGGAAGTAGTAGCAGGAAAGACCCATTACGAAGAGTAATGTTGGTCTTGACCCCAGGAGAACCCTTAGAAGCAAATATTTTGTACCTTCCTGCCCAATAAGGATGTGAAGACTTAGTTGTCTTTGGTGTTGGCTATTTATTTATGGGTTAAATAGGTCCAACTTCTTGCCTCGAGACAATAGGACTAATAAGTTGAGTTGGGTGAGCCCAAATAGGTTGAGTGGGGCTGCGGTCCACAATAGACCTAACGGCAAGAGACCCAACAATGGACCCAACGTCCAGGTGGGCTGAGTCCGGTCGAGATCTGTGGCGCTGTGTAGGTACGCTTTAAGTGAATAGGTTGTGTACCTCTAAAAGCTCGAGCTTTTGGGATTAATGGTTAGCGCCAACCATCCGACATTTGTGACTTAGTGGCATCACTGCTAAGAGGATTCGAGGGGATACTCGTGTTACGGCATTTTGGTGTTGGCATATTTCGTGAGTCAAGTCAGTGAGTTGAGTCGGAGTCTTAAAGGGATCAAATTGTCAATCAGCAATCAAAGACTTAGAAAAGATTCAACAAGAGCTCAAGTTGACACTCAGTGTCTTGAGTCTTGAAGATTGAAGTTGAAGAATTGTGGATCAGTTACATCAATCTCAAGAAGAAAGTATTCAAGAGGATCAGGTATGTTTAACTAAATAATTATGGTGATCCGAATACTTTCTTATAGTGTAGAAACACTTGGATGAACTTTTAATTGCATAATAATCAAAAACTGGTGTTCGGACATGTTCAGGATCCGGATCAGAGCCAACGATCCGGATCCCGAAGGTTGTTGCTTCATACAAGACTTCGATCCGGATCCATGCAATTTCCGATCCGGATCCCGAATGTTAAGTTTTCTGATTTGTATGAACGATCCGGATCGGGCAATGCGATCCGGATCCCGAACCATGGTATTTCTGGAATCGTCAATCTCGTTACGACGATCCGGATCGCAGTAAATCCGATCCGGATCGCCATCCTGAAAATTTCCAGATAAGGTATGTTTTTGATTCTTATCTCTTTCCAAAGGTTTCTAAACTATAAATAGACATTTAGGGTTTCTCAAAAATGTGGGTTCTCTACCGATTAATTTATAAAACACTTGAGAGCAACCCTAGAGGCTAGGTTTTCTTTGTTCTTCTTTATAGCCTCTTTTAGGTCAATTCGACGGTTCTTCCAAGATCTATCTTTTGTCGAATTGATCTAATCTTTGCTTAGAGATTTTTCCCATGGATCTTCATTGATAATCTAAGCAAAGGATCACCATCGAAGTCAATATTCTTATCGACTGAGTTTGCGTCGTGGATTCGACGTGGCATCGTGGATTCGGTGTGCTAAAGGCGTTTCGTGGATTCGAAGCGTGCGTTCATGGATTCGAACGTGAGCAGTGGACGTGCAAAATCGGTGGAGCGCGAGGTCCAAGAAATTGAAGGAGGGGTTAAATCCGTGGAGACGGTAATCACCTTGTTATTCTTCTTTTCTTAGGGATTGTTATTGCGCGGATATCCAACCGGTCAGCGCAAGGTCCGAAGAAGCTGAAGGAGGGGTTGAGTCCGTGGAGTCGGTAATCACCTTGTTATTCTTCTATTCTTAGTGGATTGTTATTGCGTGTTGGTCCCGTGGTTTTTCTCCTGGATTGGAGTTTCCACGTAAATCTCGGTGTGCTGTTTTTATTTTCCGCATTGGTTTTTATTTTGCACTGAGATTGAGTTTTTAAGTATTACACCTATTCACCCCCCCTCTAGTTGTTTGATAGTACCTATTTAGATCCTTTGGGATTAATAACTCTACAATTGGTATCAGAGCGGGTTTTAGGTTTATCTATCTTGATGGGTGAAAGTGGTAATATTTATAGACCTCCTCTTTTTGATGGGACTAATTATGCTTATTGGAAAGTGCGGATGAGAGCTTTTCTCATCGCAATTGATGAGCGAGTATGGCAATCCGTGGAATGCGGTTGGGTGCATCCTGTTGAGGAAGTAGGAAATTCTACTACCCCAAAACCTCGCTCTAGATGGTCCAAAGAGGAATTTGAAAGATCTTCTTACAATGGGAAAGGTATGAACGCTTTATTTAATTCTCTTTCCTCGACTGAGTTCACAAGAATTTCCGCGTGTGAAACCGCGAAGGAAATTTGGGATATTCTCAAAATTACACATGAGGGTACTAATCTTGTAAAAATTCAAAAGCTCCAGATGCTTACAAGTCAATTTGACTCTATTCATATGGAAGGGCATGAATTGTTTACAGATTATTACACTAGACTTCAAGATGTAATAAATACATGTGCTAATTTAGGAGAAAAGATCCCGGAGTCAAAAATTGTAAGAAAGATACTTCGGACTCTTCCGGAACGGTTTAGGGCAAAGGTTACCGCCATTGAAACCGTTAGTCATCCGGATGAGATGAGTGTAGAGGAATTAGTAGGTGCTTTGCAAACTTATGAAATGACTTTTCCTACTAATCAAGTTTCTTCCAAGTCTTCTTCTAAGCTTACAGGTATTGCATTCAAATCAACAAAGGAAGAAGATAGCGAATCAAGTTCCGACGATGAAATCTCTTTTGCCGATTTTGAAGAACAATTGGCGCGGATCGTAAAGAAATTTCGTCGAAAATTTTGGAAGAATCGAACCGATGGATCTTCATCCATGAAATCTTCTAAAGGATCATCGGGTTCTAAATCCTCTAAACTCAAAAGCTTTGCAAAACCTTCTAAAGAAAAAGAAAAAGATGATTTCGAAGGGGAAATCCAATGCTATCGATGCAAAGGCTACGGCCATTTTTCAATGGATTGTCCTTCTAAGAAATCATATAAAAAGAAGGCTTTGCAAGCGAAAACTTGGGACGATTCTACTTCTAATGAATCGACCTCAAGTATAGAGGAAAAAATCGTTGCTTCTCATGCCTCTCATTTTCCCTCTTCTAATAATTGTTTATCATCTTTAGTCACTGACTCTACTCCTTTGATTTTGTATGAAACATCAACAACCGGCGGAGAGTCATCAAGTGAGGGGGAGTCAGACGAGGAAGAACTCGTTGAGGCATATCAACAACTTCTTGCGGAATCTAAGAAGATGGCCAAACATATCAAGAAGTTGAGAAAGCAACGACTTGAGAATCAAGACGAGAATCATGCTTTAAAGATCAAACTTCATGATCTCGAGGAGGAACGAGAGCTTTTATTGAATAATAATAAAATCCTCCAAGAAAAGATAAATCAATCGGAAACGGTCGTTAATTCCCATATTGACAAGATTGATTTTCTAGAAAAACAGTTTGAGGAGATTCATGTCACCAACCAAGCATTGACCAAACAAGTTCATCAACTTAAATCCGACATACAAAGGATCTCAGCCGATTCCAAGAAACTTGAGTGTATGTCCGGTTTAGGTCAAACAAGTAAGGTTGGTTTGGGATTCAAAAAGAACCAAACTGTGAATGCTTCAAGTTCCACAATGAAATTGAAAGGAAGAACTTGTCACTTATGTGGACTTGAAGGACATTTGGTGAAGGATTGCCCGAAAAAGAGAAAGAAAAATTCTTCGGCAACTTCATCTACGGAGCGAACTCAACGGAATCAAAAGACACATCAAGTCAAAGGAGTTCACTCAACCCACCAAAGGTCCGAGCCACATCATCAATCATACAAGTGGATCACTGCGAGGCAAAGACCTAAGGTGGATCAACAGTCAAAGCTATCATCTCCCAACCACAATGAATCAAGACAACCCAGAATTCGACAATTTTGGATTCGGAAAGGTGATATCTTTCCTTGTCTTAAGTTCTAATTAGTTTATGACTGTATGTAATGCTTTGATTGGTTTTCCCTTCATATCTTTCTTAATCTTTGCATTACATGGGTTTCAATGCTCTTCGTTTTTTTTACTTTGTTTTTGAACAAAAGGGTTTTTACTGAACAAGTGCATTGAATAAAAAGGGCTTCACGTTTATTCACTCCAAATTAATTTTATATGGATTATCAACTTTACTCCATAATCATAATCTTGAAGATACTTCATTATAGGAGTTTTTGATATTATAAGCATCAAATTTTAGAAATCATGTGTGATCTTTAGATGCTTAATCTATCTCGGTTGTGTGAATTCATTGTGATAAACGTGAGACAACCGATAGGCTAAAATTTGGGATTTAATTCTTTCACGTAAGAGATTGCATTCTTACAAGGGTATTGAAATGATTTGCAAAAGATGTGGAAAGAGTTACATCCGAAAGGAGTGTGAAAACTACCACCACATGTTGGAAAGAGCTGCCACCCCGGTCGTCCGGTCTGTGTGTGAAGCTACCACATGTTTTGATGCTTGAAAAACATTTTCTTGAAATTTTTAGTTGAAGCATTTGGAGATTTATATGCAAAGCTCTTATATTTTGAATAATCTCCTGGTTGGTATAAGGTGGGATAGTTGAAAGATGCTCAAAGAGCCACCCTTAGGAATTTTAGTGATTATCTCAATTTGAAAGGGTAGAATTCAAGATTGATGTCGTTTGGAAATC
The DNA here is from genome assembly GCA_029204045.2 of Tillandsia leiboldiana. Classification (NCBI taxonomy): domain Eukaryota; kingdom Viridiplantae; phylum Streptophyta; class Magnoliopsida; order Poales; family Bromeliaceae; genus Tillandsia; species Tillandsia leiboldiana. The sequence continues at coordinate 18,700,065 of CM055071.1, forward strand.
TCCGTATGTCATCTTTGTAAATCCGTTACATCTTGATAGACTTTGGATCTCAAGATTATTTTTGATGACTTGTGTTTGATGAATATAACATGAAAAACGGTTTATAATGTTTTACCTTTATTTTTCATGATTTTGGAGTAAATCTTTTTAATTTTGTGAAATTAATTGGACTGAATGACATCTGTGTGAATTCACTGTTTAAAGCACTTAAATTGATTTCTTGATGGAATACAAATCGGTATTTGAAAAGATTCTAAAATCTGGATTTGTTTCAAGAAATTATTTGATTTTTGCTTTCTGGTACAGGTACGGAATCTGCATTTTTGTTATATACCAGAACTGAGCTTTTATCTCTCTTTCTCTATGAACTAATATTGTTAGTGATTTCCTTTTGTCTAGTATGTTCACTGTTTGACAATTTGTGACAAAAAGGGGGAGAAGAGAAATGACGGAGATGAGATCATCAAGAGAGATTAAACGAAACGAAAATGGAAAAATGGGGGAGAACGGAAAATGATGATCGTATCACAAAGGGGGAGAACATATATTCTCAAGAACATGGAGAACATGTTAGAGATGCTCAAGATAGGGGGAGACAAAGAAAAAATTGAAAGAGCAGAAAAACAAAAGAACCAAAAGGAAGACGGATCAAATGTAGGATTTTAATTTCTAACAACTAACGTTTGATTTTGTTTGGAGTTTTGTTTTGCAGGAATTACATCACTTTAAGACTCCAAGTCCTAAGTCATAGAGTATGTTCTAGGACTGTTTGGTTCAAATGTAATTTTGTATTTATTGGATCTTTCACGCAAAGAAAATCAATGTTTTGGTGATGACATTGAATTTCGATTTTTTGGTTTAAGATGAGTGACTTGAGCGCTTTTATGTATTTTTGGGTTTTGTCACGAAATTGCCAAAGGGGGAGATTGTTACGGCATTTTGGTGTTGGCATATTTCGTGAGTCAAGTCAGTGAGTTGAGTCGGAGTCTTAAAGGGATCAAATTGTCAATCAGCAATCAAAGACTTAGAAAAGATTCAACAAGAGCTCAAGTTGACACTCAGTGTCTTGAGTCTTGAAGATTGAAGTTGAAGAATTGTGGATCAGTTACATCAATCTCAAGAAGAAAGTATTCAAGAGGATCAGGTATGTTTAACTAAATAATTATGGTGATCCGAATACTTTCTTATAGTGTAGAAACACTTGGATGAACTTTTAATTGCATAATAATCAAAAACTGGTGTTCGGACATGTTCAGGATCCGGATCAGAGCCAACGATCCGGATCCCGAAGGTTGTTGCTTCATACAAGACTTCGATCCGGATCCATGCAATTTCCGATCCGGATCCCGAATGTTAAGTTTTCTGATTTGTATGAACGATCCGGATCGGGCAATGCGATCCGGATCCCGAACCATGGTATTTCTGGAATCGTCAATCTCGTTACGACGATCCGGATCGCAGTAAATCCGATCCGGATCGCCATCCTGAAAATTTCCAGATAAGGTATGTTTTTGATTCTTATCTCTTTCCAAAGGTTTCTAAACTATAAATAGACATTTAGGGTTTCTCAAAAATGTGGGTTCTCTACCGATTAATTTATAAAACACTTGAGAGCAACCCTAGAGGCTAGGTTTTCTTTGTTCTTCTTTATAGCCTCTTTTAGGTCAATTCGACGGTTCTTCCAAGATCTATCTTTTGTCGAATTGATCTAATCTTTGCTTAGAGATTTTTCCCATGGATCTTCATTGATAATCTAAGCAAAGGATCACCATCGAAGTCAATATTCTTATCGACTGAGTTTGCGTCGTGGATTCGACGTGGCATCGTGGATTCGGTGTGCTAAAGGCGTTTCGTGGATTCGAAGCGTGCGTTCGTGGATTCGAACGTGAGCAGTGGACGTGCAAAATCGGTGGAGCGCGAGGTCCAAGAAATTGAAGGAGGGGTTAAATCCGTGGAGACGGTAATCACCTTGTTATTCTTCTTTTCTTAGGGATTGTTATTGCGCGGATATCCAACCGGTCAGCGCAAGGTCCGAAGAAGCTGAAGGAGGGGTTGAGTCCGTGGAGTCGGTAATCACCTTGTTATTCTTCTATTCTTAGTGGATTGTTATTGCGTGTTGGTCCCGTGGTTTTTCTCCTGGATTGGAGTTTCCACGTAAATCTCGGTGTGCTGTTTTTATTTTCCGCATTGGTTTTTATTTTGCACTGAGATTGAGTTTTTAAGTATTACACCTATTCACCCCCCCTCTAGTTGTTTGATAGTACCTATTTAGATCCTTTGGGATTAATAACTCTACAACTCGGAAGGGATGGGCTTACCGAGTAACAGGTGCTAGTCGATTGTGAGAAACCGAGCGTGCCGTCTTGGGGCACACCCGTTCTATTCATACGGAAGAAGGACGGGAGTCTACGATTGTGCATCGACAATCGGGGAATGGATAAGGTCATAGTAAAGAACAATACCCTCACCTCGGATGGAGGACCTATTCGACTAACTACCAGGAGCGACGGCGTCTTCAAAGGTTGATCTGCAGTCCGGCTATCGCCAGTTTAAAGTCCGGAGAGATGACATACCGAAAACAGTCCTTCGAACTCGGTATGGTCATTACGAGTTTACGGTTATACCGTTTGGACTCGTTGTCGCTCCAGTGGTGTTCATGAATATGATGAACAGGATCTTGGAACCTTTCTTAAACCAGTTTGTAGTAGTCTTTATAAATGACATCTCGATCTACGCTCGCACAGACAAAGAACACGAGGGACAGTTGCGAGTGATCCTCCAGACCCTCCGGTACCAGAAAGTATATGCCAAACTCAAAAGGTGTGAGTTCTAGCTCCGCGAGGTAGACTTGTTAGGACACATAGTCTCAGTGTCGGGAATAGTGGAGGACCCGAGGAAGATAGAGTCCGTGACCGATTGGGCTCGGCCAACGACGGGGACAGAAATCCGAAGCTTTCTTGGACTGGCGGGGTACTACAGACGTTTCGAGGAAGACTTCTCAAAGATAGCCGCTCCCATGAATCGACTAACCCGAAAAGGGGAGAAATTCGTCTGGTCAACCTAATACCAGAAGAGCTTCGAGGAGCTTAAGGACAGACTCACGCGGGCACCGGTACTCATGTTGCCACAGCCCGGGGAGGACTACGAGATCTATTGTGATGCATCTCGAAGCGGACTGGGAAGCGTATTGATGCAACAGGGGAAAGTCATAGCATATGCATCAAGACAGCTCAAGGATTATGAGCAGAACTATCCTACACACGACTTGGGGCTCGCGGCAGTCGTGTTTGCGTTAAAGCTCTGGAGGCACTACCGCTACGGGGCGCACTGTAATGTGTATTCCGACCACCAGAGCCTCAAATACTTGTTTACGCAAAAGGAATTGAACTTACGGCAACGGCGGTGGTTGGAACTACTGAAGGACTACGAATTGTCCATCCACTACCACCCCGGAAAGGCAAATGTGGTGGCCGACGCTTTGAGCCGAAAAGGACAGATGGGGGAAACGGCATTGAGCACCCTTACCCAACAAGATCGTCTAATTACAGAATTCTCGCAATTGAGACTGGAGGTAGTGCCAGCAGGTGCAGTTGGGAAACATCTGTCCTTGGTGCTGAAGCCTACGCTGAACGAAAGGATCATGGAAGGCCAAACAACGGACACGCAACTACAACTGGTGCGGGACAGAATACCCTCGGAGCAAAGTGGGGATTTTCCGATTGGCACGGATAATGCAATAAGGTTCCGGGGACAAGTTGGCGTGCCCGACATGCCAGAATTGAGGAAAGAAATTCTGACGGAAGCGCATAATGCACCCTATATTGCGCATCCCGGGGGTACAAAAATGTACAAAGACCTGAGGCAGACCTTTTGGTGGCCCAAATTAAAGAACGATGTGACGCAGTTCGTGGCACGATGCTTAGTGTGCCAACAGGTGAAGGCGGAACATCAGCGACCGGCAGGAAAACTACAACCATTGCCCATACCGGAGTGGAAATGGGAATGGATCACCATGGATTTTGTGACCGGTTTTCCGCGATCGCAACAAGGACATGACGCGATATGGGACATTGTGGACCGTCTGACGAAATCGACCCACTTTATACTGATTCACATGACGTGGAGTAGAGATCGGCTGGCGCAGACCTATATCGACGAGGTGGTGAGGTTGCATGGAGTACCGTCATCCATAACCTCGGACATGGACACACGCTTCGTGTCAAACTTCTGGCGGAGTCTGCAGCAGGCACTGGGAACCAAGCTACTGTTTAGCACGGCTTTTCACCCGCAGACGAACGGGCAATCGGAACGAGTGATCCAGATTCTCGAAGATATGCTTCGAGCCTGTGTGCTAGACCTGAGGGAGGGATGGTCGCGTTACCTACCCCTTGTGGAATTTGCCTACAATAATAGCTATCAAGCTAGTATTCAGATGGCCCCGTACGAAGCCTTGTACGGACGCCGGTGTCGATCGCCTATTTGCTGGGATGACTTAGGAGAGCGGAAGCTCTTGGGGCCAGACCTCGTAGAGGAAACGGAATCAAAGGTGCGACTTATCAGGCAGCGGTTGTTGACCGCCCAGAGCCGGCAGAAGAGTTACGCGGACCAGAGGCGACGGGAATTGGAATTTGCGGTAGGGGATCATGTGTTGCTACGTGTGTCACCGTCTAAGGGGACAAGACGGTTCGGCATACGAGGGAAGTTGAGCCCACGGTATGTGGGACCGTTCGAGATTTTGGAGCGCGTGGGCCCGGTGGCTTACCGGTTGGCCTTACCGCCAAATCTTGGACGGGTGCATAACGTTTTTCACATTTCGATGCTCAGGAAGTACTTATCCGACCCGTTGCACGTCCTCGACGCCTCGGCCGTTGAACTGCGGGAGGATTTGAGCTTCGAGGAAACGCCGATGCGGATCTTGGCAAGAGAAGAAAAGAACCTTCGAAACCGGACGATTCCCTATGAAAAGGTGCAATGGAGTAACCACGAGGAGCGCGAGGCGACGTGGGAACTTGAAACGAAAATGAGAGAGTGTTACCCCGAGTTATTTAGCGAGGGTTGAGGTTAAGTTTCGAGGACGAAACTTCTTTTAAGAGGTGAGTGGTGTAACATCATAGATTTTTGTAACACTTTATACCTCCTGCTAATAAAGTTTCCGTTTAAAGTAATTAACATAACGGGTTTACTTAAGTCGATAATTTGGAGGTGCGGGTATTTTTCTGCGATAGAGCTCGGGAAACGGAGAACGGCGGTGCGATCGGATCCGGATTCCGACTTACGGAACTCCCAAAAAGGGGTAGAAAGTGATCGCAATGGCCAGGGGGTGCATCGAAATCCGCGTAAGTGATTTGGCACGCTTTTCGAGGAAAAAGAGAGATTTATCTTTAAAGAATTATCCCGAAGGATTTTATCTGAGGAAGTAATTAATTAAGGAATTAATTAATTAGGATTTTAAAATACCCGATATGGTGTTTTGTCGTACATAAAAGATTAAATTGTGACTTCGGATTTTAAAATACCCGCAGCAGGCGGGTGCGCAGCAGGTTGGCGCACGCGGGCGGCCGCGCAGCGGGCGCAGGCGCGCGCTGTGGGCCAAGGCGCCGCGCGATGGAAGCTCGGGCGCCGCGCGGGGGGATTTTGGGCGCCACGCGTTTGGGTTTTGAGCAGGACTTTTTTTAGTGACTTTTAGCTTGGGCAAATCGGTAATTTCACTCCTCCAACCTTCCTTTTCACCCTGTGGACCCCCTCTTCTCTATATATGGGCTCCTCTCTTATTCCCTTGATGCAGAGAGGAAAAGAAAGAAAGAAAAGAATCAGAGAAAGCAAGGAAAAATGAAAGAGAAGAAAAAGGGAAAGCGAGCAAGCTTGGGTGCTGCTTGTGTGATCGTGTTCCTTGGAGCTGGACGGAGCCGCGCGCGCGTCGGCCGTGCATGAGGTACGTGTTGGATTTGATTCAAGCATGGGGGTTTTGGATTTATTGATGGATTTTCAATAAGTTTTGAGCTGAATGGATTTTTATTTCCTTCCATCTCGTTCCATGCTTGCACCTTGGGAACCACTTGTGTGCTGCTGGTTGGGGGCTTTGGATATTTTACTGCGCGGAGCCGAGGGCTTGCGCGCGTGCTGTGTGGTGATTGTGGAGTGAGCCGAAGCGTGCCGGATATTTGTAGAGGACCCGAGGGTTATGTTCGAGCTTCCGGGGAATTTTCCGAGGATCGCGAGAGCGCGCGCGCGGCGCAGTTTTGGGTTTTTTTTCCGGCAGTTTTTGACAGTGAGCGGCGCGACACTTCACCGACTTCAGCGTTTTCCTGCGGAATGCTTTTGAGGTGGGTTGGAATTTCACCGAAATGTATGGAATGCCCTCTAAAGCTTCTGTAAGCATGTTGATCATGTTTAGTTTATCTGTTTTATGCTTATTAAATCTGATAGTTGCCTAGAAAATTGTAGAAATACTTTCCTGAGCCCCTGATATTTTTAGCATGATCTAGAGGTTTCTTGACACTAGACTGCATGATTATTTTGCATTGGATTGGCATCTGAACCGTTTTAAAAATCGTCGGACATGTTTAATGAAAACCGGGCTTTGAAAAATGTTTCTAAAATTGTGAGATCACCCAGAGGGGTTGAATTGGTTTAGATTGCATGTATGCTCGTGCCAGAGGGCCGAGCGGATTTTTAGTGCATTGTGTGTTGAGTTTCTAGTGTCTTGAGAGTTGCATTTCCTGGTTGGGATTGTCGAGTTCATTATAGATCATGGGTCGTATTTTTGATTTAGTCGTGGAGGTTTCCCGACTTCGCCGTGGGTTGTGCATTATCAGATTGAGTCGTAGAGAGTTCTCCGGCAGATTATGTGAGGATTTGGGCATTTCTCGATTGAGTCGTGGTTTCTTTTTCCGACTGAGTTGAGCTGTTGAGCTTTTGAGTTTCCGATCTGTTTGATCGTGGATCTTAGCCTGCATGTGCCTCTTATGAGACAGTTGAGACTGACGAGATACTTGAGTTCGGTGGGGTCGCTCCCCTCGAGCTACGCCCCGGGTGCGTGTTGTTGATGCGCCTAGTTGATATACTAGTGGTCGCTTGATACCCCTGGCCGAGTTACCATGGGGTCACTTTGTGTGAGATTGAGATAGTCCGTGTGGGACGCCCTACGTAAGTCCCGTCCCAGTGTGGATGTGGTGGCAGTAGGTTTGGCGCAGGCTTGACTGGACCCTATGAGGCAGTCATTGAGATTGGGTGTTATGAGTGAGTGATTGCATAGCATGTTCTTAGATGAGTTTTCCTTTGAGCATGATACTCGAGGCATGTTAGCAGTAGCGAGAGTATACATATTTCATCTTTAGTAGAGTTTCCTGAGCATGATGTTTGAGACTTGGTAGCTATAGTTTCCTTCCAGCTTTTATTTATCTATCTATCTATCTATCTGCATACCTATATGTTGTGCCTCCAGTAGACTTAGTGGGCATACCGTGGATATTGGTGACGGTACCCACTAGGATCTACCTTCTGCAGTAGATCTCACACTTGCTGCGGTGACAGGTTCCTGAGGTGGCTGTTCCGGCTTGTGTCGCGCAGAGACAGCAGATCGAGGTGAGGATGTGGCCGATTAGTTTCTTACCAACATTGAGAGTTTGAGGTAGATGTACCCGGTATTTTATTTTATGATTCCATTTTTGTACTGGACATTCTGAGAGATCTGTGAGGATTGTACTTGTTTTAGAATAGTTGAGAAACTTGTATTGAGGATTATTGATTGTATTCAGATGTTCAGTTGTTTTTCTTTAGCTTTTGTGTTTTAGTTCTTTTTCAGCTCTGATACTTTTTAGCTTTAGATCTGACTTGTAGGGTAGACACTTCGTCTGTACGGCAGTTTCCGTACAGATGGCGGATCTGTTGGCGAGCCCGGGTCGCAGTTTCGACCCCGGGGTGTGACAGATTAGGGTGGTATCAGAGCCTAGGAATATAGGTCGTTGAGGACTTAGAGACCCTAGGCTATTGGTTGGGCATTAGGATGATTGTCGTGAGAGACGTGACTTTAGCGAGAGTCCTGATTGAGGTTGTACCTCCCCCAGAGGATTGGGGCGAGTGATCTTACATGTTATTCCTCTAAAAATGATTATGTTGGCTGCAGACAACATAATGTTTTAGTATGGGTAACATGTTCTAGACTTTCGCTTGATTGGGTCGAGAGAGTTCTTGGTCCTTATGTTTGTTCTGTTGCAGTGGTATTCGATGCTTCTGAAACGCCGTGCAGCGGCGAGGGCGTATTTGACCTAGGATGAAGAGCCCGAACAGCGGGAGGCTGAATGGACAGAGCAGAGTGAGGTTCGTGAGTTGCGAGCCAAGTAGCTCAGTTGTTTGAGGCAATGCGGTGCCAGGAAGAAAGCATGGAGCGCGTGATGCGCATACTTGAGCTGAGAGCATCTCCCGGGGTATCGCCAGTAGTACCTCCGGCCGCGACATCGTCGACTTCGACCCAGATCGCACTGTGGATAGTGCTGGAGCAGCAAGAGATTGCCAATCGGATTATGTACTTCATCCAGTTCCATTCCCTGCAGATTTCGGGACCGAGTTTGGAGCCTTGGGAGGCCGAGAACTGGACAGCTGCTATGGAAGGGTTATTGAAAGATTTGTTCATCCAGGAGAGGCATCAGGTGCACTTGGTTGCGCACTTTTGGATAGGGACGCCGAGAGTTGATGGCGTCGAGTTCGTCCTGTTGGACCACCGGGAGCATAGTTGAGGATCTGGAGTGAGTTCTGCGACGGTTGAGCAGTGTGCCCCATGCCGCCCAGGATGAGGCTGAGAAAATTGATCGAGTTTGAGAGGGGACTGCATCGAGACGTCTATCACCTTGTGATTTCTCGGCGAGCGCCGACTGTAGATGCAGCGATTGTGCAGGCTCGATGGATTGACCGAGCCTTAGTGATCGCGTTCGAGAGGGATCGAGAGCGAGGGACCAGCTCCAGTGAGAGACGTCCAGCATCGTCGGATTTTGGGATAGACGAGTGGACCGAGGTTGCCATGATTCCAGTTTAGGGTCATGGGTCTCACAGGAGGTGGAGACCAGGAGGTTCTCGACAGTCGAGACACCAGCGGCAGTATCGGTATGATTGTGTTTTTGCGGTGGGCCGCATTCATCGCCATAGAGTGACTGCAGGAAAGGGCGATGCTTTTCATGTGGATAGCCAGGATATCTTCAAGCAGAGTGTCCCAGAGTAGAGCTCATGGAATTGCCGCTGGCGATGGCACCCTTTCCCCCTCACTACCCCTTTTAGGATGAGGAGGTTCATCCGATTTATCGGAAGGCTGATGGAGCCGTGATGCCGAGGCAGGTTGAGCGATGGCCACAAGCATCTAGTGGATGGGATCGTGCAGCCGGATAGAGGACGCCAGGATAGTGGATCGCGTCTTACCAGGTGTGGTTCTGCTGACGGTTGTCAGAGTTGGAGCTTGTTTGATGCCGACACCGCTTGCGCGTGTTTTAGTGGAGCAGAGGTAGCTTCGCGTGGGCCTGAGATAGGATGGTTGGCTTGTGCACGTGAGGATCAGGTTCTAGATCACGTTTAGCACATGGTTGAGTGTTGCCAACCCCACCCAGTGCAGTTAGGACATTGGATTTGATCCATTGAGTTTTAGTCCTACATCAGCTCTGAGATATTGATATGAGGTTGGATTGGGATTGGATATCCCACGCTATCCTATCACGGATTGTCGAGAGTGGACAAAGACCCTTCGTGGACCTGGATAGAAGGAGGGTGTTTATAGAGGAGGCTAGACCACGACAGAGGTTGAGTCGTGGTCGTATCGCTTGCTAGCGTTGGTGGAGGAGGTGCCTGCGGCGGCACCGGGACTAAAGGATATCCTTATCGCCGTGTGATCCCGGGTGTGAGTCTACTTGAGCAGTTGTTAAAGCCGCCGTTTAGTGAGATTGAGATCAAGATAGTGATTGACGCAGTTTTGGAGACTGCGCCGACTATGGTGGCACCTTTTGGAGTATCAACTGTGAGACAGAGAGTGAGAGCTGATAGCACAGTTGCGGGATTTGATGGATCGAGAGGTCTGGGTGGCCCAGTACCACGTCGTGGGAATACGACAGTGAGGATTCGAGAGATTGATACTTGAGTAGGATGTGTTAAGGAATTTGTTTTGGCGCATTTCGTGAAAGTATTTAAGTCTTGAAGATTGAAGATGAAGAAGTTTGGATCATGTAACTCAATCTCAAGAAAGAAGAATTCAAAAGGATCAGGTATGTTTAACTAATTATTTTTGGTGATCCGAATACTTTTTATAGTGTAGAAACACTTGGATGACTTTTTAATTGCATAAAAATAAAAAACTGGACATGGGACATGTTCAGGATCCGGATCAGACATTCCAATCCGGATCCCGAAGGGTGTTAGTTCATACGCAAATTCAATCCGGATCCAAGCCCTTTCTGATCCGGATCCCGAACATGGGTTTTTGCTGAATTGTATGAACGATCCGGATCATGCACTTCGATCCGGATCCCGAACCTTTGTTTTTCAGGAAACTGTCTGTCACGTTACTGCAATCCGGATCGCCGAAATCCGATCCGGATCGTCGTCCTGAAAAATCCCAGAAAAGGTTGGTTTTTGATTCTTATCTTCTTCCAACGGTTTCTAACCTATAAATAGACCCTTTAATTCATCTTTTAGGGTACGACGCAAAAAGCGAAAAATACGACCGAAATAGAAAAATCCACATATAGAGAAGAAAGGAAATACTAGATTTAATTCTATGTTTCTTCATCTATATTATTAATTTGATTCTAGGTTTTCCAAACTCAGATTTTGAGTAGAATCAAATTAATGAATACTTAGATGGTATTTCCGATCTATTTCTAATCTAAGTATTCGGCGGATCATCACCACCCAAAAACAACGATTTTCCCAAAATCGGCGCGTGGACTCGCGTGGCCTTGTGGATTCAAGGTGCAACCGCTCTCGTGGATTCGGAGCGAGGTACGTTCGTGGATTCGAAGCGTGCTACTGGGTGAAGACCGTGGATTCGGTCGGACGTCGTGGATTCGGCGTTGGGCGCTGATCGTGGATTCGAGAAGCGTTGCTGTCACGCCCCGAGTCCGCCAATTTGTACGGTTCGGGCACGCCAACAGACCCGCCAATCGGGTAAGGCCTTTTCCTACCCGAAAGGAACGGTAACATCCATAATAACACAACAAGTGTATGCGGAAGCTCAATATCAGAGTATTAAAAATCACTATAAATTTAAAACTTTCATTCGATAACATACAGTTAATGCGGAAATGAAAGCATACAATAGTGAACCATGCGTTACTTTATTACACTTTACATTTCTGAACTTGCAAATAAAATTATTACAATTCCTTTACATAAATTCCTCACCATACAAGGTTCACTCAAGGAATATATAAATGGGATACCTCTGCTAGACCCTCTAGGTCTCTATGCTGCTGGGCCCTTGCCCCTGTCGTATACCTCGCCGTCTGCCTCTGAACCGTCGCGATCGCTGCATCCATAGCTGAACCTGTGGGGGGAGTCACCCAAGGGGTGTGAGAACTACGACATAGTTCCCAGTGGGTTCAACCACCGAGAAAAAGTGTCCTACACCACTTGGTCCAATGGAAGCAATAATAATAGTGCTAGGAAACTAAAATCCTCGAAATCAAAATGCAGCTATGCAAAATAATATATCACTGTTTGTATGTACACATCGACCCAGCACTACTCTGTCTAGTCATACTAGGCTACTAAGCACCAACTCGGCCACTATGCCGCTGCATACAGGGTTCAACTAACCCGGCCATCTTGGCCACTCTATTTTCTCTTTATTCTTTAAATTCTGGTGCTTTAGTTCAAGTTAACCCTCAAAAATTCTTATCCAACGGGCCCAAGCCCGGTAGTCCTGCTACCATAAGATAAGATTTCCAAGGTTGCCGATAACACCCGCAAGTGTTACCCCGTCCTACGGAAGAAACGTCCCGAACGGGTCACTGCCCGGGAGAGGGGTTACTGCCCGTACCTCCAACCTGGGCTGGTTTCACCGTAGGCCCGCCCGTTTTATTTTTTTATATTTTCGTTACTCCGTCCTACGGAAGAAATGTCCCGAACGGGTCTCTACCCGGGAGAGGGATACTGCCCGTACCTCCAACCTGGGCTGGTTTCACCGTAGAATCTTTATATTTTCTTTCTTTTCTTTTTACTTTAGTTCTTAGCCTTTTTGCCTTTGAACACTTGCTTTCCTTTCTTATTCGAGCTTATAGCTCCCATTTTGCCACTGGCAAATCTCTTTCTCTTTTCTCTGAGCATTTAGCTCTTTACTTTTACTTTAAGCCTTTCGAAAGTACCTCGTCCGACGGGTCACTGCCCAGGGAGCCCTGCTCCACTTGACGAGTCTCAAATTCGAAGGCGCCATTTAAATTCTCTTTATGCTTTTTAGCCACTTTTAGCTTGCTTTTAACTTTAAGCCTTTCGAAAGTACCTCGTCCGACGGGTCACTGCCCAGGGAGTCCTGCTCCACTTGACGAGTCTCAAATTCGAAGGCGTCATTTATATCCTCTTTTCATTCTCTTTATCTTAAGCAATTTGCTTGTCTTGCTTATTAACCACTTTTTCATCCCTTGCCCTAGGTCTTGCCACACGGGTAACCAGAGAGTCTCCTGGACTCTTACACATTTCACTTTCTTTGTTTAACTCAAATTGAAGTTAAAGTTATTGTCCATTTGCCCAGACACCCTATGACTCTCTAGGGTTATATTTGTTTAATTCTTTAACCTTGGGATCTTATCCCGCTTTCCTGATTCCTTACTGAATCCTAGAGTTAACTTAACTCTATTTTCCTGTTCCACTTTATCTTAGAGTTACACTGACTCTAATATCCTGTCTGTGAATTCAAACTCTACTAGTTCACCTTAGGTTCCCTTTACCTAAGTTCCATGTCATACTTGCCCTAGAGTTCCCTGACTCTATGCTGATCACTAGTTCACCTTAGGTTCTCTTTACCTAAGTTCCATGTCATGCTTGTCATAGAGTTCCTTGACTCTATATTGATCACTCTATCCAGTGTCCTTAGGTTATTACCTAAGACCATGCCACTCATCCACCCTAGGATAACTCCTAAGTTGATGTCACTCGTCAAACCCCTACACTAGGTTTTCTCCTAGTCTTACTACCAACAAATGTTGTTCCCTTATGTCACGTGATTCCTAGGGTTATACCCTAAGATGATCACAATCATAATAGCTAATCCTTTTTCATGCATGCATTTATTTTCATCTTATTCATAAAATAATAATTATCTCTACGCATGCATAATCATCATATATCTTTGGCAACCAACAGTTGCACTTTTCCTCTGTGTCCCTTTGCACATGCACATCTATTCCTCTATCTCTGGCAACCAACATTTGCACCTTTTTCATCTGAATCCATCTACACATGCAATCTTAATCATAATTACCTAACGCCTCTAACAGGCTACTATCATGCTTCGAATCAAAAGCAAAGGAGCAAGGGGAGAGGTCACCCATTTTCGGCAGAATCCCCCACCTTGTGGTGTCCCCAATTGCTTGTAGACACTTGCAATTGGTCCCTGCGCGATTCCACTTGTCTCCTCGAGCTTGCACGCAAAACGATGCACCTCCCTCGAGTCCGCACGCAAAACGGTGCACGTACCTCAAATCTGCACGCAAAACGGTGCATATTTTTCCTAGCCCTGCACAAAAAATGACGCATAATATTAGGATCGGCACGCAAAACTGTGCGCGACAACACGAACTGAACGCGAAACGGTGCACGTACCTCGAAACTGCACGCAAAATGGTGCATATCTGACTGTAGGGTTGCACACAAAATGGTGCAGATTTTTCCCTAGCCCTGCACAAAAATGATGCAAACCATCAGATTCTTCACGCGAAACTGCGCGCATTGGTCCAACCCGCACGCAAAACGGAGCACCTACCCCGTATTGGCACGCAAAACGGTGCACACTCTAATATAGGGTTGCACGCAAAACGGTGCATATTTTTTCGGCCCTGCACGCAAAACGAGATGCATTATTAGAGTCTGCACGCAAAACGGTGCCCGCTAGTCCAACCTGCACGCAAAAAGGAGTACATACCTTGTATTGGCACGCAAAACGATGCACGTTCCTTTTTCAACTTTGCACGCAAAACGGTGCATATTCTCCGGGCCTATGCCCAAAACTGCGCATACTTATCGAATCCGCACGCAAAACGGTGCATATCTCCACGAGCGGCATGCAAAACGAGGCGCGCCCAAAATGCCCGCGAAACTCGCGCAGTAAAACGGCACAGTAAAACTTGGTCCCTAACACGCACATAGGCATGGGGGTCAAATCCATAATCCAAAAGGAAATGTAAAAACTGCGACAAAAATACCGCAAAATGGCACACGGGACCTACCTCAACAATGCCGTGATGTCCCACGCTTCCATTCATCTCTTTGGAACACCCTGCGCGCTCCACGGAGTCCACTGCGCGCTCGTGTGCCCTCGAAAACCCCGGGCGAAATCGCCCGGTTCGCCTCCTGGTACGCTCGGGTGAAGCCAACAGGGAGAAAAAGAAGGAAAATGGGGCGATTCGGGCCTAAATAGGCCATTTCCGGACTTTCGGGCGCACCCTTTCGGGCGCCCGAAAACTTTCGGGCGGCTACAATAACTGGCCCGCCGTGGTCCACGCGTCCATGCTGCGCCAGCTGGGCGCCACGTCAGCACCGCTCGGCCAACGATGAGGCGACACGTGGCCCTGGACCCGTGCACCGCGACCAACGAACAGCGGCGGCCAACCAGGAGGCGACACGTGGACCGCACCACCTCCCCGCGCTGACCCCGGCCGCAGCGTCCCGTCGCGTCAGCGCGTCACGTCGTGCTGACCGACGAATGGGAGGCCGACACGTGGCCTCCCCCGCTGACACCGCTACAGTGCCGCGCGCGTGTTCCCGACGCGCCCCGCTCCCTCGGTCAGAGCGGCCAATGACGGAGCGCCACGTGGCGCTCCCCCACCTACCACGCGCACCTCGGGCCGCGCGCCCCCGCGCCTCGTGCGGGAAAGGCTTGCCTCGGGATTCGTGCCCATGCCTCGGGATTCGTGCCCATGCCTCGGGATCCGTGCCAACTGCCTCAGGATCCGTGCCAATTGCCTCGGGATCCGTGCCGCTGCCTCGGGATCCGAGCCAACAGTAACTTCCGGGCGCGCTATAGTAACTTTCGGGCGCATCGAAGTCCGGACCGGGCAGCTACAGTGACTGGTTCGCTACAGTGGAAAAACCCGGTTCACTGCAGCCCGAAAACCGATTTGCTACAGTACTTTCCGGGCGCCCGGTTCCCACTTTCGGGCACCCGAAACTCGGGCCCAAGCCCAGTTTCGCCCGTTTTCGTCCGTTCTTGCCCGTTTCTCGCCCGTTTTCGCTCAAATTTGACGGGCAGCCACAGTTTAACTTAATTTACCTCCTGGCACTTAAACTTTTCAGTTTAGGCCCTCTCTGGGTTGCCAAAAGTCCCACTGTATTCGAATTCGCTGGCGGAGCCCGTTCTCTCTATCCGGGTGTCCGATCAACGCGAAACTTTTACTATGGCCATAAAAGACATTTACGGAGCTCCCGTAATTTTCTCGGAATTTTCTGAGACTGTGAATTTTTCACTTACAATCTGGGCCCACTTTATCAGATAAGATTCAAGATCTCACATTCTAATCCCGATTTGGGCCCAATTCGTTTCCAGGTCATCCTTTACCCCAATAAATTCAATAAAATAGCATTTCATACCATTTTATTTACATTTATTTATATACCAAAATTCTGGTTCACTACAGTTGCGGAGCGAGCGGAGAAGATCTACTAGGAGCGTATGGAAAAGGTTGAGTCGTCTGTGAGTACGGTATATCACCTTGTACGTGTTTAATTCTAGTGGATTTCACCGTGTGATCGGTCCCGTGGTTTTTTACTCCGGTTTGGAGTTTTTCCACGTAAAAATCTTGCGTGTTTATTTTTATTTCCGCATTGGGTTTTATTGCGCAATGATTTTTTGAGTGTTTAACGTTTACACCTATTCACCCCCCTCTAGGTGTTTTTTCCCCTATTTAGATCTAATTATATATAACCCAACAAGTGGTATCAGAGCGGGAATAGGGTTGTAAACAATGGTTGAAGGTGGAAACATCAACAAACCCCCGTTCTTCGATGGAACAAATTATGCCTACTGGAAAGTACGGATGAAAGCCTTTTTAATTTCCATCGACGAACGGGTGTGGCAATCAATTGAATTAGGATGGTCTAATCCAACTGAAATTCTTGCTGATGTTCGCACCATCAAACCTAGGTCGAAATGGACCAAGGAAGAGATTGATTTACCCTCTTACAATGGCAAAGGGATTAACGCTTTATTTAATGCTTTGTCGCAAACAGAGTTCTCTCGCATCTCGGCATGTGAGACTGCGAAAGAAATCTGGGATGTTCTTCAAGTTACACATGAGGGAACTAACCTCGTGAAGATTCAGAAACTGCAAATGCTTAAGAGCAAGTTTGACTCTATTTTCATGGCAGAAAATGAATCGTTCACAGATTATTATACACGATTGCAAGATATCGTGAATTCATGTGCTAACTTGGGAGAGAAAATTCCAGAATTTAAAATTGTAAGAAAGATTTTAAGAACTCTTCCTGAAAAATTTCGATCCAAGGTTACGGCCATTGAAACTATTAAACACCCGGACGAAATCCGTGTAGAAGAATTAGTTGGTTCTTTACAAACATATGAAATGACATTTCCTACCTACTATTCTTCGGGAAAGGCATCCTCTTCTAAGTCTTCAGGTTATGCTTTGAAAACAACAAAAGAAGAAGACGCGGATTCATCATCCTCAGACGATGACGAGAACCTATCTATGGAGGACTTTGAGAAGCAGCTCGCTCTCTTAACATGGAAGTTTCGCCGAAATTTTCAGAGGGGTAATTCAAGCAAAACTCCATCCTTCGGAAAGTCGAAGAAAGGCAAGGGTTCTTCAAGTTACAAGTCAAGAAAGCAAGAGAATTTTTCAAAGGATAATAAAAGTTCAGAGGGACAAGTACAATGCTTCAAATGTCGAGGCTACGGCCACATTACAATGGAATGTCCAAATAAGAATCCGTCAAAGAAGAAAGCGATGCAAGCCGTCACTTGGGATGACACCTCATCGTCAAATGAGTCGTCTTCAAGTGATGAAGAAAATAACGCAACGGCGTTCAACGCGTCCACATCTTCACCCTTCATGTGCTTAATGGCAAGTACATTCGAGTCATTGTCCAACTCCTCCCATGTTGAAAAGAATGCAACGGATGATGAATCGGATAATTCTGAAGGTGAAGACTTTGCTCTTGCCTACCATAAGCTTTTGAGGGATTCAAAAAAACTGGCAAAGCAAAATAAGAGTTTGAGAGGGAGATTGCAGGATCTCGAAGAAGAAGCAAAAAGGGCATCTTCTCTCTCAAACGCTCTTGAAGCGGAAAGGGATAACCTGATTAAAGCAAATGTTTCCCTTCAAGAGTCCAATGAGCTATTCGAGAAGAATTATGTAGATATGGTGAACAAAGCGAATTACTTCTTGAAGCTCTACGGCGAGGCTCGACGGGAAAAATTGGAAATGACAGAGACCATTTTCCAACTCAAAGATGATTTAAAGTAATTTTCTTCTGGAAGGAGTAAGTTGGATAGGATTCTTGGTCTCGGTCAAACAAATCGGTTCGGCCTCGGATACACTCAAACTGGAGACATTCCTAGTTCGAGTGGGACAGTTTTTGTGCCCCAGTCGGTATCTCCTCCTCCGACACCGGAACTAACGACAAGCAACGACAACAAGCCTACTTCACCCTCATCGGGATCGTCAAGCACCAAGGTATGTTTTCGTTGTGGTATTGCAGGGCACATAAGGAGAAATTGCAAGAATGGAGCGAAAAGACCAAATCAAGTACATCTTGCAACTACTACCAATGAGTTCATTTCCCGCAAATCAAAGAAGGACCTTTCAAAAGGAAAGAACATTGGTAGTACATCAAACAAGACGACGACGTCAAGGAAAAGCGATGGATCAATCAAGACACTTTCACCAAAGGTATCAACTTCACAATCATTTCCGACGTACTCCAAAACTCGAAAGGTTTGGGTACGCAAAGGTGAAATTTTTCCTTGTCTTGTTGCTAATATTTCCTTGCATGCATATGATAATTCGTCTTGGTACCTGGATAGCGAATGTTCCCGTCATATGACCGGTGACAAAACTGCTTTTAAAATTTTGAGAAAATCTCCGGAGGACTTGTAGTTTTCGGAGATGGTCAATCTTCCAAAATTGTTGGAAAAGGAACTGTAGCTATTCCGGATGGCCCGGTACTGAATAATGTGTTATTTGTTGAAGGCCTTAAGACTAACCTCATAAGTATCAGTCAACTTTGTGACAATGGTTTTTCAGTTAATTTTTCATCTATTGAATGTGTTGTAACTGATAAGGACCATGTTTTCTTTTTAAAGGGGGTTAGATCTGAAAACAATTGTTATGTTGTTCCAAATAAAATTTCTGAAAATTGTAACTTAGCCTCTTTGAATAATGAAACACTTTAGCATGAAAGGCTAGGTCACATAAACTTTAAGGAACTTGCTAGAATTTCAAACAAAGACGTGGTCAAGGGGGTTCCAAAACTTTCACTTAAACTAAACATTGTGTGTGGTGGTTGCCAAAAGGGAAAACAATCCAGGACTGCACACAAGAGCTTGAACCAAGTTGGTACTAAACGGCCTTTGGAACTATTGCACATGGATTTAATGGGGCCAACACGTCAACCATCTTTGGGAGGTAAATGGTATATTTTCTTATTAGTTGATGATTTCTCTAGATACTCATGGGTAGCATTTTTGAAAGAGAAAGCTGATACTTTTGATTCTTTTCAAGAGATTTGCCATCGTATTATGATTGAAAAGAATGAAAAGATCATTCGTGTTAGAAGTGATAGAGGTGGAGAATTCATAAATTCTAAATTCATTGATTTTTGCACTTCCAACGGCAATTAAACATGAATTCTCAGCACCCTATACACCTCAACAGAATGGTGTAGTCGAGCGCAAAAACAGGGTTGTTCAAGAGATGGCACGTGTTATGCTTCATAGCCGAAATTTACCGTTATATTTTTGGGCTGAAGCTGTGAACACTACAGTCTATGTTATTAACCGAGTTTATTTGCGCCCGGGAACTTTAAATACACCATATGAACTATGGTTTTGTAGAAAACCGGATATCAAATATTTTCGTATCTTTGGGAGTCGGTGTTACATTTTACGTGACCGCGAAAATCTTGGAAAATTTGACTCTCGAAGTGACGAAGGGATTTTCTTGGGTTATTCTACAAATAGTAGAGCATATCGGGTATTTAACTTGGTATCTAAAACGATAGTAGAATCTATAAATGTTAAAGTAGATGAAGCTTTCCACTTTGCATCTAATAAATCTACCCCTGATATCTCTCTTGATGGTGATACTCCTGCAAATGCATCTTCTCATAACAATTCTTCCGATAATGATGATGCATCTAATGGTTCTTCAAGTTTATCTGATGTGCAGGAATCTTCTCATGTACCTCCGAGTACTCCGTTACCTCAAACGTTACGCATCTCCAAGGATCACCCGGAATCTAATATTATTGGAGACCCACAAGAAGGAGTCAGGACTCGGAGACAGTTGGTTTGTGGATTCGCTTTTACGTTTCCTTAATCGAACCAAAGAACGTTGATAAAGCTCTTCAGGATGACTACTGGATTTGAAGCAATGCAGGAAGAGCTCCATCAGTTTGAACGCAACAAAGTCTGGGAATTAACGACGCCTCCGAAGCAACACAATGTGATTGGTACTAAATGGATTTTCAAGAACAGAAAAATGAGGATGGTACCATCATCAGGAACAAAGCACGTTTAGTTGCTCAAGGCTACTCTCAAATAGAAGGTATAGACTTTGATGAAACTTTTCGCCCCTGTAGCTAGACTCGAGTCCATTCGTATCTTATTCGCTATTGCTTGTCACTTTAAAATAAAACTCTTTCAAATGGACGTTAAGAGCGCGTTTTTAAATGGGTTTTTAAATGAGGAAGTTTATGTGGCTCAACCGAAAGGTTTTGTAGACTGTAAACTACCTAACCATGTTTTTCGTTTGAAAAAGGCTCTTTAACGGTTTAAAACAAGCACCGCGAGCGTGGTACGAAATGTTGACAAAGCACCTTTTGGAGAAGGGCTATACTCGAGGGGGAGCAGACAGGACTCTCTTAGTGAAGCATTATCAAAATAACTTTATTGTTGCATAAATCTATGTTGATGACATTGTATTTGGAGCAACAAAGGATAATTGATGCTTCTAAATTCGCTGAAACCATGGAAAGCGAATTTGAGATGTCAATGATGGGCGAACTGACATACTTTCTTGGATCGCAAGTGAAACAAAATGATGAAGGCATCCATCTGTGTCAATCCAAGTATGCAAAGGAGTCGGTAAAGAAATTCGGATTAGAAAATTCTAAAGATTTTCCGACTCCTATGGGAACTAGCAATAAGGGATTAGGAAGTGAATCTCTTAGTGAGAATGTAGACGAGAAACTTTATCGCAGCATGATTGGAAGTCTACTTTACCTCACAGCTAGTCGCCCGGATAGATCCTTTAGTGTTTGGATTTGAGCGAGATATCAATCAGCACCAAAGGAGGTTCACCTGAAAGTGGTGAAAAGGATCATCCGGTACATCAAAGGAACCATTAATTTCGGAATTTGGTATCCTATGGGAACAAATCTAGATATTGTTGGATATTCAGATGCCGATTGGGCAGGATCTGTGGATGATCGAAAAGTACGAGTGGTGCATGTTTTTATCTTGGCCATTGCCTTGTTGCATGGCATAGTAAAAAGCAAAACTGCATTGCACTCTCGACTGCCGAAGCGGAATATATCTCAGCGGGTAGTTGTTCAACTCAACTCATTTGGATGAAAAGCGTGTTGAGTGACTTCCGGATTTCAACAACTTCGGTAACTGTTTTATGTGACAACACTAGTGCTATAAACATTTCGAAAAAACCCTGTGTTGCACTCAAGAACAAAACACATTGAACTTAGATATCATTTTCTTAGAGAGCTAGTTGAATCAAATATTCTTCAAATTTCCTACATTTCAACTGAAGATCAATTAGCTGACATTTTAACAAAACCTTTGGATCAAAAATGTTTTATTCATTGCGTAAAGCAATTGGAATGCTTTCCGTGAAATAACCTCTTTTTGAAACTCTTGTTTAGGTTAGGTTTTGTTTTGTGTTTTTGTTCATTATCTATGCTTAGACATAGAACACTAATTGAGCATATGTCTTATTGACTTTAGTAGCATCTTTTCGTTTATTTAGAAATTTATTATGCTTTGGATATCATAATAATTCATTTGATGCAATGATCATTTATGTGGAATTAAGTCATCTTTGTGTTGATCGAAGTCAATTTCCTCTCTCGATGAATCTCTTGGTATAGTTTTTATCTTATTTGACTATTTAGTCGAGTATGAAATCGAGATCAATATTTGTTGAATTACTTTATATCTTAAATAATTGATAGCCAATTGGGGGGAGTCAAAGAAAAAGTGTTATGCTCAAAAAATGTGGAAAGAGTTACATCCCAATAGAGGAGTGTGAAAACTACCACCACATGGAGGAAAGAGCTACACCACCTCGGTCGTCCGAGTACTTGTGTGCAGCTACCACATGTATACCAAGCATGGTTGTTCAAGTTGATTAAATAAAATGCTTTTGGATACTTGACTCTATCAAATTCCAAGGTGGTATAAGGTGGGGATTTTATTGAAAGATGCTCAAGAGCCACTCCTTACTATAATTTGACTAGATATATTATTAACTTATCTGGGATTTCAAACATCTATTGAATTGGTATTTCATTTCTTTACCAAATTGATGATTTGATAAAGGCATTACTCATAGATCATGATAGATGTAATTGAAGTTGTTCAACTTTAAGGATTTAATTTTTATAAATTTTCATTTCATTAATTGGCTATTATTGATAGATTTAGTATAATCTATTCTTTTGATATGAAATGATGGTTTGGTTAAAGTTGATACAAAAGTGCTTACAATCTTTTTCTGGATTTCTAGAAATTTTCTTTTTTTTTTTTTCTGAAGAAAAGGTTGGAGCCGATCCGGATTGGATAAGCCGATCCGGATCCCGAACGCAGGTATTTCCTGCGGGTAGCCGATCCGGATTGAAATCTCGATCATCGATCCGGATCAAGCTAGGGTTTATATGAAACGAAGGGGATTTGATTTTTTTCATCACAAGAATTTGTTTCTAGCTTCCAAAACTTTCTCTCTCTAAAAAGACAAGGATCTTGGAGCCCTCTAAACTAATTTTCTTCAATTGAAGTAAGTTTTCTTGATCAAAATCTCATTTTTTTCACAGCTTTTCTTATTTTTCCTCAAAATGTGAGACTTTCTATGCATCTTTTTCGTTGTGGATGGTTTTTTGATCAAAATTCTTTTGATAAGAACTCTGGGAACACATTAGTTTTTGATTATATGCTAGGTATTCTCCTGATTAACGGATTTGGGCTTCGTTTTCTGAAAATTTGGTTTTAGGGCATATATAGGAATTTTGAAAAATTATAGAATTGATCTATGTTAAAAATTCTTTTGGAAAACTAATTTGATTCTTAGTCTCTCTACACGATTATGCTTGTTGGGTATAATTTTTTTCAAATTTTTGAAAATTAACAATTCTTCGTGTTCTTGAGTTGTTGCTCACAGGATCTTCTTTTAACAAGTAATAGCAACAATGACCGTTTTCATGG
>CM055071.1:18723022-18802199 GCA_029204045.2 Tillandsia leiboldiana
TTCGAGAGATGTGATACTTGAGTAGGATGTGTTAAGGAATTTGTTTTGGCGCATTTCGTGAAAGTATTTAAGTCTTGAGATTGAAGATGAAGAAGTTTGGATCATGTAACTCAAGCTCAAGAAAGAAGAATTCAAAAGATCAGGTATGTTAACTAATATTTTTGGTGATCCGAATACTTTTTAAAGTGTAGATCACACTTGGATGACGTTTTATTGGCATAAAATAAAAACTGGACATGGGACATGTTCAGGATCCGATCATCATTCCAATCCGGATCCCAGTGTGTTAGTTCATACGCAAATTCATCCGATCCAGCGCCTTTTCTGATCCGGATCCCGAACATGGGGTTTTTGTGCTGAATTGTATAACGATCCGTATCTGCACTTCGATCCATCCCGAACCTTTGTTTTTCAGAAACTGTCTGGCACGTTACTGCAATCCGGATCGCCGAGAATCCGATCCGGAGCGTCTTCCTGAAAAATCCCAGAAAAGTTGGTTTTTGATATCTTATCTTCTTCACGTTTCTAACCATAAATAGACCCTTTTAAATCATCTTTTAGGTAGTACGCAAAAGCGAAAATAACGACCGAAATAGAAAAATCCACATATAGCGAAGAAAGGAAATACTAGATTTAATTCTATGTTTCGTCATCTATATTATTAATTTGATTCTAGGTTTTTCCAAACTCAGATTTTTTAAATTCAAATTAATGAATACCTAGATGGTTTTCCGATCTTTTTCTAATCTAAGTATTTCTGCGGATCATCACCCACCCAAACACGATTTTCCCAAAATCTGGCGCGTGACTCTCGCGTGCCTTGTGGATTCAGGTGCAACCGGCTCTCGTGGATTCGAGCGAGGTACTTGCGTGGATTCGAAGCGTGCTACATGTGGGAAGACCCGTGATTGTGGTCGGACGTCGTGGATTCGGGCGTTGGGTCCTGATCGTGGATTCGAGAGCGTTGCTGTCACGCCCCGAGTCCGCCCAATTGTACGTGTTCTGCACTCCAACAGACCCCGCCAATCGGGTAAGGCCTTTTCCTACCCGAAGGAACGGTAAACATCCATATAACACAACAATGTATTCTGAGCTCAATATCAGAGTATTACAATCAATATAATTTAAAACTTTCATTCGATAACATACAGTTTAATGCGGAAATGAAAGCTAACAATAGTGACCATGCGTTACTTTAATACACTTTACTTTTCTGAACTTGCAAATAAAATTATTACACTTTCCTTTACATAAATTCCTCACCATACAAGGTCACTCATAATATATAAAATGGGATACCTCTGCTAGACCCTCTAGGTCTCTATGCTGCGGGGCCCTTGCCCGCGAGTCCCGTTACCCGCCGTCTGCCGCTGACACCGTCGCGATCGCTGCATCCATAGCTGAACCTTGGGGGGATCACCCAAGGGGTGGAGACTACGACCGGGTTCCCAGTGGTAATCAACCACCGAGAAAAGTGTCCTACACCACTTGGTCCACTGGAAGCAATATAATAGTGCTAGGAACTAAAATCCTCGAAATCAAAATGCAGCTATCAAAAATATATTCACTGTTTGTATGTACACATCGACCCAGCCTACTCTGTCTAGTCATACTAGGCTACTAAGCACCAACTCGCGCCACTAGGCCGCTGCATACAGGGTTCAACTAACCCGGCCATCTGGCCACTCTATTTTCTCTTATTCTTTAAATTCTGGTGCTTTAGTTCAAGTTAAACCCTCAAAAATTCTTATCCAACGGGCCCAAGCCCGGTAGTCCTGCTACCATAAGATAAGATTTCCAAGGTTGCCGATAACACCCGCAAGTGTTACCCCGTCCTACGGAAAACGTCCCGAACGGGTCACTGCCCGGGAGAGGGGTTACTGCCCGTACCTCCAACCTGGGCTGGTTTCACCGTAGGCCCGCGCCGTTTTATTTTTTTATATTTTCGTTACTCCGTCCTACGGAAGAAAGTCCCGAACGGTCTCTCTACCCGGGAGAGGGATACTGCCCGTACCTCCAACTGGGCTGGTTTCACCGTAGAATCTTTTATTTTCTTTCTTTTCTTTTACTTTAGTCTTAGCCTTTTTGCCTTTGAACACTTGCTTTCCTTTCTTATTCGAGCTATAGCTCCCATTTTGCCACGGGCAAATCTCTTTCTCTTTTTCTCTGAGCATTTAGCTCTTTACTTTTACTTTAAGCTTTCGAAGTACCTCGTCCGACGGGTCACTGCCCAGGGAGCCCTGCTCCACTTGACGAGTCTCAAATTCGAAGGCGCCATTTAAATTCTCTTTATGCTTTTTAGCCACTTTTAGCTTGCTTTTAACTTAAGCCTTTCGAAAGTACCTCGTCCGACGGGTCACTGCCCAGGGAGTCCTGCTCCACTTGACGAGTCTCAAATGTCGAAGGCGTCATTATTATCCTCTTTTCATTCTCTTATCTTAAGCAATTGCTTGTCTTGCTATTAACACTTTTTCATCCTTGCCCTAGGTCTTGCCACACGGGTAACCAGCGAGTCTCCTGGACTCTTACACATTTCACTTTCTTGTTTAAACTCAAATTGAAGTTAAAGTTATTGTCCATTTGCCCAGACACCCTATGACTCTCTAGGGTTATATTTGTTTAATTCTTTAACCTTGGGATCTTATCCCGCTCTCCTGATTCCTTACTGAATCCTAGAGTTAACTTAACTCTATTTCCTGTTCCACTTTATCTTAGAGTTACACTGACTCTATATTCCTTGTCTGTGAATTCAACACTCTACCTAGTTCACCTTAGGTTCCCTTTACCTAAGTTCCATGTCATACTTGCCCTTAGCGTTCCTGACTCTTGCTGATCACTAGTTCACCTTAGGTTCTCTTTACCTAAGTTCCATGTCATGCTTGTCATAGAGTTCCTTGACTCTATATTGATCACTCTATCAGTGTCCTTAGGTTATACCTGAAGACCATGCCACTCATCCACCCTAGGATAACTCCTAAGTTGATGTCACTCGTCAAACCCCTACACTAGGTTTTCTCCTAGTCTTACTACCAACAAATGTTGTTCCCTTATGTCAACGTGATTCCTAGGGTTATACCCTAAGCTGATCACAATCATATAGCTAATCCTTTTTCATGCATGCATTTATTTTCATCTTATTCATAAATAATAATTATCTCTACGCATGCATAATCATCATATATCTTTGGCAACCAACAGTTGCACTTTTCCTCTGTGTCCCTTTGCACATGCACATCTATTCCTCTATCTCTGGCAACCAACATTTGCACCTTTTTCATCTGAATCCATCTACACATGCAATCTTAATCATAATTACCTAACGCCTCTAACAGGCTACTATCATGCTTCGAATCAAAAGCAAAGGAGCAAGGGGAGAGGTCACCCATTTTCGGCAGAATCCCCCACCTTGTGGTGTCCCCAATTGCTTGTAGACACTTGCAATTGGTCCCTGCGCGATTCCACTTGTCTCCTCGAGCTTGCACGCAAAACGATGCACCTCCCTCGAGTCCGCACGCAAAACGGTGCACGTACCTCAAATCTGCACGCAAAACGGTGCATATTTTTCCTAGCCCTGCACAAAAAATGACGCATAATATTAGGATCGGCACGCAAAACTGTGCGCGACAACACGAACTGAACGCGAACGGTGCCCGTACCTCGAAACTGCACGCAAAATGGTGCATATCTGACTGTAGGGTTGCACACAAAATGGTGCAGATTTTTCCCTAGCCCTGCACAAAAATGATGCAAACCATCAGATTCTTCACGCGAAACTGCGCGCATTGGGTCCAACCCGCACGCAAAACGGAGCACCTACCCCGTATTGGCACGCAAAACGGTGCACACTCTAATATAGGGTTGCACGCAAAACGGTGCATATTTTTTCGGCCCTGCACGCAAAACGAGATGCATTATTAGAGGTCTGCACGCAAAACGGTGCCCGCTAGTCCAACCTGCACGCAAAAAGGAGTACATACCTTGTATTGGCACGCAAAACGATGCACGTTCCTTTTTCAACTTTGCACGCAAAACGGTGCTATTCTCCGGGCCTATGCCCAAAACTGCGCATACTTATCGAATCCGCACGCAAAACGGTGCATATTCTCCACGAGCGGCATGCAAAACGAGGCGCGCCCAAAATGCCGCGAAACTCGCGCAGTAAAACGGCACAGTAAAACTGGTTCCCTAACACGCACATAGGCATGGGGTCAAATCCATATCCAAAAGGAATGTAAAACTGCGACAAAAAATACCGCAAAATGGCACACGGGACCTACCTCAACAATGCCGTGAGTGTTCCCACGCTTCCATTCATCTCTTTGGAACACCCTGCCCGCGCTCCACTGGAGTCCACTGCTCGCTCGTGTGCCCTCGAAAACCCCGGGCGAAATCGCCCGGCGTTCGCCATCCTGTACGCTCGGTGAAGCCAACAGGGAGAAAAAGAAGGAAAATGGGGCGATTCGGGCCTAAATAGGCCATTTCCGGACTTTCGGCGCACCCTTTCGGGCGCACCGAAAACTTTCGGGCGGCTACAATAACTGGCCCGCCGTGGTCCACGCGTCCATGCTGCGCCAGCTGGGCGCCACGTCAGCAACCCGCTTCGGGCCACGATGAGGCGACACGTGGCCCTGGAACCCGTGCACCGCGACCAACGAACAGCGGCGGCCAACCAGGAGGCGACACGTGGACCGCACCACCTCCCCGCACTGACCCCGGCCGCAGCGTCCCGTCGCGTCAGCGCGTCACGTCGTGCTGACCGACGAATGGGAGGCCGACACGTGGCCTCCCCGCTGAACACCAGCTACAGTGCCGCGCGCGTGGTTCCCGACGCGCCCCGCTCCCTCGGTCAGAGCGGCCAATGACGGAGCGCCACGTGGCGCTCCCCCACCTACCACGCGCACCTCGGGCCGCGCGCCCCCGCGCCTCGTGCGGGAAAGGCTTGCCTCGGGATTCGTGCCCATGCCTCGGGATTCGTGCCCATGCCTCGGGATCCGTGCCAAACTGCCTCAGGATCCGTGCCAATTGCCTCGGGATCCGTGCCGCTGCCTCGGGATCCGAGCCACAGTAACTTCCGGGCGCGCTATAGTAACTTTCCGGGCGCATCGAAGTCCGGACCGGGCAGCTACAGTGACTGGTTCGCTACAGTGGAAAAACCCCGGTTCACTGCAGCCCGAAAAACCGATTTGCTACAGTACTTTCCGGGCGCCCGGTTCCCACTTTCGGGCACCCGAAACTCGGGCCCAAGCCCAGTTTCGCCCGTTTTCGTCCGTTCTTGCCCGTTTCTCGCCCGTTTTCCGCTCAAATTTGACGGGCAGCCACAGTTTAACTTAATTTACCTCCTGGCACTTAAACTTTTCAGTTTAGGCCCTCTCTGGGTTGCCAAAAGTCCCACTGTATTCGATTCGCTGGCGGAGCCCGTTCTCTCTATCCGGGTGTCCGATCAACGCGAAACTTTTACTATGCCATAAAAGACATTTACGGAGCTCCCGTAATTTTCCTCGGAATTTTCTGAGACTGTGAATTTTTCACTTACAATCTGGGCCCACTTTATCAGATAAGATTCAAGATCTCACATTCTAATCCCGATTTGGGCCCAATTCGTTTCCAGGTCATCCTTTACCCCAATAAATTCAATAAAATAGCATTTCATACCATTTTATTTACATTTATTTATATACCAAAATTCTGGTTCACTACAGTTGCGGAGCGAGCGGAGAAGATCTACTAGGAGCGTATGGAAAAGGTTGAGTCGTCTGTGAGTACGGTATATCACCTTGTACGTGTTTAATTCTAGTGGATTTCACCGTGTGATCGGTCCCGTGGTTTTTTACTCCGGTTTGGAGTTTTTCCACGTAAAAAATCTTGCGTGTTTATTTTATTTCCGCATTGGGTTTTATTGCGCAATGATTTTTGAGTGTTTAACGTTTACACCTATTCACCCCCCTCTAGGTGTTTTTTCCCCTATTTAGATCTAATTATATATAACCCAACAAGTGGTATCAGAGCGGGAATAGGGTTGTAAACAATGGTTGAAGGTGGAAACATCAACAAACCCCCGTTCTTCGATGGAACAAATTATGCCTACTGGAAAGTACGGATGAAAGCCTTTTTAATTTCCATCGACGAACGGGTGTGGCAATCAATTGAATTAGGATGGTCTAATCCAACTGAAATTCTTGCTGATGTTCGCACCATCAACCTAGGTCGAAATGGACCAAGGAAGAGATTGATTTACCCTCTTACAATGGCAAAGGGATTAACGCTTTATTTAATGCTTTGTCGCAAACAGAGTTCTCTCGCATCTCGGCATGTGAGACTGCGAAAGAAATCTGGGATGTTCTTCAAGTTACACATGAGGGAACTAACCTCGTGAAGATTCAGAAACTGCAAATGCTTAAGAGCAAGTTTGACTCTATTTTCATGGCAGAAAATGAATCGTTCACAGATTATTATACACGATTGCAAGATATCGTGAATTCATGTGCTAACTTGGGAGAGAAAATTCCAGAATTTAAAATTGTAAGAAAGATTTTAAGAACTCTTCCTGAAAAATTTCGATCCAAGGTTACGGCCATTGAAACTATTAAACACCCGGACGAAATCCGTGTAGAAGAATTAGTTGGTTCTTTACAAACATATGAAATGACATTTCCTACCTACTATTCTTCGGGAAAGGCATCCTCTTCTAAGTCTTCAGGTTATGCTTTGAAAACAACAAAAGAAGAAGACGCGGATTCATCATCCTCAGACGATGACGAGAACCTATCTATGGAGGACTTTGAGAAGCAGCTCGCTCTCTTAACATGGAAGTTTCGCCGAAATTTTCAGAGGGGTAATTCAAGCAAAACTCCATCCTTCGGAAAGTCGAAGAAAGGCAAGGGTTCTTCAAGTTACAAGTCAAGAAAGCAAGAGAATTTTTCAAAGGATAATAAAAGTTCAGAGGGACAAGTACAATGCTTCAAATGTCGAGGCTACGGCCACATTACAATGGAATGTCCAAATAAGAATCCGTCAAAGAAGAAAGCGATGCAAGCCGTCACTTGGGATGACACCTCATCGTCAAATGAGTCGTCTTCAAGTGATGAAGAAAATAACGCAACGGCGTTCAACGCGTCCACATCTTCACCCTTCATGTGCTTAATGGCAAGTACATTCGAGTCATTGTCCAACTCCTCCCATGTTGAAAAGAATGCAACGGATGATGAATCGGATAATTCTGAAGGTGAAGACTTTGCTCTTGCCTACCATAAGCTTTTGAGGGATTCAAAAAAACTGGCAAAGCAAAATAAGAGTTTGAGAGGGAGATTGCAGGATCTCGAAGAAGAAGCAAAAAGGGCATCTTCTCTCTCAAACGCTCTTGAAGCGGAAAGGGATAACCTGATTAAAGCAAATGTTTCCCTTCAAGAGTCCAATGAGCTATTCGAGAAGAATTATGTAGATATGGTGAACAAAGCGAATTACTTCTTGAAGCTCTACGGCGAGGCTCGACGGGAAAAATTGGAAATGACAGAGACCATTTTCCAACTCAAAGATGATTTAAAGTAATTTTCTTCTGGAAGGAGTAAGTTGGATAGGATTCTTGGTCTCGGTCAAACAAATCGGTTCGGCCTCGGATACACTCAAACTGGAGACATTCCTAGTTCGAGTGGGACAGTTTTTGTGCCCCAGTCGGTATCTCCTCCTCCGACACCGGAACTAACGACAAGCAACGACAACAAGCCTACTTCACCCTCATCGGGATCGTCAAGCACCAAGGTATGTTTTCGTTGTGGTATTGCAGGGCACATAAGGAGAAATTGCAAGAATGGAGCGAAAAGACCAAATCAAGTACATCTTGCAACTACTACCAATGAGTTCATTTCCCGCAAATCAAAGAAGGACCTTTCAAAAGGAAAGAACATTGGTAGTACATCAAACAAGACGACGACGTCAAGGAAAAGCGATGGATCAATCAAGACACTTTCACCAAAGGTATCAACTTCACAATCATTTCCGACGTACTCCAAAACTCGAAAGGTTTGGGTACGCAAAGGTGAAATTTTTCCTTGTCTTGTTGCTAATATTTCCTTGCATGCATATGATAATTCGTCTTGGTACCTGGATAGCGAATGTTCCCGTCATATGACCGGTGACAAAACTGCTTTTAAAATTTTGAGAAAATCTCCGGAGGACTTGTAGTTTTCGGAGATGGTCAATCTTCCAAAATTGTTGGAAAAGGAACTGTAGCTATTCCGGATGGCCCGGTACTGAATAATGTGTTATTTGTTGAAGGCCTTAAGACTAACCTCATAAGTATCAGTCAACTTTGTGACAATGGTTTTTCAGTTAATTTTTCATC
Source organism: Tillandsia leiboldiana (assembly GCA_029204045.2). Classification (NCBI taxonomy): domain Eukaryota; kingdom Viridiplantae; phylum Streptophyta; class Magnoliopsida; order Poales; family Bromeliaceae; genus Tillandsia; species Tillandsia leiboldiana. The sequence goes on from CM055071.1 coordinate 18,731,361, forward strand.
TATTGAATGTGTTGTAACTGATAAGGACCATGTTTTCTTTTTAAAGGGGGTTAGATCTGAAAACAATTGTTATGTTGTTCCAAATAAAATTTCTGAAAATTGTAACTTAGCCTCTTTGAATAATGAAACACTTTAGCATGAAAGGCTAGGTCACATAAACTTTAAGGAACTTGCTAGAATTTCAAACAAAGACGTGGTCAAGGGGGTTCCAAAACTTTCACTTAAACTAAACATTGTGTGTGGTGGTTGCCAAAAGGGAAAACAATCCAGGACTGCACACAAGAGCTTGAACCAAGTTGGTACTAAACGGCCTTTGGAACTATTGCACATGGATTTAATGGGGCCAACACGTCAACCATCTTTGGGAGGTAAATGGTATATTTTCTTATTAGTTGATGATTTCTCTAGATACTCATGGGTAGCATTTTTGAAAGAGAAAGCTGATACTTATTGATTCTTTTCAAGAGATTTGCCATCGTATTATGATTGAAAAGAATGAAAAGATCATTCGTGTTAGAAGTGATAGAGGTGGAGAATTCATAAATTCTAAATTCATTGATTTTTGCACTTCCAACGGCATTAAACATGAATTCTCAGCACCCTATACACCTCAACAGAATGGTGTAGTCGAGCGCAAAAACAGGGTTGTTCAAGAGATGGCACGTGTTATGCTTCATAGCCGAAATTTACCGTTATATTTTTGGGCTGAAGCTGTGAACACTACAGTCTATGTTATTAACCGAGTTTATTTGCGCCCGGGAACTTTAAATACACCATATGAACTATGGTTTTGTAGAAAACCGGATATCAAATATTTTCGTATCTTTGGGAGTCGGTGTTACATTTTACGTGACCGCGAAAATCTTGGAAAATTTGACTCTCGAAGTGACGAAGGGATTTTCTTGGGTTATTCTACAAATAGTAGAGCATATCGGGTATTTAACTTGGTATCTAAAACGATAGTAGAATCTATAAATGTTAAAGTAGATGAAGCTTTCCACTTTGCATCTAATAAATCTACCCCTGATATCTCTCTTGATGGTGATACTCCTGCAAATGCATCTTCTCATAACAATTCTTCCGATAATGATGATGCATCTAATGGTTCTTCAAGTTTATCTGATGTGCAGGAATCTTCTCATGTACCTCCGAGTACTCCGTTACCTCAAACGTTACGCATCTCCAAGGATCACCCGGAATCTAATATTATTGGAGACCCACAAGAAGGAGTCAGGACTCGGAGACAGTTGGTTTGTGGATTCGCTTGTTACGTTTCCTTAATCGAACCAAAGAACGTTGATAAAGCTCTTCAGGATGACTACTGGATTGAAGCAATGCAGGAAGAGCTCCATCAGTTTGAACGCAACAAAGTCTGGGAATTAACGACGCCTCCGAAGCAACACAATGTGATTGGTACTAAATGGATTTTCAAGAACAAGAAAAATGAGGATGGTACCATCATCAGGAACAAAGCACGTTTAGTTGCTCAAGGCTACTCTCAAATAGAAGGTATAGACTTTGATGAAACTTTCGCCCCTGTAGCTAGACTCGAGTCCATTCGTATCTTATTCGCTATTGCTTGTCACTTTAAAATAAAACTCTTTCAAATGGACGTTAAGAGCGCGTTTTTAAATGGGTTTTTAAATGAGGAAGTTTATGTGGCTCAACCGAAAGGTTTTGTAGACTGTAAACTACCTAACCATGTTTTTCGTTTGAAAAAGGCTCTTTACGGTTTAAAACAAGCACCGCGAGCGTGGTACGAAATGTTGACAAAGCACCTTTTGGAGAAGGGCTATACTCGAGGGGGAGCAGACAGGACTCTCTTAGTGAAGCATTATCAAAATAACTTTATTGTTGCATAAATCTATGTTGATGACATTGTATTTGGAGCAACAAAGGATAATGATGCTTCTAAATTCGCTGAAACCATGGAAAGCGAATTTGAGATGTCAATGATGGGCGAACTGACATACTTTCTTGGATCGCAAGTGAAACAAAATGATGAAGGCATCCATCTGTGTCAATCCAAGTATGCAAAGGAGTCGGTAAAGAAATTCGGATTAGAAAATTCTAAAGATTTTCCGACTCCTATGGGAACTAGCAATAAGGGATTAGGAAGTGAATCTCTTAGTGAGAATGTAGACGAGAAACTTTATCGCAGCATGATTGGAAGTCTACTTTACCTCACAGCTAGTCGCCCGGATAGATCCTTTAGTGTTTGGATTTGAGCGAGATATCAATCAGCACCAAAGGAGGTTCACCTGAAAGTGGTGAAAAGGATCATCCGGTACATCAAAGGAACCATTAATTTCGGAATTTGGTATCCTATGGGAACAAATCTAGATATTGTTGGATATTCAGATGCCGATTGGGCAGGATCTGTGGATGATCGAAAAAGTACGAGTGGTGCATGTTTTTATCTTGGCCATTGCCTTGTTGCATGGCATAGTAAAAAGCAAAACTGCATTGCACTCTCGACTGCCGAAGCGGAATATATCTCAGCGGGTAGTTGTTCAACTCAACTCATTTGGATGAAAAGCGTGTTGAGTGACTTCCGGATTTCAACAACTTCGGTAACTGTTTTATGTGACAACACTAGTGCTATAAACATTTCGAAAAACCCTGTGTTGCACTCAAGAACAAAACACATTGAACTTAGATATCATTTTCTTAGAGAGCTAGTTGAATCAAATATTCTTCAAATTTCCTACATTTCAACTGAAGATCAATTAGCTGACATTTTAACAAAACCTTTGGATCAAAAATGTTTTATTCATTTGCGTAAAGCAATTGGAATGCTTTCCTTGAAATAACCTCTTTTTGAAACTCTTGTTTAGGTTAGGTTTTGTTTTTGTGTTTTTGTTCATTATCTATGCTTAGACATAGAACACTAATTGAGCATATGTCTTATTGACTTTAGTAGCATCTTTTCGTTTATTTAGAAATTTATTATGCTTTGGATATCATAATAATTCATTTGATGCAATGATCATTTATGTGAATTAAGTCATCTTTGTGTTGATCGAAGTCAATTTCTCTCTCGATGATCTCTTGGTATAGTTTTTATCTTATTTGACTATTTAGTCGAGTATGAAATCGAGATCAATATTTGGTTGAATACTTTATATCTTAAATAATTGATAGCCAATTGAGGGGGAGTCAAAGAAAAAGTGTTATGCTCAAAAAATGTGGAAAGAGTTACATCCCAATGAGGAGTGTGAAAACTACCACCACATGGAGGAAAGAGCTACCACCTCGGTCGTCCGAGTACTGTGTGCAGCTACCACATGTATACCAAGCATGGTTGTTCAAGTTGATTAAATAAAATGCTTTTTGGAATACTTGACTCTATCAAATTCCAAGGTTGGTATAAGGTGGGGATTTTATTGAAAGATGCTCAAAGAGCCACTCCTTACTATAATTTGACTAGATATATTATTTAACTTATCTGGGATTTCAAACATCTATTGATCTTGGTATTTCATTTTCTTTACCAAATTGATGATTTGATAAAGGCATTACTCATAAGATCATGATAGATGTAATTGAAGTTGTTCAACTTTAAGGGATTTAATTTTTATAAATTTTCATTTCATTAATTGGCTATTATTGATAGATTTAGTATAATCTATTTCTTTTGATATGAAATGATGGTTTTTGGTTAAAGTTGATACACAAAAGTGCTTACAATCTTTTTCTGGATTTTCTAGAAATTTTCTTTTTTTTTTTTCTGAAGAAAAAGGTTGGAGCCGATCCGGATTGGACAAGCCGATCCGGATCCCGAACGCAGGTATTTCCTGCGGGTAGCCGATCCGGATTGAAATCTCGATCCGATCCGGATCACGGCTAGGGTTTATATGAAACGAAGGGGATTTTGATTTTATTTTCATCACAAGCATTTGTTTCTAAGCTTCCAAACTTTCTCTCTCTAAAAAGCAAGGATCTTGGAGCCCTCTAAACTAATTTTCTTCAATTCGAAGTAAGTTTTCTTGATCAAAATCTCATTTTTTTCACAGCTTTTCTTATTTTTCCTCAAAATGTGATGACTTTCTTGCATCTTTTTCGTTTGTGGATGGTTTTTGATCAAACTTCTTTTGAAATAAGAACTCTGGGAACATTAGTTTTGATTATATGCTAGGTATTCTCCTGATTAACGGATTTTTGGGCTTCGTTTTCTGAAAATTTGGTTTTAGGGCATATAATAGGAATTTTTGAAAATTATAGAATTGATCTATTTTTAAAATTCTTTTTGGAAAACTAATTTGATTCTTAGTCTCTCTACACGATTATGATTGTTTGGGTATAATTTTTTCAAATTTTTGAAAATTAACAATTCTTCGTGTTCTTGAGTTGTTGCTCACAGGATTTCTTTTCACAAGTAATAGCAACAATGACGTTTTCATGGATCATCTTTCTGCTAGTCGCAATAGTACACACTCGAGCAACAAACAAACTGAAAAGAGCTAAGAAAACTCAACGAAAAGGTGAATTTCTTCTTGTCAGCGATTCAGAGGCTGAAGCAGATAATCAAGAAGTAGATTGGGACAAATTGACGGATGATGAATCAATGCCTGTTCAACCTAAGCAAAAGAATTTCGACACATCAAAAGGAAAAGCACCTATGACTTCACCAACCATCTCGGTGAAAAGGAAACGACTAGCTCGACGCTTTGGACAAGCACGAGATGTTGATATTAACACACCATTAGTTCCTGATTCTCCGCCTCGCTTGGAAGATGTGTTCATTAATGCTGACCGTCTTAGGGCATTTGAACGTCGAGAATGCATCGGAGAAAGACATGTGAATATTGGTGCCCTCCGAGATCACTCACCGGAGTTCGGGATGTTAATTGAACAAGCTAATCTTATCCAAGTTTGCAGATTCCCGAAATTACTTGGGTATTGTTTGCATCGTGTGAGAACTTTTTACTCAAATGCGAGACATCTTCAGGAAGATGAACACGGTTCGATGCAATTTTACACAAACATCCAAGGGATGTCAATGTCACAGCACAAAAGGAACAAGCTGAACCATGCCAAGAGGACACAAAGAATATCCTTCGAACTGAAACTGAATCAGAAGACGAAAAAGATTGGGACACATTTCTTCATGAAGTACAATAAGGTATTGATGACGCAAATAAGTTTTACCTAAAGAACAAGAAGTTGATGAAGTCTTCCTCAACAATCAAGCAGTACACAAGGAAAAAGAATTCGCGAGACAATGGAATTCAAATCAATCAACCTCGTGACACTTCACATTCTATGCCAAGAAGATCTCCTTGGAATGAAGGTGAAACTGCACCCTCAACTGTCACACAACGTTCTTCAACCTCCAGAAGAACCGACCAAAAAGCAAACTTAGTGTCTTCCATCAATCAAGAACAAGAAAAACTGGCTATGGAACTAAGACAGATGTCCACGGACATATATAAGATGAAACAGGAATGTTCTAAGATTTCGGGAATGCTTAAAGGAATTTTGAACAAACTGGGATATAGTGCCTCAGATAATTCAGACTCAGATAACTAAATGTTGTCTGATTTCTTGTGCAGGTTTTAGATTTAGTTTTCACATTTTCTGAACTTTTAACTCTCCTTACGTTTTGTATTTTTGGCTTGATTTTGTGACAAAAAGGGGGAGAGAGAAACGAACAATGAATGATGAACAATGATATGTGAACTCTGAACTTTGAACTATGAAGGTAAGTATCACAACTTGTGGTTTTGTATTGTGTTTAAATGCATGCCCCGACTAACTATTTGACTAATTATTTGGGCATGTACTATTACTAACAAGTTGCTTGATTACTAACAAAGTTATGACATCTTGAATTTTGTTGTTTAGAAGATATGTCGATGTTTTATTGTTGATCCTATTACATATCTAAATTCGTAAAATGTCATAGTGAGTATAAACTCTATCTCTGTTAGGTTTTGAATGCTAAAAATTCTTGAGGTATCTAACGATCTTGTTTTGTCAAGAATTGCTTCTTTTTGCAGAGAGTACAGATGTCTAAGTCTAGAGTCTGTTTTAGGAGTTTATCTCATGTATTTTATTTTGGATCTCTATTGTAAATTTTTGTTGTATGGTGATAGCAACAAAAATATCTTTTTGAATTTTCTTTAGTGGATTTGTGTTTTGTCACGAAACCGCCAAAGGGGGAGATTGTTAAGGAATTTGTTTTGGCGCATTTCGTGAAAGTATTTAAGTCTTGAAGATTGAAGATGAAGAAGTTTGGATCATGTAACTCAATCTCAAGAAAGAAGAATTCAAAAGGATCAGGTATGTTTAACTAATTATTTTTGGTGATCCGAATACTTTTTATAGTGTAGAAACACTTGGATGAATTTTTAATTGCATAAAAATCAAAAACTGGACATGGGACATGTTCAGGATCCGGATCAGACATTCCAATACGGATCCCGAAGGGTGTTAGTTCATATGCAAATTCAATCCGGATCCAAGCCCTTTATGATCCGGATCCCGAACATGGGTTTTTGCTGAATTGTATGAACGATCCGGATCAGGCACTTCGATCCGGATCCCGAACCTTTGTTTTTCAGGAAACTGTCTGTCTCGTTACTGCAATCCGGATCGCCGAAATCCGATCCGGATCGTCGTCCTGAAAAATCCCAGAAAAGGTTAGTTTTTTATTCTTATCTTCTTCCAACGGTTTCTAACCTATAAATAGACCCTTTAATTCATCTTTTAGGGTACGACGCAAAAAGCGAAAAATACGACCGAAATAAAAAAATCCACATATAGAGAAGAAAGGAAATACTAGATTTAATTCTATGTTTCTTCATCTATATTATTAATTTGATTCTAGGTTTTCCAAACTCAGATTTTGAGTAGAATCAAATTAATGAATACTTAGATGGTATTTCCGATCTATTTCTAATCTAAGTATTCGGCGGATCATCACCACCCAAAAACAACGATTTTTCCAAAATCGGCGCGTGGACTCGTGTGGCCTTGTGGATTCAAGGTGCAACCGCTCTCGTGGATTCGGAGCGAGGTACGTTCATGGATTCGAAGCGTGCTATTGGGTGAAGACCGTGGATTCGGTCGGACGTCGTGGATTCGGCGTTGGGCGCTGATCGTGGATTCGAGAAGCGTTGCGGAGCGAGCGGAGAAGATCTACTAGGAGCGTATGGAAAAGGTTGAGTCGTCTGTGAGTACGGTATATCACCTTGTACGTGTTTAATTCTAGTGGATTTCACCGTGTGATCGGTCCCGTGGTTTTTTACTCCGGTTTGGAGTTTTTCCACGTAAAAATCTTGCGTGTTTATTTTTATTTCCGCATTGGGTTTTATTACGCAATGATTTTTTGAGTGTTTAACGTTTACACCTATTCACCCCCCTCTAGGTGTTTTTTTCCCTATTTAGATCCAATTATATATAACCCAACAGGATGCCATGACGTTGGTACGCGGCAGTGATACCACGTTGTGAGTACACAACGGTGAGGGTTCTATGATAGTTTGAGCACAGACAGGTTGGGATTGTTTTTCGGCAGATGCCTTTGTGAGAGTGGTAGCTTTGTGGGGCCTTTTAGCCGAAGGCGGTGCCCAGGTGGTGTTCAGGATCCAGTAAGGGCATTGTGAGCTTACACCGCGGTCAAATGGATTGACTATTGCCCTGTCGTCTTTAGGATTTGAGGAATTGAGAGTTCCAGCGGTGGTTGGACGGGTTGGCAGCCGAACCCGTCGTGGATATTTGGATTTATTTCCGAAGTGGCTTAGAGCTTGGGAAACACTTGAGGATAGTGCGGCAACTTCTAAGAAGGGAGAAGTTGGTTGTCTGGTTGGAAGAGCTTGTACTTGACTTCAAAGGGGTCTGTGGATAGGCCATGTGATTTCAGCTGCAAGAGTGTCTGTAGACCCAACGAAGAGTAATGCCGTTGGGAATTAGCCTAAGCTTACGATTGTGGCAGAGGAAAGAGGCTTTTGGACTATGCAAGGCCAGTGTAGCTTGGAAGAGGCAAAGCTGAGGAGGAAACCGGCATTAATATAGATGTTGCCTGTGATATAGAGAGCATAGAGTTATGCAGAGACTCTTGAACCTGAAGTACTTGGTTACTCAGGATGATTTGGGTTGAGGCAACGCCGGTGGATAGAGTTATTAAGTTGTATGAATGGTATACTATAGTATTATCCCGGCGAGGACATTATAATCAGTATGCCTTGACTAGGCAAGCAATGCAACCATGGAACGAGGTGTTAGATCAGTGGTTGCCTTTCTGCAACTTAGAATTGAGAGCTAAGGGTTGAGTGTTATTCCAATGTTGGAATTTTTCCCCTGTGGATGGTGTGAGAGCCGTGTTGTGGTAGTTGAGCATTTTATTGCTAAGGAGAAACGGAGGTTATATGCCGATTAAAGGCATAGAGTGTTGGTTTTGGGAACCTTGATCTGAAAAAAAAAAAAAAAAAATCCACTATCCGCAGGGATATGTAGATTCGAGTTACGCGGGGAATTTGGTCCGCGAGTTTCTATCTGGCCGGAAGAGGTATTGGTGATCACCTGTGTGACACCCCCGGAATTTGGATTAGTCCTATATATAAATGATATAATAGGACTAAATCTCTAACCCGGCTATAGCATTTTGGATGGTAGCAAAATCCAAGAGGAACATGAGAGTTAAGCGTGCTAGAGCTAGAGTAGTTCTAGGATGGGTGACCCCCTGTGAAGTGGGGCGTCACAGTTGGTATCAGAGCCATTCACCAGCCGGAAATGTGAGATGAGTCTCGGCTGAGCTAGGGTTTTATAGCGGGTAGAGCGAGGCTCCCCGGCTAATGACCGTTGTGGGTGGAGTGCAGCTCCCCACAAGGTCGGCTAAGGCTAGCGAGACGAGTCTCACATCGCCTGGTGCTTGTGAGTGTGCTTGAGCCTGACGTGGACGTCAGGGCTTAAAGGGGGGAAGAATGTGACACCCCCGGAATTTGGATTAGTCCTATATATAAATGATATAATAGGACTAAATCTCTAACCCGGCTATAGCATTTTGGATGGTAGCAAAATCCAAGAGGAACATGAGAGTTAAGCGTGCTAGAGCTAGAGTAGTTCTAGGATGGGTGACCCCCTGGGAAGTGGGGCGTCACAACCTGCATGTTTTGAAATTTCGCTGCCTTGGATTTGGTTGAGGATTTGTGTTATCAGGAGCAGCCGATGAAAATTCTTGCTGGTGAGGCAGAAGAATTGTGCAGTCGAGTTATACCTTTAGTGAAGATTCAGTGGAGCCATCATGATGAGTGAGGATGACCACCTGAGAGCCTGAGGAGAAGTTAGGGATCTCCTATCCACATATGATTGAGACACCCTCCTGAGTTATGGGTTTATTCTGGTTTCGAGGACGAAACCTTTTTAAGGAGGGGAGAGTGTAGAGTACCGGGACTTTGTAGAGTGTACCGACCTCGCAAGATGGCGTGGTGTGGAGAAATCGCCTCGGGCGTGTTCCATATATGTTTACAGATGAATTCGGGTTGAGTCGGATCGGTGTGGAAGCCCCAGCTAGAATCGGAGTTTTTCCGGGCATTGTGTGCCATTAGAGGACTGGTTTGTTAGAGCCGCGACTCCACTGTTGTTTGCAGAAAAATTGGGAAAGGTTTGGAACATGTGTATTTTCAGATTATAGCGGAGTTCGGAAAGTTCCGGACTGATGCGGAGGCCACGAGGGCAAAAAGTGAGTTGGAGTGGGATTAATTTGGATTAATTAATTAATTAATTAATCTTTTAAGTGTTGCATGTGAAGGGAATTAGAGAAGGAATTAGAGAATAAGAATGTGTGTGAGAGGGAGGTCTTGGCTTGGAGTTGGTGTTGGTGTTGGAGGGGTTTCTTTGGGTTCTTATTCACCTTGCACCATACACCATGCACCACACCTCCTTAATTAGGCCACTTAATTAGCACCATGCCATGTCATCACCTTCTCCAAATGTGAAACAGAGGAAAAAATGTGAAACAGAGGAATTGGAAATTGAGGAAGAAAGAGAAGAAGAAGATGAATTGAGGGGAAGCGAAAGAGGTTTTTGATGGTGTTGACGGTGCGGATCTTCTGCTAATAGCCGCGTGGAGCCGAGCGGAGCGCACGCGCGTCGAGCCTCATGGAGGTGTTACGGAATTTGAGTTGGCGTAATTTCGTGAAAGGTTCAAGTCTTGAAGATTGAAGGTGAAGAAGGTTGGATCATTTAAGTCAATCTCAAGAAAGAAGAATTCAAAAGGATCAGGTATGTTTAACTAAAGATTTTTGGTGATCCGAATACTTCTTGTAGTGTAGAAACACTTGGAAGAATTTTTCATTGCATAAAAATCAAAAAACTGGACATAGGACATGTTCAGGATCCGGATCAGATTGTTCAATCCGGATCCCGAAGGTGGTTCGTTCATACACCAGTTCAATCCGGATCGTAGCTTCCCTTGATCCGGATCCCGAACATTGAGTTTACCATTTTCCTTGAACGATCCGGATCAGGCTTCGCAATCTGGATCCCGAACGTTGACGTTTGGTGAACTGTATGAACGATCCGGATCAAGCACTTCGATCCGGATCCCGAACCTTCGTTTTTCTGGAATTGTCTGACTCGTTACGACGATCCGGATCACAGCTAATCCGATCCGGATCGCCGTCCGTAAAATTTCCAGAAATGGTAGGTTTTTGATTCTTATCTCCTTCCTAGGGTTTCTAACCTATAAATAGACCCTATGATTCTTTTTCTAGGGTGAATCCAGTTAATCCAAATAGAGTCGTCATAATCAAATATCATCTTATACGGCCCTAGATCCACATATAGAGAAGAAAGGAAATCATTAGATATTACTCTATGTTTCTTCATCTATATTGATTAGTTTGATTCTAGGTTTTCATACTCACATCTTGAGTTGAATCAAACTAATGAATACTTAGAAGGTATTTCCTATCTATCTTTGATCTAAGTATTCGGCGGATCATCACTGTCACGCCCCGGGTGTAAACCAGAACCCGGGCCCGTCCACAGATCCGCCGTGCATACGGAATTTTCCGTGTACACGAAGCGCTGATAACCTGCTCAGATATAAACAAGTAATAAAGGAGCATAAAACAGAGCTAAACTAAAACTAATACAACTCAGACAAATGCTGGAAATGAGAGTACAGTAAGCTCTCAGAAATATACAAGTGTCTCTCCCAGCTCACGAAATATATACAACCAGCTGGCCGCAGCCAGACCCAAAATAAAAGGAAAATACAACCGTCTGAGTGTACTGGGGATACATCAAAACTACTAAACTCGAACTCGGGCAGTGGCTAGCTAATCAGCGATCCTCTTACCTCGATCCAGGGAAGAGGGTCCCGCAACTCCCGCAGAGAACTCTGCAAAACAAAGGGGAACAGAAAAGAGAAAACAGTGGGGGGTGAGAACTACTATAAAAACAGTAGCCTCCCCTAGTGGGTAGACCTCAAACTCAGACATGCCCTGTCACGCCCCGGGGTCGAAACTGCGACCCGGGCTCGCTAACAGATCCGCCATCTGTACGGAAACTGCCGTACAGACGAAGCGTCTAGCCTGCAAAAGACAAAACTACAGCTACACAGATATCAGAGCGGATAAAAAGCTGTACTATAAATTTTTTTCTCAACTACAAAGCTGCTACAACACATAGCCTATCTCCCAAAATCAGATGATACAAAAAGAAGTGCACCTATACAACATCTACAAATCCAAGGGGAGATAGCTAAACAGGGAACATAACCAACTCCCACAATCCGGGATGGTACATCTACCTCTCTCTAAAGTAACAATGCTGGTAGGGAACTATCACGCGACTCCCTGTCCTCGGTCCGTCCAGTCAAGCACAGCAGGAACGGAAGAAAGCCTCAGCAACCTGTCACCGACAGAGGGTGTGAGAACTACATCCTACAGTAGTTCTCAGTGGGTACCGTCTCCAAGAACCACGGTCTGCCCACTAAGTCTTGCAGAGGCATAAGATAGAGAAAGGAATGATAATAAGATAAATAAGCTGGAAAAGAATCTACAGCTATCATGCCTCTATCTACTATGCTCAATAAGAAGAGACTATGGATGATGGAATGCAGTCACACACTGCTGACAATATGTCACAAGTACTAAGCCCAAGACGATCTACTATGACACATGCTACGCCATCACTCCCTCAGTATATCTCGAATCTCAGCGACTGCCCACCCGGGTCCAGTCGAGTCAAGCCTGCGCCCCCTGGTGTATCAACCAGGGTGTCCCAACGGACAAACTCAATATCTCACACAGTGACCCCATGGTAGCACGGCCAGGGGTATCAAGCGACCACTAGTATATGAACTAGGCGCATCATCGCAGCCTCGTCAGGCTCGGTATCATCATCGCAGCCTCATCAGGCTCGGAATCATCAACGCACCCGGGGCGTGGTTCGAGGGGTGCGACCCCACCGAACTCAAGTATCTCATCAGTATCACTGTCTCACAAGTGGCTCCTGCAGGCTGTGGTCCTCGATCAAACAGATCGGTATCTCGATGCTCAAAGCACAAACTCAGTCGGAGAACCCTCCATGACTCAATCTCACAACACTGACCCACTCAACAAAGGTACTACACAGCTGGGACCACCGTCTCTCCCACGGCTCCCACAACACCACTCCACTGAACTCAACACTCAACTCACGGCCGGAGCTACTCCACGGCCAGATCTACGAAGGGTCCGAAACCCAGGGAGACTAACATCTACGTCCCCAAGAGAGAAAGCAGCCCTTAGAACCCAGATCACTCGAATCCACTCGAGTGGATAAGTTTATAAGAAACCATGTCATTTATTTCAGAAAATCATTCGATCTGAGAGAAAGCCATCTTTATAATGATTTTTAGTCTTTTTAGGAAAACCCTTTGAAATCAAGTTTTATGCCCAAGCCTCGAAGAGCTGACGCCTTCGTCCCAACGGACGAGAACAGACTCAGACAACCTTGCGAGGCTTGGAAGAAACATTGGCTGACTAAAATCATGTATTTATCCAAAAAGGTTCTGGGTTCAAGGTCCTGCTAACACACGAGCACCACGATCCCAACCTGGTGGTGATGAGAAGAACAGTGGAAAGGAAAACCCCCGGGACCACCGTTTATCTGAAACGGTTCCCCAAAACACTAACACTGGCCTAACCCAGCCACCAGACCCCACTCGCCCCCCCCGGGCCCGAGTGCAACACCCATCCCACACACTCTGACCACTCCGCCCACTACCCGGGCGAGGAAACTCTAAGTCCCGAAGGATATGAAAAGTGCGGGATGTCTAAAGCATAAAGGAACCTAGCCCAAATTAAGGTTCACAAATGGTCTGGTCAAACTCATGCACATATGACGGGGGTGCTAGTTAAGTTCCAAGAAAACACTTAAACTAGCATGCAATCCTAACACAATAGAATTAGAAGAAAGCCCGTAGACTTGGAGAGAAAACCAACCCACCTTAGAAAGCCTCCAATTGCTCGTCGACACTTGCAATTGGCTCAGCGGGCTTACCTGGCCTCCAAGGGGTCCGCACGCAACACGAAGTCCGATGCCAGAATCCGCCCGCGAAACGAAGCACGCAGCGACCAACCACACGACCGCGCGCCCCGCGGAACAAAAACCGCACCGCACGCTGCCAGAAGCGAAGAAATCGCAAAATCAATCCACACAGTCAAAACCGAGCATCCGACGGCGAAAAACAGCTTCCGTCGGCGAAAACAGCCTCCGTCAGCGAAAACCAGCGCCCGACGGCGAAAAACAGCTTCCGTCGGCGAAAACAGCCTCCGTCAGCGAAAACCAGCGCCCGACGGCGAAAAACAGCACGCGGCGGCAAAAACAGCTCCGTCGGCGAAAAAACAGCGCCCGACGGCGAAAAACAGCACGCGGCGGCGAAAAACAGCTCCGTCGGCGAAAAACAGCTCCGTAGGCGAAAAACAGCGCGCGGCGGCGAAAAACAGCTCCGTCGGCGAAAAAACAGCGCCCGACGGCGAAAAAACAGCACGCGGCGGCGAAAAACAGCTCCGTCGGCGAAAAACAGCGCCCGACGGCGAAAAACAGCACGCGGCGGCGAAAAACAGCTCCGTCGGCGAAAAACAGCGCCCGACGGCGAAAAAAACAGCGCCCGGCGGCGAAAAACAGCACGCGGCGGCGAAAAACAGCTCCGTCGGCGAAAAACAGCGCCCGACGGCGAAAAACAGTACGCGGCGGCGAAAAAAACAGCTCCGTCGGCGAAAAACAGCACCCGACGGCGAAAAAACCGCTCAAAAAATCAGCTTTGCGAAAATCCTGCGAAAACCGCTCGCGAAAAACTGCCAGAAATCTGCTCGACGGCGAAAAGGCAGCAGCCGACGGCGAAAAACAGCGGCCGACGGCGAAAAACAGCGGCCGACGGCGAACCACGGGCTCCGACGGCGAAAACACGGCGCCGGCACGCAAACCGAGGAGTCGCCTGCCGTCCGGGAGCACGCCGCGCGGCGAAAACCCAGCCGCGCGACGAGGGAGGCCCGCCGCACGGCGCCCGACGAAGCAGCGCCGCGCGGCGACCGCTGCGCGGTGCCGGAGCGCACCGCGCAGCGCCCAGCGGCGCTGCGCGCGGCCGCGCGCAGCCCGCCGCGCGCGCGCGGCCGCTGCGCGCAGCCCGCAGCGCTGCGCGCAGCAGCGCAGGCCCGCGCACGCCTGCGCGCGGCCCGCGCGGCCCGCGCAGGCCCGCGCGCGGCCCTGCCGCGCGCGGCCATGCCGCGCGCACCTGCGCGCGGCCAAGCGGTGCCGCGCGCACCCGCGCGCGGCCATGCCGCGCGCACCTGCGCGCGGCCAAGCGGTGCCGCGCGCACCCGCGCGCGGCCCTGCCGCGCGCACCCGCGCGCGGCCAGGCGGCGCCGCGCGCACCTGCGCGCGGCCCTGCCGCGCGCGCCTGCGCGCGGCCAGGCAGCGCCGCGTGCAGCACTTTGCTGCACGCGGCGCCGCGCCCAGCGGCACCTCGCCGCAGGGTGCTGCCAAAAGCAGCACCCTGGCGCCGCGCGTGCGCCGTTGCGCGCGCGCGCGGCCGCCGGCGACGGCGAAACCCAGAATTTCCGGAAAAACTCCAATAAATTCCAAAAAAAATCCGTAAAATCCCATTTAAACCAAAAATCCCCTTTTTAGCACTTAAAATTCAATTATAAAAAATCCCAAAAGCTCAAAAACTCCAAAAACCTCAAAAAGGAGAAATTGCTTACCTCGTTGTCGCACGCCGCACGCCCACGAGCTTCGCACGGCCTCCAACGGCGAGTCCAAAAAAATCCAAAAAGCTCCAATCCCTTTTCCTTCTTTTTCTTCTTCTTCCTTCTCCTCTCTTTTCTTTTCCTTTCTTTCTCTTTTCCTTTCTTTCTCTTTTCCTGCTGCAGAGGGAGGCTGGGGCCACTTTATATAAAGCATAAGCTTTATTAATTAAATCCACTAATTAATTAATTCCAATAATCCAACTCCAACTCACTTTTTGCCTTCGGGCTCTCCGCCGCTGCCCGGAACCTCCCGAACTCCGCTGTAAATTGAAAATACACGCGCTCACAGCTTTTTCTCTCCAAAAAGCTCATCCGTTGAGGCGGGGTGCTCAAATCACTTACCGGCTCCAAAATTGCCAGTTCCAACTCACTTTTTGCCTCCGGGTCCTCCGCGTCAGTCCGGAACCTCCCGAACCTCGCTGTAAATCAAAAGTACACGTGTCCACAGCTTTTTCTCTTCAAAAAGCTCATCCGTTGAGTCGGGGTGCTCAAATCAATTACCGGCTCCAAAATTGCCAGTTCCGACTCACTTTTTGACTCCGGGTCCTCCGCGTCAGTCCGGAACCTCCCGAACCTCGCTATAAATCAAAAGTACACGTGTCCACAGCTTTTTCTCTTCAAAAAGCTCGTCCGTTGAGTCGGGGTGCTCAAATCAATTACCGGCTCCAAAATTGCCAGTTCCGACTCACTTTTTGCCTCCGGGCCCTCCGCGTCAGTCCGGAACCTCCCGAACTTCGCTGTAATCTGAAAGTACACCTGTTCCACGTGTTCCTGAATTTCCGGCGCTCCACGGTGAAGTCTGAAATTCCCAATCTCATCCTCAATCGGCCTACAAAGCCCGGAAAAACCCCGAATCGAGCTGGAGCTTCCGCGTTGATCCGAATCAACCCGGCATCAACTGTAACCTCAGATACAACATGCTCAAGGCAACTCTCTGCTCCAAGTCATCTGTGTGGCCGGCGCGCTACCCAATGCCCCGGTACTTTACATTCTCCCCTCCTTCAAAAGGTTTCGTCCTCGAAACCAAAACACACACCCTACCCCAAGAAACTTACATCGGGAATATTATCAACTCCCACTCTCTCTCAAAAGAAAAGCAACCGAAAAAAAAAACGCAAAGTCCAAAATTTCCAAAGGAACGATGCCTTCACCCCGATCAAACAAGAACCGGTTCCCGCATCGCCTCCATTTCTGGAGTAGTCCTTCGAAATTTTTCGCTCCGCCCGTTATTTTCGGTGGTAAAACGGGAAAACAAGGAGAGAGAGATGTTGAAGTTGTCCCTGCTGTGGCCGTAACCCAAAACCATAGTCCACCAACTCAACCAAGTAGGGGTGCAAAACTCTGATCTCAACCACAAGGAAAGGAAGTCATACCAAGTACCAAGCGATCCGCTAACCTGGCGCTCACCAATCGGCACCCAACTCATCCTCTCGGCTCTCAGGTGGTCGCTCTAACTCAACATACTGGCATCGCCGAACCTTCACTGGGTAAACTCAACCGTAAATTCCATAACTTCACAAGTAAGAATCTCTTCGGTTGCTTCAGATAGCTCAAATCCTTGTTCGACTCCAACGAAGAAAGCCGATAAAGTGCGCGGGTTCAATTACACTTCTTCCTACCAGACGAAAATCACGGTCCAAACTCCCCGCGTAAACTCAAGTCTATAAACATAACCTCTGCGGCTGGTGGCTTCCAAAAGATCGAAGTCTCCAAAAGGCAAAAACTCCTCCGTTGCTCCTTAGCAACCAAAACAATCAAGTCTCGCAGGTACATCCCTCGATTAGGCAACCAACAACTCCCCCCCTTGGAGTTGCTGCCCTAACCTCCAGTGATCTTGAAGCTCTAAGCCACTTCGGAAGCAAATCCAAATGTCCACGACGGGTCTGGCTGCTAACCCGTTCCAACACAGCTGGAGAACTCGATTCTTCAAATACTAACAATCGCAGGCCTCAGTCCATCCACTTGACCGCAGGGCAAGCTCAAAAAGCCTCTACCGGGTTCTGAACACTAATCGGGCACGGCCCACGGCTGCAAGGTTCCATAACCATGTCGACCACTAACTCGGTCTCCAATCCACTATCTCGGCACCTCAACCGCCGAGAACCTCCAGGTCTCTGTCTCCTCTGAGACACAGATCCTGGGGCTGGCACCATGGCAACCTCGATCCACTCCGCCAACCCGAACTCAGGCCATACCGGAAGACTCTCTCTCTGGAGCTGGTCCCTCAATCACCGTCCCTCCTGGACGTGATCAGTGATCCTCGGCCAATCCATCGCACATGCCCAATCGCTGCATCTACGGTCGGCACTCGCCGAGAATACACAATGAGATAAATATCCAGGTGCCGTCCCCTCTCAACATAAACAACCCCGAAGCCTCAACCTGGGTGACAAGGGGCCCACTACTCAACCTTCGCGGAAACTCGCTCCCGGTGGTCCAACAGGACGAACCCGACGCCACCAACTCTCGGCGTCCCAAACGAAAGGCGCAAGATCCCGCGCCCTGATGCTTCTCCTGGATGAACAATCCTTGAACAACTTTTCCATAGCAGCGATCCAGTTCTCGGTCTCCCAAGGCCCCCAACTTAAATCCCAAAATCTGCAGGGGATGGGACTGGATGAAGTAGAATAACCGGTTGGCAACCTCTCGCTACTCCTGCACCATCAGTGGTGTGACCAGGGTCGAAATCGACAATGTCGCGGCTGGAGTACTACTGGCGATACCCCGGGAGATGCTCTCAGCTCAAACATGCGCAACACACGCTCCCTGTTCTTCTCCTGGCGCCGCAACGCCTCCGACATCTGGGCCCCCTGAGCCCGCAGATCCTGTACCTCACCCTGCCTAGCCTGCTCGGCAGCCCGCCGTCCGGGCTCCTCAGCTGAGGTCAAACGCCCGCTCGTCGCTGCACGATGTCTCGGCGGCATCGCAAGTAACTGAAACAAAACAAACATCAGGACACAACAACCATACGACCCAATCCAGCGAGAGTCTACAATTTGTTATCCCTCCTAAAGTATTATGTTGTCTGCAGCCAACATAATCACTTTGAGAGAATAACATATCAAATCACTCATCCCAACCCGAGGGAGAGGTAAAAACTCAATCTGGACTCTCGCTAAAAGTCACGACTCTCACGTAGTCATCCTAATGTCCAACCACAAGCCTAGGGTTTCTAAGTCCTCAATGACCTATAACCTAGGCTCTGATACCACTCTAATCTGTCACGCCCCGGGGTCGAAACTGCGACCCGGGCTCGCTAACAGATCCGCCATCTGTACGGAAACTGCCGTACAGACGAAGCGTCTAGCCTGCAAAAGACAAAACTACAGCTACACAGATATCAGAGCGGATAAAAAGCTGTACTATAAATTTTTTTCTCAACTACAAAGCTGCTACAACACATAGCCTATCTCCCAAAATCAGATGATACAAAAAGAAGTGCACCTATACAACATCTACAAATCCAAGGGGAGATAGCTAAACAGGGAACATAACCAACTCCCACAATCCGGGATGGTACATCTACCTCTCTCTAAAGTAACAATGCAGGTAGGGAACTATCACGCGACTCCCTGTCCTCGGTCCGTCCAGTCAAGCACAGCAGGAACGGAAGAAAGCCTCAGCAACCTGTCACCGACAGAGGGTGTGAGAACTACATCCTACAGTAGTTCTCAGTGGGTACCGTCTCCAAGAACCACGGTCTGCCCACTAAGTCTACCAGAGGCATAAGATAGAGAAAGGAATGATAATAAGATAAATAAGCTGGAAAAGAATCTACAGCTATCATGCCTCTATCTACTATGCTCAATAAGAAGAGACTATGGATGATGGAATGCAGTCACACACTGCTGACAATATGTCACAAGTACTAAGCCCAAGACGATCTACTATGACACATGCTACGCCATCACTCCCTCAGTATATCTCGAATCTCAGCGACTGCCCACCCGGGTCCAGTCGAGTCAAGCCTGCGCCCCCTGGTGTATCAACCAGGGTGTCCCAACGGACAAACTCAATATCTCACACAGTGACCCCATGGTAGCACGGCCAGGGGTATCAAGCGACCACTAGTATATGAACTAGGCGCATCATCGCAGCCTCGTCAGGCTCGGTATCATCATCGCAGCCTCATCAGGCTCGGAATCATCAACGCACCCGGGGCGTGGTTCGAGGGGTGCGACCCCACCGAACTCAAGTATCTCATCAGTATCACTGTCTCACAAGTGGCTCCTGCAGGCTGTGGTCCTCGATCAAACAGATCGGTATCTCGATGCTCAAAGCACAAACTCAGTCGGAGAACCCTCCACGACTCAATCTCACAACACTGACCCACTCAACAAAGGTACTACACAGCTGGGACCACCGTCTCTCCCACGGCTCCCACAACACCACTCCACTGAACTCAACACTCAACTCACGGCCGGAGCTACTCCACGGCCAGATCTACGAAGGGTCCGAAACCCAGGGAGACTAACATCTACGTCCCCAAGAGAGAAAGCAGCCCTTAGAACCCAGATCACTCGAATCCACTCGAGTGGATAAGTTTATAAGAAACCATGTCATTTATTTCAGAAAATCATTCGATCTGAGAGAAAGCCATCTTTATAATGATTTTTAGTCTTTTTAGGAAAACCCTTTGAAATCAAGTTTTATGCCCAAGCCTCGAAGAGCTGACGCCTTCGTCCCAACGGACGAGAACAGACTCAGACAACCTTGCGAGGCTTGGAAGAAACATTGGCTGACTAAAATCATGTATTTATCCAAAAAGGTTCTGGGTTCAAGGTCCTGCTAACACACGAGCACCACGATCCCAACCTGGTGGTGACGAGAAGAACAGTGGAAAGGAAAACCCCCGGGACCACCGTTTATCTGAAACGGTTCCCCAAAACACTAACACTGGCCTAACCCAGCCACCAGACCCCACTCGGCCCCCCCGGGCCCGAGTGCAACACCCATCCCACACACTCTGACCACTCCGCCCACTACCCGGGCGAGGAAACTCTAAGTCCCGAAGGATATGAAAAGTGCGGGATGTCTAAAGCATAAAGGAACCTAGCCCAAATTAAGGTTCACAAATGGTCTGGTCAAACTCATGCACATATGACGGGGGTGCTAGTTAAGTTCCAAGAAAACACTTAAACTAGCATGCAATCCTAACACAATAGAATTAGAAGAAAGTCCGTAGACTTGGAGAGAAAACCAACCCACCTTAGAAAGCCTCCAATTGCTCGTCGACACTTGCAATTGGCTCAGCGGGCTTACCTGGCCTCCAAGGGGTCCGCACGCAACACGAAGTCCGATGCCAGAATCCGCCCGCGAAACGGAGCACGCAGCGACCAACCACACGACCGCGCGCCCCGCGGAACAAAAACCGCACCGCACGCTGCCAGAAGCGAAGAAATCGCAAAATCAATCCACACAGTCAAAACCGAGCATCCGACGGCGAAAAAACAGCTTCCGTCGGCGAAAACAGCCTCCGTCAGCGAAAACCAGCGCCCGACGGCGAAAAACAGCTTCCGTCGGCGAAAACAGCCTCCGTCAGCGAAAACCAGCGCCCGACGGCGAAAAACAGCACGCGGCGGCGAAAACAGCTCCGTCGGCGAAAAAACAGCGCCCGACGGCGAAAAACAGCACGCGGCGGCGAAAAAACAGCTCCGTCGGCGAAAAACAGCTCCGTCGGCGAAAAACAGCTCCGTCGGCGAAAAACAGCGCGCGGCGGCGAAAAAACAGCTCCGTCGGCGAAAAAACAGCGCCGACGGCGAAAAAACAGCATGCGGCGGCGAAAAACAGCTCCGTCGGCGAAAAACAGCGCCCGACGGCGAAAAACAGCACGCGGCGGCGAAAAACAGCTCCGTCGGCGAAAAAACAGCGCCCGACGGCGAAAAACAGCACGCGGCGGCGAAAAACAGCTCCGTCGGCGAAAAACAAGCGCCCGACGGCGAAAAAAACCGCTCAAAAAATCAGCTTTGCGAAAATCCTGCGAAAACCGCTCGCGAAAAACTGCCAGAAATCTGCTCGACGGCGAAAAGGCAGCAGGCGACGGCGAAAAAACAGCGGCCGACGGCGAAAAACAGCGGCCGACGGCGAACCACGGGCTCCGACGGCGAAAACACGGCGCCGGCACGCAAACCGAGGAGTCGCCCGCCGTCCGGGAGCACGCCGCGCGGCGAAAACCCAGCCGCGCGACGAGGGAGGCCCGCCGCACGGCGCCCGACGAAGCAGCGCCGCGCGGCGACCCGCTGCGCGGTGCCGGAGCGCACCGCGCAGCGCCCAGCGGCGCTGCGCGCGGCGCCCAGCGGCGCTGCGCGCGGCGCCCAGCGGCGCTGCGCGCGGCCGCGCGCAGCCCGCCGCGCGCGCGCGGCCGCTGCGCGCAGCCCGCAGCGCTGCGCGCAGCAGCGCAGGCCCGCGCACGCCTGCGCGCGGCCCGCGCGGCCCGCGCAGGCCCGCGCGCGGCCCCTGCCGCGCGCGGCCATGCCGCGCGCACCTGCGCGCGGCCAAGCGGTGCCGCACGCACCCGCGCGCGGCCATGCCGCGCGCACCTGCGCGCGGCCAAGCGGTGCCGCGCGCACCTGCGCGCGGCCCCTGCCGCGCGCACCCGCGCGCGGCCAGGCAGCGCCGCGCGGACCTGCGCGCGGCCCTGCCGCGCGCGCCTGCGCGCGGCCAGGCAGCGCCGCGTGCAGCACTTTGCTGCACGCGGCGCCGCGCCCAGCGACACCTCGCCGCAGGGTGCTGCCAAAAGCAGCACCCTGGCGCCGCGCGTGCGCCGTTGCGCGCGCGCGCGGCCGCCGGCGACGGCGAAACCCAGAATTTCCGGAAAAACTCCAATAAATTCCAAAAAAATCCGTAAAATCCCATTTAAACCAAAAATCCCCTTTTTAGCACTTAAAATTCAATTATAAAAAATCCCAAAAGCTCAAAAACTCCAAAAACCTCAAAAAGGAGAAATTGCTTACCTCGTTGTCGCACGCCGCACGCCCACGAGCTTCGCACGGCCTCCAACGGCGAGTCCAAAAAAATCCAAAAAGCTCCAATCCCTTTTCCTTCTTTTTCTTCTTCTTCCTTCTCCTCTCTTTTCTTTTCCTTTCTTTCTCTTTTCCTTTCTTTCTCTTTTCCTGCTGCAGAGGGAGGCTGGGGCCACTTTATATAAAGCATAAGCTTTATTAATTAAATCCACTAATTAATTAATTCCAATAATCCAACTCCAACTCACTTTTTGCCTTCGGGCTCTCCGCCGCTGCCCGGAACCTCCCGAACTCCGCTGTAAATTGAAAATACACGCGCTCACAGCTTTTTCTCTCCAAAAAGCTCATCCGTTGAGGCGGGGTGCTCAAATCACTTACCGGCTCCAAAATTGCCAGTTCCAACTCACTTTTTGCCTCCGGGTCCTCCGCGTCAGTCCGGAACCTCCCGAACCTCGCTGTAAATCAAAAGTACACGTGTCCACAGCTTTTTCTCTTCAAAAAGCTCATCCGTTGAGTCGGGGTGCTCAAATCAATTACCGGCTCCAAAATTGCCAGTTCCGACTCACTTTTTGACTCCGGGTCCTCCGCGTCAGTCCGGAACCTCCCGAACCTCGCTATAAATCAAAAGTACACGTGTCCACAGCTTTTTCTCTTCAAAAAGCTCGTCCGTTGAGTCGGGGTGCTCAAATCAATTACCGGCTCCAAAATTGCCAGTTCCGACTCACTTTTTGCCTCCGGGCCCTCCGCGTCAGTCCGGAACCTCCCGAACTTCGCTGTAATCTGAAAGTACACCTGTTCCACGTGTTCCTGAATTTCCGGCGCTCCACGGTGAAGTCTGAAATTCCCAATCTCATCCTCAATCGGCCTACAAAGCCCGGAAAAACCCCGAATCGAGCTGGAGCTTCCGCGTTGATCCGAATCAACCCGGCATCAACTGTAACCTCAGATACAACATGCTCAAGGCAACTCTCTGCTCCAAGTCATCTGTGTGGCCGGCGCGCTACCCAATGCCCCGGTACTTTACATGCCCACTAGGACTATCAGAGGCGAAAAAATGAAACAAAGGTGGTAAGCTACAAGTACACTACTGATGCAGAGCTACCACTAACATGCCTCTACGATGCCTACTAGAGAATGGCTAAAAACATGCACCAGAACGTAAGGACTGACAGACCAACCCAATCAAAACACCAGTAAACACTGGTACTGCCTGCTCTGCTGTCAACCTCACAACTCAGTATCTCCCCTGTCCAAATAGACCGGAACCCAACACGGTCTGACCGGCACCCAACACGGCCTGACCGGCACCCAACACGGTCGGAATCCTACTCCGGAGTGGCACTCGAGGGGAGCGACCCCACACGAGCATAGTATCACAGTCACTAGTATCATCAGTACCATAAATAGCAGGACGGGGTCACGACCCTGATCAAAGTGGGAAAACCCATCCACTAAAGGGAAACTCGATCCCCTACCTCCAATCTGGTGCAAAAGTAGTAATAATAATCCGGTCAACCGCCCACAGTCCGCGGTCGCCGCAACACCCAAACCTCGATCCCCGACTGTCCCAACTCTGAACATCTGA
Source organism: Tillandsia leiboldiana (assembly GCA_029204045.2). Taxonomy (NCBI): domain Eukaryota; kingdom Viridiplantae; phylum Streptophyta; class Magnoliopsida; order Poales; family Bromeliaceae; genus Tillandsia; species Tillandsia leiboldiana. The sequence goes on from CM055071.1 coordinate 18,755,153, forward strand.
CTACACAATCCCCTAAGGCTAGACGATAGGAGAACGAATAAAAGCATGGTTTCTCCTAAGTCAATTCCAATAAGTTTGTGTAGCAGAAAAAGGTGGCCTATCTAGATGACCATTCAAGCATGCAAAGTCCTTTATTGGCTATAATTACTCCAATTATTCAAACATATGCAACATTAAGTGTTTGGGAAATCCCGATGTACATGTGGCAGGATATATGATACATAATACATTTTAGATGCACAGTCTACTAGCAAGTATCCCTTATACAACATTCATTCTAACCACATGCCCAACCCTTCCCTTAACATATAATATGATATGGCTTTAGCATTCTTTCCAACTAATTAAATTGCCTATCTAAACATGGAAATACCACTTACTAACTTGTAACCTGCTAACAACGCAAGTATCAACAAAGGAACCTTAATCTCATACAAGCATGCTAGATACATTCACAATTAATAACACATAATCATGGCATTCTAATAGGCCTAGTGACATTCACAAGTAGGAGGTTCACAACATCACCCACCTCAAGCGCTATTCCAAATTCCCAAAGGCGAAGTCCAAGATCAGTCCAAACACACCACCAATCTGTACAAAATACCCCAAAGGAAAAATACGTAAGCGATTCATCCCCAATTCCAAAATCTATCCCCTAAATCCGCAGTCCAGAATTCACCAATTTTTACCTGCGAATAATACCCAGAAAAATCCAAGAAAAATACTATCACGATCCTTGCGACGAGCCCGTCGAAACGAGTACCTGCACGCCCAAATTGGAGTTTCCTACGCTGAGATAAAAATCCGGCAAGGGGTACACCCCGAATCCAAACTGTACCAAATTCCTGTAACAAGGAACCACAGAGAAAGAAGATTCTCACCCACGGGTAAAATCCAGAAAAATCTGAAAAAAATCCAGGAGACTCCTTGCGAAACGTAGATGAAAATTGACTTTTGAATCGCCTCGTTCTGATGCCTGAGCAGAAAGATATGGCAAGAACACCGCGGTGCTGTCCCAAAAGTCCGTGAAGAAAAAGGGTCAAATGGGTGCTAAGAAAACTCCAAGATCAGCATGGAAATCGAGGAACCACAAAACACAAGAGTTGAAGCCCTACCTGTCGTGAGTCCAACGGCGCAAGAATCGGTGAATTCCGAGGTTGGGGTGGGTCGGAGGAGTCCAAACACTGAGAAGGGGCGAAGAGGATCGCCGGAGAACAAGCGTCACGCCGCGCCGTAAAATGGTGAACCTCGGGAAGCGTGCCTCCAAAAATCCTCAAACTTCTCCAATGGGTAGTGCACTGAGGGAGGAAAAACTCTTGTGAAGGGAGCTCAGCGGAAATGGGGTCCAAAAAGCCAAAGGAAAGAAAGGGGGGAGCTATTTATAGGCCCAGCCCACTATGCTTATCGGGCCGGGTTTCGGGCGCGGTTTCCGGGCGCACTGCGCCCGGAAACCGGGTTGTATACCTCCCGTCCGACGCGCCCGGAAATCCCTGGGACGGCCACGTCACCCCGAACAGGGGACAGCAAACCTGGCGGCCCGCAACGCGCCACGTGGCCCCCTCGCGGTCAGCGGGGTAGGTACGGCCGCCCAACCGCGAGGCGACGCGTGTCGCACTCGAGTGCGGCCGACCGCCCCGCTGGCGCCACTGTGCGCGCACAGTACCGAGGCGCCCCCCTCGCGCACACCGTGGACCGCACCTACGTGGGCCCACGAATCCGAAGCCGCCACGCGTCATGCGCCCGGTCCACCGCAACCCCGCCAAACCGGTGAGCCGTGCCGCGTGCGCCCGCCTACCAGGGCACGCCACGCGCCCCCCCGCCGCGGTCCATGCACCGCCGCGCCTCCCCGTGGACCCAGCTGCGTGAGCCAGCCAATAAGAGGCCGCCACGTGGCTCGGGCCGGTCCACGTGTCACCCCCATGCACCGAAAATCCCCACAAACTTCCGGAAGCCCGCTTTTGGTCATCCGGACTCCAAATTCAACAAGCAAATAGCCGTTTTCAAGCGTTTTTCCGCGCTGAATCCAAATCCAACCTCAGATTGGCCCAAAACCTTTTCTAAAATTTGGCAATTACAGCCGAAGGCCAATTCCGCTATCAAAGTCTCACAAGGTCCATCTGTGGCACCCCTTCGATGCACCATGGGCCGGACACCAACACTAGGTGTTCTACACAATGGATTCACCGGAAAGTTGCATGGGAAAAAACCAGTACACTACATCCTCCCCTACAAGAAAAAGTTTCATCCTCGAAACAAAAGTCATACCTCAGGCAGGGGCCTCAAACAAGTGGGGGTGAGCATCCATCATCGCTGACTCCAACTCCCAGGTAGCCTCGCGCTCATCATGACTGCTCCAGAGGACCTTCACATACGGGATGGCCCGACTGCGCAACTCCCTAACCTCACGGTCCAAGATCCTCAACGGCCGCTCAACATAGCTCAGGTCCTCAGCAACCTCCAAAGGGGTGAAATCGATGATATGAGACGGGTCATGAACATACCTCCTCAATGTCGAAACATGAAAAACATTGTGAACACCCGAAAGTCTGGGAGGAAGCGCAAGCCTGTAGGCAACTGGCCCTAAGCGCTCCAACACCTCAAAAGGTCCAATATAACGAGGGCTCAGTTTCCCACGAATACCAAATCTCCGAATCCCCTTCGAAGGCGAGACTTTCAGAAAAACATGGTCACCCACCTGAAACTCTAAGTCTCGCCGTCGAGTATCAGCATAACTCCTCTGTCGACTCTGGGCGGTCTCGAGGTGTCGTCGTATCAATCTGACCTTTTCCTCTGCCTCTAACAGTAGATCAGGACCCAAGGTCTTCTTCTCACCCACGTCACTCCAATAAAGGGGTGACCGACACTTGCGTCCATACAACGCTTCAAACGGAGCCATCTGAATGCTCGCTTGATAGCTGTTGTTGTACGCAAACTCAACTAATCCCAAGTGTCGGTACCATCCTCCTCCAAAGTCTAGAATGCATGCTCTCAACATATCCTCGAGGGTCTGAATAGTGCGCTCTGACTGCCCATCGGTCTGGGGGTGGAATGCTGTACTGAATCGGAGCTGCGTCCCCAAGGCTGTCTGTAAACTCCTCCAGAAATGCGAGACAAACCTCGGGTCTCTATCTGATACTATGGAAACAGGTACTCCGTGTAATCTAACCACCTCAGCCAAGTACACCTGTGCAAGTCGCTCCATCGGCCAAGTCATCTGAACCGGCAGAAAGTGAGCGGATTTGGTAAGCCTGTCCACGACTACCCAGATAGCATCCGCTCCCGTCTGTGCTCTCGGCAAACTAGTGACAAAATCCATCGTAACATGTTCTCATTTCCATTCAGGGATTGGGAGACTCTGCAACTTGCCAGCAGGTACACGATGCTCCGCCTTTACTTGCTGACAAGTTAGACAGTGTGCTACAAATCTCCCAATATCTCTTTTCATCCCATTCCACCAAAACTGTGCCTTAAGATCCCTATACATCTTAGTCCCACCAGGATGGATGGTATAAGGTGTATAGTGGGCCTCCCTCAAGATCTGCTCTCGGATCTCTACGTCCATAGGCACACACGCGCGGTCCCTGTACCGTAGTACTCCCGCAGCATCGACTGAGAAGTCCCCTATCAAACCAGTCTGCATCTGCTCTCGAATCCTCACCAGGTGGGGGTCCTCACTCTGTCTCTCCCGAATCCTGTCCAACAGAGTGGGCTGCACGACTAGAGACATAAGTCTAGCAGAGACCCCAGGGGACACAACCTCGAGCTCTAACCGCCTCATCTGCTCAAGTAATGGAGCCTGATCGGTGATCCTCAAAGATAGACTCTGTACTGCTCTCCTGCTCAGGGCATCAGCAACCACGTTGGCCTTGCCAGGATGGTATAATATGTCTACATCATAATCTTTCAACAATTCCAACCATCTGCGCTGCCTCAAGTTGAGCTCCTTCTGCGTGAACAGGTATTTCAAGCTCTTGTGGTCGGTGTAAATCTCGCAGTGCTCCCCATACAGGTAGTGGCGCCACAACTTTAGTGCAAAAATCACTGCAGCTAGCTCCAAATCATGGGTAGGGTAATTCTTTTCATAATCCTTCAGTTGCCGGGAGGCATAAGCGATTACCCTTCCTTCCTGCATCAGCACGCAACCAAGTCCACTGTGCGATGCGTCGCTGTATACCACGTATCCTTTCCCCATAACAGGGAGGGAAAGGACAGGAGCCGATATCAATCTGTTCTTTAATTCCTCAAAGCTCCTCTGACAATCCTCACTCCAAGTAAACTTAATCCCTTTTTGCGTCAAACGAGTGAGGGGTGTGGAAAGTTTCGCAAAACCTTCCACAAATCGACGGTAATATCCTGCTAAGCCCATGAAACTGCTAACCTCTGATACCGTCGTCGGTCGGGGCCAATCCCGGACTGCCTCGATCTTCGCCGGGTCTACTGCCACTCCAGCGGCTGAAATCACGTGGCCCAAAAAGACAACCTCCCGAAGCCAAAATTCACACTTAGATAACTTGGCATACAACTTTCTCTCTCTCAGAAGTTGTAGCACAATCCTCAGGTGCTCCTCGTGCTCCACATCGCTTCGGGAATAAACTAGGATGTCATCAATAAAAACAACGACGAACCGATCCAGGTATGGTCGAAAAATCCTGTTCATCAAATCCATAAAAGCTGCAGGGGCATTTGTCAGTCCAAAAGGCATGACGGTGAACTCATAATGCCCGTACCGCGACCTGAATGCCGTCTTTGGGATGTCCTCGGCCTTCACCTTCAATTGGTGGTAACCAGACTGTAAGTCGATCTTGGAGAAGACACAAGTCCCTTGCAGCTGATCAAATAAATCATCAATGCGCGGCAAAGGGTACTTGTTCTTGATGGTCGCTTTATTCAGCTCCCGATAATCAACGCACAGTCGAAGCGAACCATCTTTCTTCTTCACAAATAGCACCGGCGCTCCCCAAGGCGATACACTCGGTCTCACAAAACCCTTATCCATTAAATCCTGGAGTTGCGCCTTTAATTCTCGCAGCTCAGCCGGTGCCATTCGGTAAGGAGCCTTAGAGATTGGCGCAGTTCCTGGGACCACGTCAATCAAAAACTCGACCTCCCTATCCGGCGGCATGCTAAACAGCTCTGGAGGAAACACATCCGGGAACTCGCGGGCAATCGGGATATCCGCGAGTCCCGGAGCCGCCGTAGGCTCCTTAACCACAGATGCCATAAAGGCTACGCATCCACTGCGCATCATCTGCCTCGCACGAGAAGTCGAAACCATAGAGGCAAAGAAAGCACTCTGGCACCCCCTGAAAACGAACACCTCCTGGCCTGGCTCGCTAAAAGTAACAGACCTCGCGGCGCAATCAATCGCCGCGAAATAGCGAGCCAGCCAATCCATCCCCAGTACAATGTCAAAATCTCGCAGCTGACTAAGGACCATCAGGTCCGCTGGCAAAATCCAAGACTCAAGCTGTACCGGGCACGACCAGCAACACTCCTCTACATACAATATGTGACCGGGAATCTGTACCTCTAAAGCATGTGGCAACCGACCTAACTCTAGTCCATGAGATGATGCAAATGCTCTACTGATAATAGAATGTGATGCACCGGTATCAAATAAAGTGCGAGCTCTAATGCCAAAAAGTAAAGTGATACCTGCCACCACGTGGTCGGCTGCCGCGGAGTCCCCTACCTGAGCGGCGTAGACTCGCCCGCTCTGAGCTGGTGGTCGGTGGTCTGCAGGGTGGGAGGAAGGAGCCCTGCTCGCAGAAGCATAGGGCCGCTGAGCTGGCGGTCGCTGCTGAGGTGGAAGAGAAACTGAGGCCGAAGAAGGCGCCACTGATGCCGAAAAAGGGCATGAAGATCGTATGTGCCCTGCCTGCCCGCAGCCATAACAACGCCCCCACCTCTGATCACAAGTGCCGGGGAAATGCGGACCCCCGCAGAAGATACAACTGCCTGGGGCCCGAAACTGCCGTGACTGCTGCTGCTGCTGCCTGTGCGACTGCCGCTGAGATCCCTGCTGTCGCGACTGCGACCTCTGCTGCGGCGAGTGCTGCTGCTGTCGCTGGGGCTGCTGATGCTGTGGGGGCCTCTGGGATCCCCCAGGCCCTCGCCGCTCCGAACGCCCCCGGGCCGTAAACTGAGGCGGTGGCGGTCGGGGCGGCCTCCAGGAACTGGCCTGTCCCCCCTCATCTGATGCTGGTCACTTCTTCTCAGAACTCTGAGCGACCGGACCTCCGCGTCTAGAAACAACATGATCTCCCCTCTCGACCCACTGGGCATGATCCACTGCCTCTGATAAAGTCTGAAGCCTCTGGGCGTGTACCATGGTATAGATCTCGGGGCGCAAGCCTGTCTCAAACAGCTCCACCTGGTGCAGCCCATCCCTGGCAACGTAGGGCACGCAGTTGAGCAACTGCGTAAACTCCTGGAAATAGTCCCACACTGGGCGATCACCTTGCTGCAGGTTCTTCAAGTCATCTTCTATCTTCTTCTTCACACTCGTGGAGAAGTAAGTGTCAAGGGTCATCCTCCTGAACTCTGACCAGGGTAGCTGTCGGGTGACCTGAAACTCTAGGGGCTCGACCCGACGCCACCAAGCATCTGCATCCCCCTCCAGACAGTGTACTGCCAAATGTGCTCTGAACCTCTGGTCGATGAAGAAGTCCCGAAACATCTTCTCCATTGACGCTAGCCATGATCCAATCTCCCACGGGTGAGTGCTCCGCCCCGAGAACTTAGGGGGTCCTCGCTTGCAGAACTGCGTGAGTTTGTCAGAAAACTCCCGCTCCTCCTCTGGGGTCAAAGGCCTGAACATCCCCTGAGCCCCGCTGCTCGACGACGGCGCTGTAGGGGCAAGTGGAATAGTCGGTGGTACAACAGGTGGTACGGGGGCCTCAGCAGTAGTAGGGGGAGGTGCCGCAACCTGGGCCAATAACTGCTCAAACCTCTGCTCCTGTCGGCGGTGGCTCTCCGCCAACTGGGCCATCATGGCCCTCAGCTCACTGATCTCAGAAGGCCCGGACTGCCCCGGCTCCTCCGGGGGTGTAGGAGTACCCCGAGTAGGAATCTGCCGCCTAGGAGGCATCCTGCCACACAAAAATCCACGGGTCAGTAAACCAAACCACTCTCGACCCAATCAAGCGAAAGTCATGGACATTCCCCTATTTCTGTAACCTTATGCTGTCTGCAGCCAACATAATAGTCCCCCAGAAATAGGCTATGTCAATCCCTCTCCACTCACAGGAAGAGTTAACAACCAATTACCGACTTTCGCACAATATCACGTCACTCACGCTCTGCCTTCCTAGGGTCTGCCAAAAGCCTAGGGTTTCCTAAGTTCCGTCTGACCTATCCCTAAGCTCTGATACCAACTAATCTGTCACGCCCCGGGTGTAAACCAGAACCCGGGCCCGTCCACAGATCCGCCGTGCATACGGAATTTTCCGTGTACACGAAGCGCTGATAACCTGCTCAGATATAAACAAGTAATAAAGGAGCATAAAACAGAGCTAAACTAAAACTAATACAACTCAGACAAATGCTGGAAATGAAAGTACAGTAAGCTCTCAGAAATATACAAGTGTCTCTCCCAGCTCACGAAATATATACAACCAGCTGGCCGCAGCCAGACCCAAAATAAAAGGAAAATACAACCGTCTGAGTGTACTGGGGATACATCAAAACTACTAAACTCGAACTCGGGCAGTGGCTAGCTAATCAGCGATCCTCTTACCTCGATCCAGGGAAGAGGGTCCCGCAACTCCCACAGAGAACTCTGCAAAACAAAGGGGAACAGAAAAGAGAAAACAGTGGGGGGTGAGAACTACTATAAAAACAGTAGCCTCCCCTAGTGGGTAGACCTCAAACTCAGACATGCCCACTAGGACTATCAGAGGCGAAAAAATGAAACAAAGGTGGTAAGCTACAAGTACACTACTGATGCAGAGCTACCACTAACATGCCTCTACGATGCCTACTAGAGAATGGCTAAAAACATGCACCAGAACGTAAGGACTGACAGACCAACCCAATCAAAACACCAGTAAACACTGGTACTGCCTGCTCTGCTGTCAACCTCACAACTCAGTATCTCCCCTGTCCAAATAGACCGGAACCCAACACGGTCTGACCGGCACCCAACACGGCCTGACCGGCACCCAACACGGTCGGAATCCTACTCCGGAGTGGCACTCGAGGGGAGCGACCCCACACGAGCATAGTATCACAGTCACTAGTATCATCAGTACCATAAATAGCAGGACGGGGTCACGACCCTGATCAAAGTGGGAAAACCCATCCACTAAAGGGAAACTCGATCCCCTACCTCCAATCTGGTGCAAAAGTAGTAATAATAATCCGGTCAACCGCCCACAGTCCGCGGTCGCCGCAACACCCAAACCTCGATCCCCGACTGTCCCAACTCTGAACATCTGACTACACAATCCCCTAAGGCTAGACGATAGGAGAACGAATAAAAGCATGGTTTCTCCTAAGTCAATTCCAATAAGTTTGTGTAGCAGAAAAAGGTGGCCTATCTAGATGACCATTCAAGCATGCAAAGTCCTTTATTGGCTATAATTACTCCAATTATTCAAACATATGCAACATTAAGTGTTTGGGAAATCCCGATGTACATGTGGCAGGATATATGATACATAATACATTTTAGATGCACAGTCTACTAGCAAGTATCCCTTATACAACATTCATTCTAACCACATGCCCAACCCTTCCCTTAACATATAATATGATATGGCTTTAGCATTCTTTCCAACTAATTAAATTGCCTATCTAAACATGGAAATACCACTTACTAACTTGTAACCTGCTAACAACGCAAGTATCAACAAAGGAACCTTAATCTCATACAAGCATGCTAGATACATTCACAATTAATAACACATAATCATGGCATTCTAATAGGCCTAGTGACATTCACAAGTAGGAGGTTCACAACATCACCCACCTCAAGCGCTATTCCAAATTCCCAAAGGCGAAGTCCAAGATCAGTCCAAACACACCACCAATCTGTACAAAATACCCCAAAGGAAAAATACGTAAGCGATTCATCCCCAATTCCAAAATCTATCCCCTAAATCCGCAGTCCAGAATTCACCAATTTTTACCTGCGAATAATGCCCAGAAAAATCCAAGAAAAATACTATCGCGATCCTTGCGACGAGCCCGTCGAAACGAGTACCTGCACGCCCAAATTGGAGTTTCCTACGCTGAGATAAAAATCCGGCAAGGGGTACACCCCGAATCCAAACTGTACCAAATTCCTGTAACAAGGAACCACAGAGAAAGAAGATTCTCACCCACGGGTAAAATCCAGAAAAATCTGAGAAAAATCCAGGAGACTCCTTGCGAAACGTAAATGAAAATTGCCTTTTGAATCGCCTCGTTCCGACGCTAAGCGGAAAGATATGGCAAGAACACCGCGGTGCTGTCCCAAAAGTCCGCGAAGAAAAAGGATCAAATGGGTGCTAAGAAAACTCCAAGATCAGCACGGAAATCGAGGAACCACAAAACACAGGAGTTGAAGCCCTACCTGTCGTGAGTCCAACGGCGCAAGAATCGGCGAATTCCGAGGTCGGGGTGGGTCGGAGGAGTCCAAACACTGAGAAGGGGCGAAGAGGATCGCCGGAGAACAAGCGTCGCGCCGCGCCGTAAAATGGTGAACCTCAGGAAGCGTGCCTCCAAAAATCCTCAAACTTCTCCAATGGGTAGTGCACTGAGGGAGGAAAAACTCTTGTGAAGGGAGCTCAGCGGAAATGGGGTCCAAAAAGCCAAAAGAAAGAAAGGGGGGAGCTATTTATAGGCCCAGCCCACTATGCTTATCGGGCCGGGTTTCGGGCGCGGTTTCCGGGCGCACTGCGCCCGGAAATCGGGTTGTATACCTCCCGTCCGACGCGCCCGGAAATCCCTGGGACGGCCACGTCACCCCGAACAGGGGACAGCAAACCTGGCGGCCCGCAACGCGCCACGTGGCCCCCTCGCGGTCAGCGGGGTAGGTACGGCCGCCCAACCGCGAGGCGACGCGTGTCGCACTCGAGTGCGGTCGACCGCCCCGCTGGCGCCACTGTGCGCGCACAGTACCGAGGCGCCCCCCTCGCGCACACCGTGGACCGCGCCTACGTGGGCCCACGAATCCGAAGCCGCCACGCGTCATGCGCCCGGTCCACCGCAACCCCGCCAAACCGGTGAGCCGTGCCGCGTGCGCCCGCCTACCAGGGCACGCCACGCGTCCCCCCGCCGCGGTCCATGCACCGCCGCGCCTCCCCGTGGACCCAGCTGCGTGAGCCGGCCAATAAGAGGCCGCCACGTGGCTCGGGCCGGTCCACGTGTCACCCCCATGCACCGAAAATCCCCACAAACTTCCGGAAGCCCGCTTTTGGTCATCCGGACTCCAAATTCAACAAGCAAATAGCCATTTTTAAGCGTTTTTCCACGCTGAATCCAAATCCAACCTCAGATTGGCCCAAAACCTTTTCTAAAATTCGGCAATTACTGTCACGCCCCGGGTGTAAACCAGAACCCGGGCCCGTCCACAGATCCGCCGTGCACACGGTATTTTCCGTGTACACGAAGCGCCAGTAACCTGCTCAGATAAAAGAGATAAAATAAAAGAGCAATAAAACAGAGCTGAACTAAAACTAATACATCTCAGACTGAAGCTGGAAATAAAATACAATACATCTGTATAAATGATACATCTGTCTCTCCCAGCTCACCAAAATAAATACAACCTGCTGGCAAAAGCCAGTCCCAAAGTAAAGGTACTACAGTCTGAGGAAACATGGGTACACCAACAATCTAGCTAACATGCTCATCCTGCCTCGAGATCTATCTACTCGGCCGTCCTCTCTCCTCGACCCGCCACTGAAAGCCCAGTAGCACCCGCATAAAACACTGCAAAACAAGGGAGAAGCAAAAGAGGAAAGAAGAATGGGGGTGAGACTACTAGTAAACCAGTAGCCTCCCATAGTGGGTAAAACCTCAACTCTGACACGCCCACTAGGTCTACCAGAGGCAAAAGGAATAAAGGTGGTATGCAATGAGTATGACTCCTGATGAAAAGCTACCACTAGAATGCCTCTAAAAACTGAGCTAAAAGAATAGCTGAATGTATGCATCAGAATGTCAACGCCTGCCTGTCTAGACCCAATCGATACACCAGTAAGCACTGGTACTGCCTGCTCTGCCTGCCAAATCGGGTATGCCCGCCTACGCATAACACCGATAGGAAAAGGGAGTCTCGAAGACTCGAAGCCTGTAAAAACGCACACTCCGGAGTGGCACTCGAGGGGAGCGACCCACACGAGTATAATGCCTGGGTAACAAGTACCAAATCAGCAGGACTGGATCATGACTCTGATCACGGTGGAAAACCCATCCACTAAAAGAAATCCAAATCCTCTATCCCAATCTGATGCAATAACCACTGTCCGGTCAACCGCCAAAGATCCGCGGTTGCCGCAATGCCCGGCCCTCACAGCCTGCCTGTCCCAAAGCCCACAACTGTCTGACTACACTATCCCAGTCCCTGCTCGAACCCGAGCGCACTATCCCCCGAATATAAATAAAAGAAGAGAAAAGCATGGTTTCTCCTAAGTCAATTCCAACATGATAGTGTAGCAGAAAAAGGTGGCCTAACTAGGTGACCATACAAGCATGCAAATGTCCCAAGATGATATAAAAATAAACAGATGTCGATAACCTTTATAATGTTAGAGCATGTATAGAACAGTATGAGAATAGTAAATATGAGATAGCCTGTGCCTGCCTATGCCACATACCCAAAGCCCACAATTATTGATTAGCCTTACCTTTTAACATGATGTTACTGTCCTACAATCATAATCCCCAATCAAGCAAGTTCTAACAATATCTGTTTAATCACAATAAGCCTGCCATTGCCACACATAAAGTGCATTTATCCTTTTAATCAAAGAAGCTACTCAAATGCCTAGCGGGTAATCAAAAGATGGAGGGTTAACAACCACACCCATAATGACAATCCTGACCCAGGTCCGACATCCGGTCAACCACCTACTATCCGCAATAGCCGCAATACCCCAAAAGCTAAAATTCAAGCCCCGGCTACACTATGCCGATCCCTGCTCAAACCCGAGCAACAAATAGCCGCCTGCCTAAGGAATAGGGGGAAGAAGAGACAATAGGGTTCCTCCCAAGGCAGTCCCAACATATAGTGTAGCGATCAGAAATGGTCTAACTAGATATCCCTGAAATCAAGCCTATCTCCTCATGGAAGAAAGAAGGGGAGTGACAAATAGTGGTTCATCATGTGTATCAAGTAATAACTCCACCTGGGTGTAATCATCATGCTAAATCATAATCCAACCGCACATGTCCATAACCTGCTAATCACCCTCACATGAATCATCCACCTATGCCTGTCCAAAAAATCCTCAAGTGGTACCCTCCCACAAGACGCCTCACAATATCACAATATGAAAGTACATCCCCCCCCTTATGCAAGGTTAAATGCTAAAACGATGTCCATGAAGCATGTATAAGTTCCAACATGTCAAGTTTCCAATATAATGTTTTCCATATGATAGGCTCACAATTATCTAGTTAAGCATGCATGTCCATTAGGTGACCATTCAACATGTCCAATAAAGGGGATCACTCTAATATTCCTAGTGGGTATATCAGAAAAGAGGAGTAAAGCAACCACCCACCTCGAGCGCTAAACCCTGATCCCAACAACGAAGTCCGCGCCCGGTCTCAACGATCACCACGGTGCTGCACAAAAATACCCCAAAAGAACAAGCACAATTAATCCACCATGCTCACACCAAAATCTGTCCCAAATACAATCAGTCCACAGTTTTGCCTTTTCCACCTGCGAGATCTGCTCGAGAAATTCCAGGAAAAATACCGTCACGATCCTCACGACGAACCGGTCGAAACGAGTACCTGCACGTTCCCACACGAGTTTTCTACGCTGAGATCCAAAATCGACAAGAGAACTACCCCGAACAATACTTCCACCCAAAACTGTGCTACAAAGTTCTGTAAAAAGGGGTTTCTCACCTTCGGGGAAAATTCCAGAAAATCCAAGAAAATTCAGAGAGACTCCTTGCGATGCGTAGATGCAAATTGCCTTTTGAATCACCTCAATCCGATGTCTGGTTGCGGAGATATCGCCGAAATACCGAACCGCTGTCCAAAACTCCATCACAGCAAAAAGAGGTCACAAGATGATCCGGAAAACCCATGAAAACCTCGGGATGGGAAAAACCAGCAAACACGGAAAACGTAGCCCTACCTGTCGTGAAGACGATGGCGCAAGAATCGCTGAAAAAGAGTGCCGGGGTAGCTCGGGAGAGTCCGTGCACTGAAATGCGACGAAGGGAATCACAAGGGAACGAGCGTCGCGCCGCGCCGTAGAATCCAAACCTCGGAGTGTGTGCCCCCACAAATCTTGGAAATCCTCCAGAAGATGTAGAACTCGAAGGGGAACAACTTTGCTGAAGACACCTTGGTGAGAGGAGGCTCGGAAATGGTGGAAAAAGTGAGAAGAAAGGAGCTCGGGCTGTTTAAATAGGCCTCCCAAACAAATAGCAAAATGCCATCCGGGTCCCAATTTTCGGGCGCCCGGAAGTTTCCGGGCGCGCACAGTGCGGCCCGGCCCAAGACTTTCGGGCGCGCACAGTGCGGCCCGGCCCAAGGCGCGCCGTCGGACGGGATCCGCGGTCCGTCCGACCCGCCTCAGCGCCCGCCACGTGTCGCCCGAACAGGCGACAGCCCAAATCCTCCACTCCTGCTGCGCCACGCGGCCAACCCCGGGAGTTGACACGCGTCCCCGACAACAGTACCGTCGCGCCTGCGCGCCTGCCCGCGCCAGCTGCCCCTCCTGCCCGCACAGTTGACCAGCCAATAGGGAAGCGCCACGTGTCCCTGCCACTGACCGCTGCACCCGGTGCACGAGCCTCCGTAAGCCGAACCAATGGTAACCTGCCACGTGTCCACTCCGGTGCACCGTGAACCAAAACCCAACCATCATGCTCCGTAGACCGTGAGCTGTGAGCCGGCCTATGGGGTGGTGCCACGTGCCCCCGCCTTGGTGCACGACGGCCGCGTGGACCGCGCGCCTGCCCGCGCGCCCGCGCGCTGCCCGCGCCCTGTGCCGCCGCCGTTCCGCCTGCCCGGGGCCGCGCCGCCGCCCGCCGACGCTGCCCGCCGCCGCCGCCGCCGCCGGCGATCGCCGGAGTTACTGTTCCGGCGGTGAACAGTACCCGAAGCTCAGAAAAATCCAGCAGATAGTCCATCTTGACCGTTTTCGCGCGCTGAACCCGAATTTGACGTCCGCTTCGCCAAATTCCCATCCAATAAATCGCCGGAGGCTCCCGAAAAGGCATTTTCAATCCGAATTTCGTGCCGAGTCCAAATCTGATATCCGATTTGCGCGAAAACACCTATAAACATCCGACGGGGTTCCCTGATTACCCACGTGATCCACTTTAAGCCCGGAGTCAATCACTTGTGTCCAAATTGGCGCACGAACACCGCCGACATGCCCCGTAGGCCTCCAGAAGCTGCCGGTCACACAGTAAAAGCCCTGTAGAATCCCGGATCATCACATCCTCCCCCACTAAAAGAAAGTTTCGTCCTCGAAACTAAAGCAACTCTCAACGAGTCTCAGAAACTAGGGGTAAGTACTCAACACCGCCGTCTCCCGCTCTCAAGTCGCCTATCACTCCCCGTGATTACTCCCCAGCAACAATAACAGCAACAACCAGTACGGCATAGCCCGATCGCGCAATTCCCTCATCTCACGAGCCGGGATTCGCAACGAGCGTCCCTCGTACTCCAAACTCTCGCAGGGCTCCAAAGAAGTGAGTCAATCACGGGCGAGGAGTTCAAAACACAACACTCCTGAGCGAAGACGCAGAAAAACCTCAGGGACTCCATCAAAAGCCTGGGGGAAAAGAACGAACAGCCAGTGCAACACGCACTAAAATCACCCTCTAGAGCCGACTCAACCAGGGCAACCCGAAACACATCCACACAAGCACCCGCACAGGAAATGGGCCCTAACAAGCAGGGGTTCTCACTCGGTCATTGTCAAAACCAGACCACACGAGTAGATTGCTCAGCCGCAGCCTATCCTCAAAAGGGATCCCCTGGGACACAATCTCAAGCCCAGTATACCACCATGGTCCCACACAGCGCCAGCTATGGGACCATCAAACTCAACTCCCAATTTAGCTCTTCTGCTTTAGGTATCCGCCACCACAGTGGCCCGGTCGGGGTGATCCTGGATGCTCATCAAAATCCAATGGTAGCTCCATAGCCACTATGGGAGGCATCACTATAACTCGCAAGTCCATCTTCCTCCGTTGACCAACTAAAATCGTCACTGATACCAATCTTACCATCCGCTCGTCAAATTCTGCTGGCACCATCCGGTCCAAAAGCTCCTCACCTCAGTAGTAACTGCCGATCTCGGCCCATCTCAAATAGCATCTATTTTGACTGGACTTCCACCGCCGCCCCCGCGGCTAAATACGTAATCCAGGAAGATGTGCTCTTAAAGATGAAACTTGTACCAAAACCATTTAGCATAAAACCTTATCCTCACAGACCTTGCCACAGCATCTATAAATGCTTCACAAGCTCTAAATCACTCAGGGAGGGGTAAAAGCCAAGATATCCCTGAAAAATGCCGCTATCAATCCGTTCAAGCCCAACTGGAACACAGAATTCCTCAATCTTAAAGGCAATAAGGCATTAGTCATTCCATTGGCCTCACTGTACTCATAATGCCCCTAGCGTGTCCTGAACGTCATCTTGGCGAGATACTCAGCTGTAGTTCCAAATTGATGCAGGCATCATAATCGAACATCTGCCGGAGTATAACTCCATCCAAAAGGTCCTAAATAATACCCGGACCTGCCTGGGCTCCACTCACAAAGAACTCTCACAGTCGTGTATCAACGACGCGGCACTAGGTCCAACAAACCCTCTATCCATCAGGTCCACGCACCTATGCCCACAACTCTCACAGCTCTACAAATGATATTTAACGAGGTGCTATCGAGGTAGGCGCAGTTCCCAGAACCACGTCAATCGAAATCACAATCTCCCTAACCGGCGGCATCATCATCGGCTCAGGTGGAATCACACCCGGGATCTCACGGCAACAAGAATATCCTTACGTCCCGGTGCCGCCGTAGGCACCTCTCACACTATCGCTGTAACCTGAGTACCCAAACAGTCGCAACAAACAAGCCTTCTATTGTCTGCCTCGCAGAAAACAAGGTCCTTTCTCTCAGCAGTGAAACATCCAGTGGCACTATGCCAACCAGTCCCTAAGCACTGGGTCTAAACACCGAACGGCCACAAATACCAATAAGTCTGCCGGCATAACTTACGGCCTCTACTGCACTGGATATGATCCACAAGCCTTCCCCACCTGCACAAAACCAACAGTAACCTGTACCTCTAGTGCACGGGGCAACAACCCTGCCTCTAGCCCATGCCGGACTGCAACATGCTCTAACTCTGACTGCTGTGATGAAATCACACCGGCGACACTCGATCCACTACCGTGGCGCCCTCCAACCGGGCGGCACAAATTCATCCTCTCGATGCAAGTGGTCGTCGCTCAGCCTGCCAAACATATCTAGACCAATCACAAAGGGAGCTCGACCCCTGTCCCTGCTCACACTGAGGCGACGAATGTGGTCTCTCGCAGACAGCCAATCCACGCTACCGCTGCACCACTCTGATAAAATGGGCTGATGCTGTCATCGGGGTCCACCCAACCTCTGACGTCTCAGAAATCCACCTGGATATCATCGTCATACGACAAAGCACCATCAATTCATGCAATTCCTTATACAATTACCCTTACTAAGCTCACCCCTCAATCACATATGTTGTACCCCAAACATGCATGTTATCGATCACCAAGGGTAACATCCCCCTGGGGTAAGCTTTACATAATCCATCCAAAAGGATATCCACCATCCTGGAAGGGAAACGAAAATGTCCTTGCCGGCCGACCTGTCCACCAATACCTAGCGCCAAGCGCCTCTATCCAGAACTCGCCTCTGGCGGCAGACCCCTATCCAACGGAACTGCAATGCTACGCGCCATACCCAATGCCTCCACTAACAAAGCACCCCAAAATCTAAAACCTGCAAAAGAGGGTCCGAATACACGGAAGGGCATCCTGGCGCAATCCACTCACAGTCAAGCATATCCCATGCGCCTTGTCCCCCTAACTCATAGAGTGCGTAGTTCAGTAACTGCGTAAATCCTTTTGACACCAAGAGGCTCTCAAGCAGTCTTTCCATCACCACCTACCACGATTCTACCCCAAGAGGCTCCAAACTTAATCCTATGAATCGGGGTGGTTTATCTGCCAAAACTGGCTTAACTGATCAATGGTGTCCCATAGCTCATCCGCTGTCAACAATCCACCCTGCCTCGGCGCCTCGGCACTAACCATTGGCACGGAGGGCTACTCACTCCCTCAGTACTACAAAAATCCCCGCCCCTGAGGATACTGCAACCGGGTGGTCTCAGAAAGAAGCACTGTCGAGCTGCCCGCTGCTCCGACAACTGTGTCACTCAAAACCAGATGCCCGCTCACTCTGCCGCTGATAAGCCTCTGACAATCCTGTCATCAGGGTCCCGAGTCCTCTGACTCTAATCCGGTATCCGGCCTGAAACAACTAGCTCAGACCCAACTGCCGCACCAAGGTGCGCCCGGGTCAAGGCCCAACGTCGGGGAGACACCGCTCGCCACGACAAACCGCAAATCAGCACACCCCAAACTCTCGACCCAATCTAGCGAAAGTCAAAGACATCCTTCTATTTCTGTAACCTTATGTTGTCTGCAGCCAACATACTGTCCCCCAGAAATAGAGTATGTCGATCCCTCTTCACTCACAGGAAGAGTAAAACAAATAAATCGCCGACTTTCGCAAGGTGTCGCGTCTCTCGCGTCCTATCATCCTAGGGTCTGCTAAAAGCCTAGGGTTCCCTAAGTCCCAACCGACCTATCCCTAAGCTCTGATACCAACTTAATCTGTCACGCCCCGGGTGTAAACCAGAACCCGGGCCCGTCCACAGATCCGCCGTGCACACGGTATTTTCCGTGTACACGAAGCGCCAGTAACCTGCTCAGATAAAAGAGATAAAATAAAAGAGCAATAAAACAGAGCTGAACTAAAACTAATACATCTCAGACTGAAGCTGGAAATAAAATACAATACATCTGTATAAATGATACATCTGTCTCTCCCAGCTCACCAAAATAAATACAACCTGCTGGCAAAAGCCAGTCCCAAAGTAAAGGTACTACAGTCTGAGGAAACATGGGTACACCAACAATCCAGCTAACATGCTCATCCTGCCTCGAGATCTATCTACTCGGCCGTCCTCTCTCCTCGACCCGCCACTGAAAGCCCAGTAGCACCCGCATAAAACACTGCAAAACAAGGGAGAAGCAAAAGAGGAAAGAAGAATGGGGGTGAGACTACTAGTAAACCAGTAGCCTCCCATAGTGGGTAAAACCTCAACTCTGACACGCCCACTAGGTCTACCAGAGGCAAAAGGAATAAAGGTGGTATGCAATGAGTATGACTCCTGATGAAAAGCTACCACTAGAATGCCTCTAAAAACTGAGCTAAAAGAATAGCTGAATGTATGCATCAGAATGTCAACGCCTGCCTGTCTAGACCCAATCGATACACCAGTAAGCACTGGTACTGCCTGCTCTGCCTGCCAAATCGGGTATGCCCGCCTACGCATAACACCGATAGGAAAAGGGAGTCTCGAAGACTCGAAGCCTGTAAAAACGCACACTCCGGAGTGGCACTCGAGGGGAGCGACCCACACGAGTATAATGCCTGGGTAACAAGTACCAAATCAGCAGGACTGGATCATGACTCTGATCACGGTGGAAAACCCATCCACTAAAAGAAATCCAAATCCTCTATCCCAATCTGATGCAATAACCACTGTCCGGTCAACCGCCAAAGATCCGCGGTTGCCGCAATGCCCGGCCCTCACAGCCTGCCTGTCCCAAAGCCCACAACTGTCTGACTACACTATCCCAGTCCCTGCTCGAACCCGAGCGCACTATCCCCCGAATATAAATAAAAGAAGAGAAAAGCATGGTTTCTCCTAAGTCAATTCCAACATGATAGTGTAGCAGAAAAAGGTGGCCTAACTAGGTGACCATACAAGCATGCAAATGTCCCAAGATGATATAAAAATAAACAGATGTCGATAACCTTTATAATGTTAGAGCATGTATAGAACAGTATGAGAATAGTAAATATGAGATAGCCTGTGCCTGCCTATGCCACATACCCAAGCCCACAATTATTGATTAGCCTTACCTTTTAACATGATGTTACTGTCCTACAATCATAATCCCCAATCAAGCAAGTTCTAACAATATCTGTTTAATCACAATAAGCCTGCCATTGCCACACATAAAGTGCATTTATCCTTTTAATCAAAGAAGCTACTCAAATGCCTAGCGGGTAATCAAAAGATGGAGGGTTAACAACCACACCCATAATGACAATCCTGACCCAGGTCCGACATCCGGTCAACCACCTACTATCCGCAATAGCCGCAATACCCCAAAAGCTAAAATTCAAGCCCCGGCTACACTATGCCGATCCCTGCTCAAACCCGAGCAACAAATAGCCGCCTGCCTAAGGAATAGGGGGAAGAAGAGACAATAGGGTTCCTCCCAAGGCAGTCCCAACATATAGTGTAGCGATCAGAAATGGTCTAACTAGATATCCCTGAAATCAAGCCTATCTCCTCATGGAAGAAAGAAGGGGAGTGACAAATAGTGGTTCATCATGTGTATCAAGTAATAACTCCACCTGGGTGTAATCATCATGCTAAATCATAATCCAACCGCACATGTCCATAACCTGCTAATCACCCTCACATGAATCATCCACCTATGCCTGTCCAAAAATCCTCAAGTGGTACCCTCCCACAAGACGCCTCACAATATCACAATATGAAAGTACATCCCCCCCCTTATGCAAGGTTAAATGCTAAAACGATGTCCATGAAGCATGTATAAGTTCCAACATGTCAAGTTTCCAATATAATGTTTTCCATATGATAGGCTCACAATTATCTAGTTAAGCATGCATGTCCATTAGGTGACCATTCAACATGTCCAATAAAGGGGATCACTCTAATATTCCTAGTGGGTATATCAGAAAAGAGGAGTAAAGCAACCACCCACCTCGAGCGCTAAACCCTGATCCCAACAGCGAAGTCCGCGCCCGGTCTCAACGATCACCACGGTGCTGCACAAAAATACCCCAAAAGAACAAGCACAATTAATCCACCATGCTCACACCAAAATCTGTCCCAAATACAATCAGTCCACAGTTTTGCCTTTTTCACCTGCGAGATCTGCTCGAGAAATTCCAGGAAAAATACCGTCACGATCCTCACGACGAACCGGTCGAAACGAGTACCTGCACGTTCCCACACGAGTTTTCTACGCTGAGATCCAAAATCGACAAGAGAACTACCCCGAACAATACTTCCACCCAAAACTGTGCTACAAAGTTCTGTAAAAAGGGGTTTCTCACCTTCGGGGAAAATTCCAGAAAATCCAAGAAAATTCAGAGAGACTCCTTGCGATGCGTAGATGCAAATTGCCTTTTGAATCACCTCAATCCGATGTCTGGTTGCGGAGATATCGCCGAAATACCGAACCGCTGTCCAAAACTCCATCACAGCAAAAAGAGGTCACAAGATGATCCGGAAAACCCATGAAAACCTCGGGATGGGAAAAACCAGCAAACACGGAAAACGTAGCCCTACCTGTCGTGAAGACGATGGCGCAAGAATCGCTGAAAAAGAGTGTCGGGGTAGCTCGGGAGAGTCCGTGCACTGAAATGCGACGAAGGGAATCACAAGGGAACGAGCGTCGCGCCGCGCCGTAGAATCCAAACCTCGGAGTGTGTGCCCCCACAAATCTTGGAAATCCTCCAGAAGATGTAGAACTCGAAGGGGAACAACTTTGCTGAAGACACCTTGGTGAGAGGAGGCTCGGAAATGGTGGAAAAAGTGAGAAGAAAGGAGCTCGGGCTGTTTAAATAGGCCTCCCAAACAAATAGCAAAATGCCATCCGGGTCCCAATTTTCGGGCGCCCGGAAGTTTCCGGGCGCGCACAGTGCGGCCCGGCCCAAGACTTTCGGGCGCGCACAGTGCGGCCCGGCCCAAGGCGCGCCGTCGGACGGGATCCGCGGTCCGTCCGACCCGCCTCAGCGCCCGCCACGTGTCGCCCGAACAGGCGACAGCCCAAATCCTCCACTCCCTGCTGCGCCACGCGGCCAACCCCGGGAGTCGACACGCGTCCCCGACAACAGTACCGTCGCGCCTGCGCGCCTGCCCGCGCCAGCTGCCCCTCCTGCCCGCACAGTTGACCAGCCAATAGGGAAGCGCCACGTGTCCCTGCCACTGACCGCTGCACCCGGTGCACGAGCCTCCGTAAGCCGAACCAATGGTAACCTGCCACGTGTCCACTCCGGTGCACCGTGAACCAAAACCCAACCATCATGCTCCGTAGACCGTGAGCTGTGAGCCGGCCTATGGGGTGGTGCCACGTGCCCCCGCCTTGGTGCACGACGGCCGCGTGGACCGCGCGCCTGCCCGCGCGCCCGCGCGCTGCCCGCGCCCTGTGCCGCCGCCGTTCCGCCTGCCCGGGGCCGCGCCGCCGCCCGCCGACGCTGCCCGCCGCCGCCGCCGCCGCCGGCGATCGCCGGAGTTACTGTTCCGGCGGTGAACAGTACCCGAAGCTCAGAAAAATCCAGCAGATAGTCCATCTTGACCGTTTTCGCGCGCTGAACCCGAATTTGACGTCCGCTTCGCCAAATTCCCATCCAATAAATCGCCGGAGGCTCCCGAAAAGGCATTTTCAATCCGAATTTCGTGCCGAGTCCAAATCTGATATCCGATTTGCGCGAAAACACCTATAAACATCCGACGGGGTTCCCTGATTACCCACGTGATCCACTTTAAGCCCGGAGTCAATCACTTGTGTCCAAATTGGCGCACGAACACCGCCGACATGCCCCGTAGGCCTCCAGAAGCTGCCGGTCACACAGTAAAAGCCCTGTAGAATTCCGGATCATCACAATTACAGCCGAAGGCCAATTCCGCTATCAAAGTCTCACAAGGTCCATCTGTGGCACCCCTTCGATGCACCATGGGCCGGACACCAACACTAGGTGTTCTACACAATGGATTCACCGGAAAGTTGCATGGGAAAAACCAGTACACTACAATCACCACCCAAAAAACAATGATTTACCCCAAAATCGGCGCGTGGATTCGCGTGTCCTTGTGGATTCAAGGTTCAACCGCTCTCGTGGATTCGGAGCGAGGTACGTTCGTGGATTCGAAGCGTACTACTGGGCGAAGACCGTGGATTCGGTCAGACGTCGTGGACTCGACGTTGGACGCCGTGGATTCGGCGTTGGACGCAGATCGTGGATTCGAGACGCGTTGCGGAACGAGCGGAGAAGATCAACTAGGAGCGTATGGAAAAGGTTGAGTCGTCAGTGAGTACGGTATATCACCTTGTACGTGTTTAATTCTAGTGGATTTCACCGTGTTATCGGTCCCGTGGTTTTTTACTCCGGTTTGGAGTTTTCCACGTAAAAATCTTGCGTGTTCATTTATATTTCCGCATTGGGTTTTTATTGCACAATGATTTTTTGAGTGTTTATTGTTTACACCTATTCACCCCCCTCTAGGTGTTTTTTCCCCTATTTAGATCTATATTACATATAACCCAACAAGTGGTATCAGAGCGGGAATAGGGTTGTAAACAATGGTTGAAGGTGGAAATATCAATCGACCCCCTTTCTTTGATGGAACAAATTATGCGTACTGGAAAGTACGGATGAAAGCCTTTTTAATTTCCATCGACGAAAGGGTGTGGCAATCAATTGAATTAGGATGGTCTAATCCAACTGAATTTATTGGTGATGTTCGCACCATCAAACCTAGGTCGAAATGGACCAAGGAAGAGTTAGATTCATCTTCTTACAATGGCAAGGGAATTAATGCTATTTTTATGCCTTATCTCAAACTGAATTCTCTCGCGTCTCGGCATGTGAGACTGCGAAAGAAATCTGGGATGTTCTTCAGGTTACACATGAGGGAACAAACCTCGTGAAGATTCAAAAGCTGCAAATGCTTATGAGCAGATTTGACTCCATTTTTATGGCAGAAAATAAATCTTTCACGGATTACTATACACGATTGCAAGACATCGTAAATTCATGTGCTAACCTGGGAGAGAAGATTCCAGAATTTAAGGTTGTAAGAAAGATCTTAAGAACTCTTCCTGAACGATTTCGCCCAAAGGTTACAGCCATTGAAACTATTAAACACCCGGACGAAATACGTGCAGAAGAATTAGTTGGTTCATTACAAACTTATGAAATGACATTTACTACTAACTATTCTTCTGGAAAAGCATCCTCTTCTAAGTCTTCAGGTTATGCTTTGAAAACAACAAAGGAAGAAGACACGGATTCATCCTCCTCAGACGATGACGAGAACCTATCTATGGAGGACTTTGAGAAGCAACTCGCTCTCTTGACAAGGAAGTTTCGCCGCAACTTTCGAAGAGGTAATTCAAGTAAATCTCCATCCTTCGGAAAGTCGAAAAAAGGCAAGGGTATTTCAAGTTACAAGTCAAGAAAGCAAGAGAACTTTTCAAAGGATAAGAAAAGTTCAGAAGGACAAGTCCAATGCTTCAAGTGCCGAGGATACGGCCATATCTCAACGGAGTGTCCAACTAAGAATCCGTCGAAGAAGAAAGTGATGCAAGCCGTCACTTGGGATGACAACTCAACGTCAAATGAGTCATCCTCAAGTGATGAAGAAGAAAGCGCAACGGCATTCCACGCGTCCACATCTTCACCATTCATGTGCTTAATGGCAAGTACATCCGAGTCATTGTTCAACTCCACTATTGAAAAGATTGCAACGGACAATGAATCGGATGATTCGGAAGGTGAAGATTTTGTTTTAGCCTACCACAGACTTTTACGGGATTCAAAGAAACCGGCTAAGAAAAACAAGGGGTTGAGAGGGAGATTGCAGGATCTCGAAGAAGAAGTAAAAAGGGTAACTTCTCTCTCGACCGATCTTGAAGTGGAAAGGGATAATCTGATAAAAGCAAATGTTTCCCTTCAAGAGTCCAATGAGCAACTCGAGAAGAATTATATAGATATGGTGAACAAAGCGAATTACTTCTTGAAGCTCTACGGCGAGGCCCGACAGGAAAAATTGGAAATGACAGAGACCATTATCCAACTCAAAGATGACTTGCAGCATTTTTCATCAGGAAGGAGTAAGTTGGATAAGCTTCTTGGTCTTGGTCAATCAAACAAGTTCGGCCTCGGATACAATCGAACTAAAGACGATTTTAGTTCGGTTGGGACAGTTTTCGTGCCTCAGTCGGTATCTCCTCCCCCGACACCGGAATTCACGACAACCAACGACAACAAGCCTACTTCACCCTCTTCGGAATCGTCAAGCACAAAGGTATGTTTTCGTTGTAATTTTGCAGGGCACATTGAAAGAAATTGCAAGATTGGAGCTCAAAGATCAAATCAACCACATCTTGCAACTGCTACCAATAAGTTCACTCCCCGGAATTCAAAGAAGGACTTTTCAAAAGAAAAGAACATTGGTAGTACTTCAAACAAGACGATGACAAAAGAAAAAGATCAATCATACAAGACGTCTTCATCAAGGAAAATTTCTCAACCATTGCCAACATACTCCAAAACTCAAAAGGTTTGGGTATGCAAAGGTGAAATCCTTCCTTGTCTTTAATCGTTCTACGATTAAATGTTGTGTAGTTTATGTAGACTATTTTTTCTTTCTTTTGGCCGACCCGTCAACCATCTTTGGGATGCAAATGGTATATTTTCTTATTGGTTGATGATTTCTCTCGGTATTCTTGGGTAGCATTTTTAAAAGAGAAAGCTGATACGTTTGATTCTTTTCATGAGATTTGCCATCGTATTATGATTGAAAAGAATGAAAAGATCATTCGTGTTAGAAGTGATAGAGGTGGAGAATTCATTAATTCCAAATTCATTGATTTTTGCACTTCCAACGGCATAAAACATGAATTCTCGGCACCCTATACACCTCAGCAGAATGGTGTTGTTGAGCGCAAAAACAGGGTTGTTCAAGAGATGGCACGTGTGATGCTTCATAGCCGGAATTTACCGCTATATTTTTGGGCTGAGGCTGTGAACACCGCTGTCTATGTCATTAATCGAGTGTATTTGCGCCCAGGAACTTTAAATACACCATATGAGCTGTGGTTTAGTAGAAAACCGGATATCAAATACTTTCGGATCTTTGGGAGTCGATGTTTTATTTTGCGTGATCGCGAAAATCTTGGTAAGTTCGATTCTCGAAGTGACGAATGGATCTTTTTGGGTTATTCTACAAATAGCAGAGCATATCGGGTATTTAACATGGAATCTAAAACGATTGTAGAATCTATAAATGTTAAAGTAGATGAAGTTTTTCACTTTGCATCTGAAAAATCTACCCTCGATATCTCTCTTGATGATGATACACCTGCCAATGCATCTTCTCATGATAATACTTCCAATATTAATGACACATCTAATGGTTCTTCAAGTTTATCTGATGTGCAGGAATCGTCTCATATACCTCCGAGTACTCCGTTACCTCAAACGTTACGCATATCCAAGGATCATCCGGAATCAAATATTATTGGAGACCCACAAGAAGGAGTTAGAACTCGGAGGCAGTTGGTTTGTGGATTCAATTGCTACGTATCTTTAATCGAACCAAAGAATATAGATGAAGCTCTTCAGGATGACTACTGGATTGAAGCAATGCAGGAAGAGCTCCATCAATTTGAGCGAAACAAAGTCTGGGAATTAACGAAGCCTCCAAAGCAACATTGTCACGCCCCGGGGTCGAAACTGCGACCCGGGCTCGCCAACAGATCCGCCACCTATGCCAACCTGCATAAGCGAAGCGTCCTACCTGCAAGAAAAGTACTACAGCTAAACAGATATCAGAGCTATAAATAAAAAAACTGCTGTATAACTAAAATCAATCACTGTACAACTGGAAATAATACAACAATGTCCGCCTCCCAAAAGAATAATGAAAATACAATATCCTCAAATACAAGCTCTGAACCAAACCGGGAGGTAACTCCAATAAATACACCAGTGTACAGTCTCTCGATACATAAAATATCCTCACTACATCAGTCTCTCAAAAGAGGAAAAAGAAACAACTAGTCTACAGAAGATCTCCTCTGAAGGGGTACCGCTACACTCCAACGACGGGTAGGGATCTAGCACGTGACTCCCTTGCCTCGATCAACAACCGCAGAATCAGCAACACCCGCTAAGACTCTGCAAAAACAAAGGAGAGGAAGGAAAAAGGAGGGGGAAAACCCCCAAAGGGTGTGAGAACTACACCAAAAAGGGAGTTCTCAGTGGGTACCACCGCTAGACCCGACGGTCTGTCCACCAAGTCCTCAAAAGACAAAAACTAACCAAAGCCGTAAAGACTGATAAAAAGAAGCTGGACCCTCTCAACAGCTATCAAGCCACTAAGCTTGCTATGACTGCCATGCCTGCCTATGCCTGCCTATGCCTGCCATGCCTGCTCTGCCTGCCTATGCCTACCATGCCTGCTCTGCCTGCCTATGCCTGCCTATGCCTGCCATGCCTGCTCTGCCTGCCTATGCCTGCCATGCCTGCTCTGCCTGCCTATGCCTGCCATGCCTGCTCTGCCTGCCTATGCCTGCCATGCCTACTATGCCTGCCCTGCCTGCCTATACCTACTATGCCTGCCATGCCTGCCTGCCTGCCATGCCTGCCTATGCCTGCCCTGCCTGCTATGCCCGCCTATGCCTGCCATGCCTACTATGCCTGCCCTGCCTGCCTATGCCTACTATGCCTGCCATGCCTGCCTGCCTGCCATGCCTGCCTATGCCTGCCCTGCCTGCTATGCCTGCCTATGCCTGCCCTGCATGCTATGCCCGCCTATGCCTGCCATGCCTGCCTATGCCTGCCTATGCCTGCCTATGCCTGCTATGCCTACTATGCCTGCCCTACAACGGTCAACAACCCACAATGACCTTGGGACCACCGTACCCCAAAACGGTTCCCAACAACACTAGCACTGGTCCAAACACCGCCACTAGACTCCACTCGGTCCCCCTGACACGAGCGCAACTATAAAGCAAATGCCTGTAATAAGCCCAATCTAATGCCACCAGTAGAACTGGTACTGCCTGCTGTGCCTGCCAAATCGGGTATGCCAGCCTACGCATAACACCGATAGGGGATGGGAGTCTCCAGGTCTGCCAAATCGGGTATGCCAGCGTACGCATAACACCGATATGGGACAGGAGTCTCAAGGTCTGAAAATCGCACACTCCGGAGTGGCACTCGAGGGGAGCAACCCACACGAGTAAAGTGCCTCAGTAACAAGTATCATGAATCAGCAGGACTGGATCATAACTCGGATCAAAGCGGGAAACTCTGTCCACTAGAGAAATCAGATACCCAATCTGGTGCATAAATAAATGTCCGGTCAACCGCCCAATATCCGCGGTTGCCGCAACGCCCCACAACTAAACCAACCTGTCCCAGACACCAAGTCCCGACTACACTACCCAGAACCCCTGCTCGAACCTGAGCAACACAGACCACCTTACTAACAGAGAAGGAGAAAGAAAAAGCATGGTTTCTCCTAAGTCAAGTTTCAATAAGTAGTGTAGCAATAAAAAGGGGGCCTAACCATATGTCCATACAAGCATGCATTTGTCCTCAAGAAAGATACAACAAAGTAATCCACATGCCTACACCTGACCATAATCCTCGATCATAATAACTCCCTAGAGTACAAATCCGCACATAGCTACGAAATCCTATCCCAAAGCATAAACCAACCACATGAAAGGCTATGTGTTAACATGGCATGTTACATAATCTCATAGGGTAACATTATCCTAGGTAAGCTTACACTAATCATCACATAGATGTCCAAGTCATGCAAGTCCTCAGTATACCTCATAAATACTATTCTTGCAATCATTTATACAAATATCATTATCAAGCTTACCTACCTTAAAAACATAAACCATGTACCCTAAACATGCATGCATCAGTCATAGAGGGGTGGCATCCCCACAAGTGCACTTAAATTCGCCATAACATAATCATTGCCTTATACAGTTACTGATATTAAGCTTACCCACCGGAAGCGCTTAAACCAAGGCAAACCTGAAGTCGGTGAAGAGTGTAGACGCTCACAGTCCAAATTCTGCCGAAACTGCATCCTCGGTACATGTCGCGCAAGCCTTGGCTCCAAACAGCTAAAAGTACCCCGAAATCAAAGTCTACAGATCAATCGGGTCCCGCAACACATGTAAACACCCCTGGGTACAACAATAAGGTCCAACATTACACTTTCATTCCCAAAATTAACCACGCACAAACACACAGAAAATCAGTCCCAAAGATATGCTTATTTCACCTGCCGAAAGTGCCCATAAAAATCCAATAAAAATATCACAGCAATCCTCGCGTCGATACCTTCGAAACGAGTACCTGCACGTCCAATTCCGAGCCCCGTAGGCCGAGTTACAAATTCCACAGTGCAGGTGCGCAAAACTACACAGCAACATAACTGTAATTCCATTTACAGATAAGGGGAAGAACATATACCTTCGGGCAAAACTCAGAAAAATCCAAGAAAAATACTGTGATATTTCTTGCGTCGAGTAGATGAAAAAAGTGTACAAGCACGTCGCCATACGATGCCCGGTTGCGGAGATAACGCCGAAAGACCATGTCGCTGACCAAATCTCCATCACAGAAATGGGGTCACAGTAAGCTCGAACAAACACCTTGAAAAGCGCGAAATGAGGGAAAGCCGAAAATACCTAGATCGTAGATCTTTCCGTCGCGGATCCAGCGGCGAAGAAATCGCTCGAAAAGGTGGTCGGAGTAGGCCGGGGGAGCTCGCGCACCGAAACGCCACGAAGGGGAGCCCAAATTGACGAGCGTCGCGCCGCGCCGTAAAAATGGAAACCTTGATAAGCGTGCCACCAAAAATCTCAAAACTTTGCAGAAAGATGCAGCCAAGCTCGGGGATCATCTTTGCTGAAGGCACCATGGCGAGAGGAGGCTCGGAAAAGCTGGAAAAAGGGGAAAGAATGGGGCTCGGACCGCTTTTATAGGCTCCAAAAACAATTCAGGAAATACCGAACAAGTCCGGATTTCCGGGCGCATGGGACTTTCGGGCGCGCACTGTAGCAGCCCGAAATCCCCCCCCGCGCGC
The DNA here is from genome assembly GCA_029204045.2 of Tillandsia leiboldiana. Classification (NCBI taxonomy): domain Eukaryota; kingdom Viridiplantae; phylum Streptophyta; class Magnoliopsida; order Poales; family Bromeliaceae; genus Tillandsia; species Tillandsia leiboldiana. Next base: position 18,784,574 of record CM055071.1, read on the forward strand.
ACTGTAGCAGCCCGGAACTCAGCTGGGCCTCCACGTCGCCCGCCAAACAGGCGACAGCAACCCCCGCCGCTCACACTGCGACACGTGGCGCCACCAGACGCCGACACGTGGCCGCCCACGCGCGGGAACAGCCCGTCAACGCGCCCACGTGCGCTCTGCGCCCGCCGCCTGCGCCTCTGCACGCACGCTTCCCGAGGCGCCCGCAGCTGCACCGTGGACCGAGTGCACGTGGACCGGCCAACCGTTGTGCGCCACGTGTCCCCCACCGGTCCACCGTACACCCGCCTTTCCCGTGGACCGCGCCCGCTGCGCCGGCCCAACCGGGAGCCGCCACGTGGCCCGCGACCGGTGCACGCCTCCGCGGTGGACCGCGCACCTGCCTGAGCCTGCTCCGCCGCGCTCCGCCGCTGCCCGCCGCCGTACGCCGCCGCTGCCGGTGCCGGAACAGTAACCTTGCCTCGAAAAACGTGCCGAATCATCCGGACTCCGGAAAAAGCAAGTGAATAGCCCATTTTCATCGTTTTCGCGCGCTGAATCCAAATCCGAAGTCCAATTTGCCAAATTACAACTCTAAAAATTGCCGAAGGCGTCCGGGAAGATGTTCCTTGATCCAAACTTCGCCCCGAGTCCAATTTTAATATCCATTGCGCGCGAAACCACTTCTAAGCATTCAATGGGGTTCTCTGACTACTCTCGTGATCCAATTAACACACCGAGTCCATCAAAAGTGTCCAATTGGTGTACAAACGCCACCGACACGCCACATAGGCCCCCAGAAGCTGCTGGTCAGCCAGTAATCACATCGGGGAAAACCAGGTCCTCACATCCTCCCCCACTAAAGAAAGTTTCGTCCTCGAAACTAGCTCAATTCCACCAGGAGTCGCAAACACCAAGGGTAAGTACTCAACATCATCATCTCCAGCTCCTAAATCATCACTCACTCCCCGTGATTACTCCTAACAACAACAACAACAACAACAAGTACGGCATAGCCCGGTTGCGCAACCCCTAATCTCACGAGCCAGAATTCGCAACGGGCGTCCCTCGTACTCCAAACATTCCTAGGTCTCAAATGGGGCGAGTCAATCACGGGCGAGGAATCCAAAAACATAAACTTCCGGAGCTGAGATAAGAAACACAATAGGGGTTCCATCCCAAAGTTGGGGGAAACAAGATAATCGCCAGTGCAACACGCACCATACCATAACTGCGGGAGCACGACTCCACCAAAAGGTCCTAGATACCACCCGGACCTGTCTACCCTCGAACCATAAAAGGACCCTCAGAGTCGTGTATCAACGACGTGGCACTAGGTCAAACAGACCCCTCAATCCATCAGATCCTGCAACTGCGCCATCAGCTCTCTCAGCTCTACAAGCGACATCCAATGAGGTGCTGTCGATGGTGGCGCGGTTCCCCGAACCACGGCAAACGCAATCTCTATCTCCCTAACCGGCGGCATCACAAACAGCTCAGGTGAAATCACACCCGGGATATCGTGGGCAACAGAGATATCCTTGAATCCCGGTGCCGCCAAAAGCACCTCTCACACTGTCGCTACAACCTGTGTGCTCTTGTAATCTCAACCATCAAGCCCCCCTCTCGTCTGCCTCACAGAAGGTCAAAGTCCTCTCTTTCTGCAGTCTAACCTCCTGTGGCACTGTGCCAACCAATCTCAAGCACCTGGTCAAAACACCAACTGCCACAATTACCAATAAGTCTGCCGGTACTCGCAGTCTCAGCTGCACTGGACATGATCCAAAAGTCTCCTCCACATGCACAACAACAACAGAAACCTGTACCTCTAGTGCACGTGGTAACAGATCTGCCTCTAGCCCAGGCAAGAATAAGACATGCTCTAACTCCGACTGTTGTGGTGAAATCCCACCTGCGACACTCGATCCACTACCGTGGCGCCCTCCAACCGGGCGGCACAGATGCATCCGCTCAAAGCAAGTGGTTGTCGCTCAATCTGCCTGAAAATCAGGACTATCCACAAAGGAGTACGACCTCTGTCTCTGCTCACATTGAGGCGACGAATAGGGTCCTCCGCAGATAACAAATCCATGCTACCGCTGCGCTACTCCGATACGAACGCTGATACAGCCATCGGGGTCCACCCGATCCCTAATATCTTAGAAATCCAATACCTCGGAAAAAGAAATCAGAAATGCCTCTGCCGCCCGATCTGTCCTCCATCACCCGGCGCCAAGCGCCAATATCCAGAACTCGCCCCTTGCGGCAGATCCCTAACCAAAGGAACTGCAGCGCCACGCTCCATACACGACGGCTACTCCACCGAGGCATCAATAATCCATAACAGAGGGACCAACTAGGCTGAAAGGTATCCTGGCGCAAACCACTCCCAGTCTCACATATCCTATGCGCTTCGTCCCTCGGAATCTGGAGCGCGCAGTTCAATAACTGCATACACTCTCTAGCCCAGAGAGGATCTCAATTAATCACTCCATCAACACCAACCACGACTCTGCCTCCAAAGGCTCCAAACTCAATCTTACGAGTCGGGGTGGTTCATCTGCCAAATCTGGCTCAATAGATCGATCATGCCCCCCAGCTCCTCTGCCGTCAACTATCCACCCTGCCTCGGTGCCTCGACACTAAACATTGGCACAGAGGGGCTACTCAGTGCTCCGACAACTGTGTCACCAAGATCAGCTGCACACTCTGTCGCTGATAAGCCTCAGACAATCCTGTCATCTGGGTCCGGAGTTCCCTGACCTCAATCCGGGTGTCCGGCCCAAAACCAACCGCTCAAGCTCAACTGCTATGACAGGATACACACGGGTCAAAACCCAGTGTCGGGGAGACACCGCTCGCCACGACGAAACAACAAAACAGCACACAACAACGCTCGACCCAATCCAGCGAAAGTCTAAAGCATGTCACCCGTTCCACAGCATTATGTTGTCTGCAGCCAACATAATCACTTGGGAGAATAAACATGCCAATCACTCTTCCCGTCCCTTGGGAGAGGTATAAAACTCAATCAGGACTCTCGCTAAAAGCCACGACTCTCACGAAGTCAACCAAGGGTCAAACCATAAGCCTAGGGTTTCTAAGTCCACCACGACCTACAACCTAGGCTCTGATACCACTCTAATCTGTCACGCCCCGGGGTCGAAACTGCGACCTGGGCTCGCCAACAGATCCGCCACCTATGCCAACCTGCATAAGCGAAGCGTCCTACCTGCAAGAAAAGTACTACAGCTAAACAGATATCAGAGCTATAAATAAAAAAACTGCTGTATAACTAAAATCAATCACTGTACAACTGAAAATAATACAACAATGTCCGCCTCCCAAAAGAATAATGAAAATACAATATCCTCAAATACAAGCTCTGAACCAAACCGGGAGGTAACTCCAATAAATACACCAGTGTACAGTCTCTCGATACATAAAATATCCTCACTACATCAGTCTCTCAAAAGAGGAAAAAGAAACAACTAGTCTACAGAAGATCTCCTCTGAAGGGGTACCGCTACACTCCAACGACGGGTAGGGATCTAGCACGTGACACCCTTGCCTCGATCAACAACCGCAGAATCAGCAACACCCGCTAAGACTCTGCAAAAACAAAGGAGAGGAAGGAAAAAGGAGGGGGAAAACCCCCAAAGGGTGTGAGAACTACACCAAAAAGGGAGTTCTCAGTGGGTACCACCGCTAGACCCGACGGTCTGCCCACCAAGTCCTCAAAAGACAAAAACTAACCAAAGCCGTAAAGACTGATAAAAAGAAGCTGGACCCTCTCAACAGCTATCAAGCCACTAAGCTTGCTATGACTGCCATGCCTGCCTATGCCTGCCTATGCCTGCCATGCCTGCTCTGCCTGCCTATGCCTACCATGCCTGCTCTGCCTGCCTATGCCTGCCTATGCCTGCCATGCCTGCTCTGCCTGCCTATGCCTGCCATGCCTGCTCTGCCTGCCTATGCCTGCCTATGCCTGCCATGCCTGCTCTGCCTGCCTATGCCTGCCATGCCTACTATGCCTGCCCTGCCTGCCTATGCCTACTATGCCTGCCATGCCTGCCTGCCTGCCATGCCTGCCTATGCCTGCCCTGCCTGCTATGCCCGCCTATGCCTGCCATGCCTACTATGCCTGCCCTGCCTGCCTATGCCTACTATGCCTGCCATGCCTGCCTGCCTGCCATGCCTGCCTATGCCTGCCCTGCCTGCTATGAGTAATAACTCAAAATATTTTATTTTAATAAATAGTCTAAAAGTGAATTTTTGACCTGGTTTTTGAATTCAGAAGACCTATGTTGACTTATTTAGTCAATTGCCAGTGTGCGAGTTGCACGTTTTACGAGACAAAAGGCTACTTTCCAATCCGGACGTGATCATGGAAATCCGAATTGACCGTTGCGATCGTCTCATCGAACTGAGCGAGATTAATATTCAGCACTTTCGATCCGACGGTCGGATCTTCCAGAAATCGAGGAAGAAGCGAGCAAATAACCACGAACAGTGTAACAGTGCTCGGTGCACAGTATAAATTAAGTTGTTACTGTAGGTGAACAGTAACCCTAGTTTTCGGAACCCCGACGGATCTAACGCTGACTAATTCGCTGTCTGGAAACCGATCATAGCACTTCAGGTAGTCGTTTCGAATGGTTTCGGCGTTCTGGACGCAATGGCGCTGACGGAATCTCCGTTTGACGACCCTAGAGTATCGAAAAGCGCGAAAACTGTTTTCCGGAACAGTATTTTATGGACCGAGATTTTATCCGGACAGTTTCTCGAAAATCAGAAATCGCTACCTGATGGTTTTCGTCGAGCCGGACGCCGTGACGCAGTCCATTTTCCGTTTCGACGACCGGATCGCCTCGAAGAGCGTGAAACAAGGCGAAAAAGGTGACAATTGCACATGAAACCCTACATAACCCGCCTCGTTTTGCGTACCACTCCCTTATGAGGGACCTAAGAGTAAAAGGAAGATGCTGTGAGGGACTGGGTTGTAGATATGTAGAGATGAGGGGCTAAAATGCAAGATGACCAACCCTATACATATATACATGCACCTACGACTAGGGTTCCACAAGCCCTAGACCCTGAGCTCAGCCCCAGCCGCACCTCAACAGATCCCTCTCCTCTGGCGCTTCCCTCGGACTACCCCACACCGGCCGCCGCTCCCCTTGCCGGAAAAGCAAGATCAAGAAGAGCTTGACCTCGGAATTGGAGAGGAAGGTGTGGGGAGGGATTCAAGTTGACAAATTCCCTTCTGAAGAGTCCCTCGTGGTGCTGCAACCGAGCTGGGTTGGATCCGACGCCGACCGCCGCCGTGCGCCGCCGCGGGACAACACCCTCTTCCACGATTTTCCGGCGAAGGTGAGTTCTTGGGACTTTTATTTTAGTCTAGGGTTTTGGGCATGGCCATTGTGTTGCTGACGTCGAGGAGGTCGTCCTGTTGCAGGACGAGCCGAGGCCGCCGTCCCGACCGCCGGCGGGAGCCATCCTCGCCGGATTATCGTTTTTCTTGACCGATCGCAGGCGCGGGCTTCACCCGGCCGTTAAACACAAGATCAGCACCGTTGATCCTTGTCCCCTAGTCGACTGAAAGCTTCCTCCAAGATCTGGGGTTGATCAGACAAGGATCCATCCCGCACGGCCGAGCCCTAGAAACGGGTGAATTAATTCGTCGCCGGAATTCCTCCGTCCGGCGCCGCCGCGGCCTCCCGGCGCCGGCCACCACTGCACCGAGCGTCGGGGTGTTGGGACAGACCTTTTGGTCCGGGTAGCACCTGCCCGGAGCCGCCGCGCCGGAAACCACCATTAACAACCTTGAAGCTCCTCCGAGCTTCGCCGGCGCTGCCTTGCCGACGCTCCCGGACATCGGAGAACCGCCCAGGTGAGCTTCCTTGGTCCCTAGGAGCCTCCCCATCACCTTGCATGCAGGGTTTAACGTAGGGCTTCTACCCCCTGCAGCTGCACCCGAGACTGCATTCGAGCCCACCTCCGGCCATCTCCGGCGGCCTGGGCTCCGGCCACCCGTACAGGTAATACCTAGAGGCCCTTTGTATGCTTCCCATTTTTTGGTTTTAGGCCTAGAGCATCCCTGTAACCCGGTTCCCAATGCTGCACCCGAGCCACCCATCTCGGGTTTGCCCCCGGCCGCCGCCGCCCCCGGCCACCGGCGCCTGACCGGGCCTGAACCAGACACCTTCAGGGACCTCCATTGATCTGGTGCTCCACTTTGTGGCAGGTTTGAACCTGTGCTGCTCAAGGTGAACCCAAGCCGAGCCTTGGCTTGCGTTATTGGTGCGTCACCTAGCTCCGGCCACCTCCTCCGGCCGATCTCAGGCAAGCCTCAGGTGAGCCCTCGACCCTAACTAGTCTCCTGAATATGATGCTCCAATTATGGTTCGATTTGATCAAGTATAAGTTAAGATATTACATAGTTGTATTTGAGCCAGGGATGTGTTATGGGCCAACTCCGATTTCGGGGTCCGTGTCAGTCCAAACTGGTGAGCACGGGCTCCGTCTTGACGTAATGATCACGCTGAAACTTACGGCGCCAATTTTGGACGCCCGGATTGCAAGAACGAGTCGAAACGGATAATAAAATAGGATAATAATGCGAATTAAAATGTACTACGGACCTAATTGCAAATTTGACACACAGGCTGACTTTAGACAGTGTTTTCACACCACTAGACACTTTGTTAGAGTCCCGTGGACTCTCGCTAATCGGAAATCGGATTTGTATTCAATAAATCGACGACATTGCTCCTTATTAGCATCGCATTACTGTTGTGTCATCGGGATGGGTTTGTGTGAGTCTATTACTGATTTGAGCCCCTTGTTCAGGGTCCAGTTGTTCAGCACCAGCCTCCCGGCAGTCTAGCGGGAGTTCGGGATCGGCCTACATTCAGGTGGGTTGTGTTTACTTTATTCCTAGCCTCTAAATTCTATCATGTTGGACGGGGTCTATCCTAAGTGTACTGGGGTTGAATAATGATGGGCGATAGCTTATGCATGTTAGTGGGATCGCTATAGTGATTAGCATCAGTTACCGACGGTGATTCTCTTTTAACCCTTATATGTCAGCGGGCCACCTTCGAGTGCGCGCAACATTACCTTGTTTTCGATTATGCACTTTACTTCATTTTCCTCATTACTCTTGTTATTTATATTATGATGCTGACATGATGGTAGTTACGGTTACTTGGCTCGAGGTTGCCACACGCGCACCCGCGGTTTGGCCACCGCAAAGGGTGTGCTTTTCCGGAAAAGTGGTCTATGACCCGTGTATACCCACGAGGTGACGTAGTGGGGCCCCTTATTAGTGGTGGGGTTGAGGCGCCGAGGTGCGAGCAGTGCGACCCGTCGGTTTAGTTGTCCGGCGTGGTCGGGTTTCTGCAGGTACGGTGCGGGTCGTCGGTTTAGCTGTCCGACGCGCCCGGGTATTATAGGACGCAGGTGTACAGGTTGCCTTTCCTCCTTGGGAGGGTGGTTGCTCCAGTTGTCTTCACGGTTTGTTTTACTATATTCTCATGCTTTACTATTTCTGCGTCACTGACCTCCCACTTCGTGACAGGGTCCAGACGGGGAGAGAGGTAGGCGGTGGTGAGGACGGGACAGGAGCAGCTGGGTCGCTGGGGACCCTGGACTGTGTTTATTCTTTATTCTCGCTTTTCATTACCTTGTAGTTATGTGAGTGGTTCGCGATACCCTCGTGGGGTCGGCATGGATGTCGGTACGGGCTACATTTAGTGCCCCTGGTGGAATATTTTTATCTTTTATTTCTATCGGCCATTTAAAAATCAAAAAGGCAGAAGCCAAAGAAAAGATTGCGAAAACCGTTTTTAAAAATCTAAGTGTCGTATGGGCACCGCTTTCGAACCTTGTGGATTTATGCTAATTTCGAAACTAGCTTTCAAAACGTAAGCGCCGGGTAGGCGCTCTTTCAAAACCGTGGATTTATCCTTTCCAAATTGACCGGCCATAGGTTCTTCTGTTATTAGTTTAGAATGCTGGTTAATTGTTGTGATTGATTGGCTGTGTATGTTGGAGCATGTACTGAACGCTACGCCGTGCACATACAGGGGAGACTCCGTCCGTTTGCAGAGTGATCCTGTATGTGTGGCGGGTCTGGGCACGTGCCGGGGAAGAGGGGTTCTCTTTTAAACAAAAAAAAAAAATTCACACGTCAAACATTCGACTTTTATGAATCGTTTCCGCTAAAACAAACCCCGGGGCGTGACAGATTAAATGGTATCAGAGCGGTTCTTTCAATCACAACAGTTAGTGCCGACATCCGTGGACAACCCTCACGTGCCTACATACAAATGAAATGGGTAGGGCATAGGACGTTAGAACGTGAGTGACCGAGGGGGGAGTGTGGAGTCCTTTCTTTCACCTTATGGTTGTTGTTAGTAGGGTGGTCTAGGGTTGACTCTGGTGGCGTGTGACGGACATGGTCCGTACTAGATCATCGGCCGGGGACGCAGAGTCAGAGTCCGAGTCCTTTCTCTCGCTAAGTTATTCGATGTGCCGTTGCTTATTAGCAAAGACTAAAGCCGACCTTCCTTGTGTACATTCAGATAGAGGGCCGACTCAGCAAGTAACCGACGACGGAAATGGACATCGCCGACGAAGCCAACCGCCTGCTCCGCAACCAGCTGCGCGACGTGGCTGGGCAACTGCTGACTCTCGCGGAGCGCCTGAGCATGCTGACACAGGAACTCGAGGGCGTCGACCGATTCCGGGGCGGCAGCAGAGGCGTTGCCCCTCCCGGGATGCCGCCGACGGGCCCTCCCGCCGTCCAGGAGGCTACTAACCTGACCGTGCACACCAACGTAGAGCGCGCCCGGCAGGAATACTCTCGCCCCGAGTCGGCCGGGGACCCCCATCGGAGGGGCCGGGCGAGCAAACGCCCGAGAGCCGGGCAGAACCTCGGGCAGACGACGGAGGAGAGACCTAAGCCACCGAAACCGTGCGTCATATGCGGCAATGCACACCTCATAACGAGCTGCCCGTGGCGGGACGGACACTGTTTCCGATGTGGCAGGCCGGGCCACACGCGCTATGAGTGCCCTCTGAAGCCGTCTGTCAGTAGACCCCCGGCGCCGCGACATGTCAAGCCTAAGGGAACCGCTGCCTCCACCCCTCAAGGGGGCACCGATCCAGAGAGCCGACCCAACCCACGCCCGACGCAAGCACCGGAGGACGAACGAGGGCTTAAGGGGAGCGCGCACGTGCAACCGGGATCCTGCGTCATCTGCAAGGGCGCGCACCCAGTGACGGAATGCACTTGGAGGTACCACTATTGTAACCGGTGCGGCTTGCCAGATCACAATTACTTCTCCTGCCCCCAAGGGCCCACCCCCGCCTCCGCCGCCGTGCCACCACCGCCAAGAGGAACAGAGAGCGCGGCGGCCCCCGTGCAGACAAAGAACTCGCCCGACGACCAACGATGCGCGGACTCTTTAGACAGCAAACCCCCACCCCAACACGCGGTGCGACGCTGGCCCAAGGATTGTGGGCGGACTCCCCCGGCCGCCCCGGCAGACGACGCGTCGTCCCGAAATAGGGAATGACAGGTACTTATTTCATTTTATTTTCTATTCTTTTTCCTTTTTGCCCTCCCTTTCCCTTGTCTACATAGAAGCACCGTTTGGGCCGGAGCAACCCGACCCTACCAGACCCTTGCGAGCCCTCCTGCCTTTAGCTCTACCTTTCGTTTCGTCGACCGTTCCGGACTAGTGTGCTTACGGGCGAGGAAGCAAATCTAACCTTAGCGATTTGCATACCGGTGCGTGAATTGCACAGTCTCCGATGCACGAAATTCTGCCTTCCCGATCCGATACCTGGGTATTTGGTTAGGAACGAGCCCTAGGGTGACTTGCGTTCACGAGAGAGCGCAGGGTATTGGCATAGTGGTTTGGAGCCCAGGTGTGTTCCACACAGTTGAGCCTCGTTGTTCCGGTTATTAGTCGTACGCACTCTGATTTTTGGGATCGTTGTTAGTGCAGGGTTAGCCGCGGCCAGGGTTTCGGCTGTGGGCTTGATGTTTCAATGGAGCCAGAGTGCTCGGATCAGTTACGGTGGTTAGGGGTTAAATCACTGTTCTCTCGTAATCGTCCAGCTGATGGCACAGCAGTAGATGACTGCTATTGTTGCACTAGCCTCACAGTTTGCTTAGAGGTTGAACAAGTTGCTGACCCTTCGGTGTCCCCGTGTCTTAATTCGTTGGCCTATGGGCCCGATGGTAACCTTGTTTTGGGACGGATGCAAATTGACCCCACCTTTTGCACAGGTTTGTGAATCGACGTGGACTCGCCTAAGTGTTAGTCATGGCGATGTTTGTGACCACGAGGCGGTAGTAATCCTCGACAAAGGTATGTTTTGGCACTGAGATTGTGTTGGGAAGTATGTGATATACCTTCCGGTAGGAGTTGCGTCCCCAACTTGTTGTTGGCGACAACCCTTTGGTATTCCGCTGTTCTTTTGGTAAGCACGTTGGCTGCAGGCAACAGACGGTCGAAAGAACCGAAGAAATACTCTGCCCTATAATGAGGAGTACCAGATTGGGTCTAAATTAGTAGCCTTAGAGTTGTAGATACCTTGCGACTGACTTGTAGCCCTCGATTAAACTTTTTGAGTATTTTCATAGAGTATGACTTCAGGCTGTAAGCTCCGGGAATGAAACTTTTTTAAGTTGTAAGTTTTCGGGGACGAAACTTCTTTTAAGTTGTAAGTGAAGTAATACCTCAAAATATTTTATTTTAATAAATAGTCTAAAAGTGAATTTTTGACCTGGTTTTTGAATTCAGAAGACCTATGTTGACTTATTTAGTCAATTGCCAGTGTGCGAGTTGCACGTTTTACGAGACAAAAGGCTACTTTCCAATTCGGACGTGATCATGGAATCCGAATTGACCGTTGCGATCGTCTCATCGAACTGAGCGAGATTAATATTCAGCACTTTCGATCCGACGGTCGGATCTTCCAGAAATCGAGGAAGAAGCGAGCAAATAACCACGAACAGTGTAACAGTGCTCGGTGCACAGTATAAATTAAGTTGTTACTGTAGGTGAACAGTAACCCTAGTTTTCGGAACCCCGACGGATCTAACGCTGACTAATTCGCTGTCTGGAAACAGATCATAGCACTTCAGGTAGTCGTTTCGAACGGTTTCGGCGTTCTGGACGCAATGAGCGCTGACGGAATCTCCGTTTGACGACCTAGAGTATCGAAAAGCGCGAAACTGTTTTCCGGAACAGTATTTTATGGACCGAGATTTTATCCGGACAGTTTCTCGAAAATCAGAAATCGCTACCTGATGGTTTTCGTCGAGCCGGACGCCGTGACGCAGTCCATTTTCCGTTTCGACGACCGGATCGCCTCGAAGAGCGTGAAACCAAGGCGAAAAAGGTGACAATTGCACATGAAACCCTACCATAACCCGCCTCGTTTTGCGTACCACTCCCTTATGAGGGACCTAAGAGTAAAAGGAAGATGCTGTGTAGGGACTGGGCTGTAGATATGTAGAGATGAGGGGCTAAATGCAAGATGACCAACCCTATACAGATATACATGCACCTACGACTAGGGTTCCACAAGCCCTAGACCCTGAGCTCAGCCCCAGCCGCACCTCAACAGATCCTCTCCTCTGGCGCTTCCCTCGGACTACCCCACACCGGCCGCCGCTCCCCTTGCCGGGAAAAGCAAGATCAAGAAAGAGCTTGACCTCGGAATTGGAGAGGAAGGTGTGGGGAGGGATTCAAGTTGACAAATTCCCTTCTGAAGAGTCCCTCGTGGTGCTGCAACGAGCTGGGTTGGATCCGACGCCGACCGCCGCCGTGCGCCGCCGCGGCGACAAACCCCTCTTCCACGATTTTTCGCGCGAAGGTGAGTTCTTGGGACTTTTATTTTAGTCTAGGGTTTTGGGCATGGCCATTGTGTTGCTGACGTCGAGGAGGTCGTCCTGTTGAAGGACGAGCCGAGGCCGCCGTCCCGACCGCCGGCGGGAGCCATCCTCGCCGGAATTATCGTTTTTCTTGACCGATCGCAGGCGCGGGCTTCACCCGGCCGTTAAACACAAGATCAGCACCGTTGATCCTTGTCCCCTAGTCGACTTGAAAGCTTCCTCCAAGATCTGGGGTTGATCAGACAAGGATCCATCCCGCTACGGCCGAGCCCTAGAAACGGGTGAATTAATTCGTCGCCGGAATTCCTCCGTCCGGCGCCGCCGCGGCCTCCCGGCGCCGGCCACCACTGCACGAGCGTCGGGGTGTTGGGACAGACCTTTTGGTCCGGGTAGCACCTGCCCGGAGCCGCCGCGCCGGAAACCACCATTAACAACCTTGAAGCTCCTCCGAGCTTCGCCGGCGCTGCCTTGCCGACGCTCCCGGACATCGGAGAACCGCCCAGGTGAGCTTTCCTTGGTCCCTAGGAGCCTCCCCATCACCTTGCATGCAGGTTTAAACGTAGGGCTTCTACCCCCTGCAGCTGCACCCGAGACTGCATTCGAGCCCACCTCCGGCCATCTCCGGCGGCCTGGGCTCCGGCCACCGTACAGGTAATACCTAGAGGCCCTTTGTATGCTTCCCCATTTTTTGGTTTTAGGCCTAGAGCATCCCTGTAACCCGGTTCCCCAATGCTGCACCCGAGCCACCCATCTCGGGTTTGCCCCCGGCCGCCGCCGCCCCCCGGCCACCGGCGCCTGACCGGGCCTGAACCAGACACCTTCAGGGACCTCCATTGATCTGGTGCTCCACTTTGTGGCAGGTCTGAACCTGTGCTGCTCAAGGTGAACCCAAGCCGAGCCTTGGCTTGCGTTATTGGTGCGTCACCTAGCTCCGGCCACCTCCTCCGGCCGATCTCAGGCAAGCCTCAGGTGAGCCCTCGACCCTAACTAGTCTCCTGAATATGATGCTCCAATTATGGTTCGATTTGATCAAGTATAAGTTAAGATATTACATAGTTTGTATTTGAGCCAGGGATGTGTTATGGGCCAACTCCGATTTCGGGGTCCGTGTCAGTCCAAACTGGTGAGCACGGGCTCCGTCTTGACGTAATGATCACGCTGAAACTTACGGCGCCAATTTTGGACGCCCGGATTGCAAGAACGAGTCGAAACGGATAATAAATAGGATAATAATGCGAATTAAAAGTGTACTACGGACCTAATTGCAAATTTGACACACAGGCTGACTTTAGACAGTGTTTTCACAACCACTAGACACTTTGTTAGAGTCCCGTGGACTCTCGCTAATCGAAATCGGATTTGTATTCAATAAATCGACGACATTGCTCCTTATTAGCATCGCATTACTGTTGTGTCATCGGGATGGGTTTGTGTGAGTCTATTACTGATTTGAGCCCCTTGTTCAGGGTCCAGTTGTTCAGCACCAGCCTCCCGGCAGTCTAGCGGGAGTTCGGGATCGGCTACATTCAGGTGGTTGTGTTTACTTTATTCCTAGCCTCTAAATTCTATCATGTTGGACGGGGTCTATCCTAAGTGTACTGGGGTTGAATAATGATGGGCGATAGCTTAGGCATGTTGTGGATCGCTATAGTGATTAGCATCAGTTACCGACGGTGATTCTCTTTTAACCCTTATAGTCAGCGGGCCACCTTCGAGTGCGCGCAACATTACCTTGGTTTCTGTTATGCACTTTACTTCATTTTCCTCATTACTCTTGTTATTATATTATGATGCTGACATGATGGTAGTTACGGTTACTTGGCTCGAGGTTTGCCAACACGCGCACCCGCGGTTTGGCCACCGCAAAGGGTGTGGCTTTTCCGGGAAAGTGGTCTATGACCCGTGTATCCCACGAGGTGACGTAGTGGGCCCTTATTAGTGGTGGGGTTGAGGCGCCGAGGTGCGAGCAGTGCGACCCGTCGGTTTAGTTGTCCGCGTGGTCGGGTTTCTGCAGGTACGGTGCGGGTCGCGGTTTAGCTGTCCGACGCGCCCCGGGTATTATAGACGCAGGTGTACAGGTTGCCTTTCTCCCTTGGGAGGGTGGTTGCTCCAGTTGTCTTCACGGTTTGTTTTCCTATATTCTCATGCTTTACTATTTCTGCGTCACTGACCTCCCAACTTCGTGACAGGGTCCAGACGGGGAGAGAGGTAGGGGGGGGGTGGTGAGGACGGGACAGGAGCAGCTGGGTCGCTGGGGACCCTGGACTGTGTTTATTCTTTTATTCTCGCTTTTCATTACCTTGTAGTTATGTGAGTGGTTCGCGATACCCTCGTGGGGTCGGCATGGATGTCGGTACGGGCTACATTAGTGCCCCTGGTGGAATATTTTTATCTTTTATTTCTATCGGCCATTTAAAAATCAAAAAGGCAGAAGCCAAGAAAAGATTGCGAAAACCGTTTTTAAAAATCTAAGTGTCGTGTGGGCACCGCTTTCGAACCTTGGTGGATTTATGCTAATTTCGAAACTAGCTTTCAAAACGTAAGCGCCGGGTAGGCGCTCTTTCAAAACCGTGGATTTATCCTTTCCAAATGACCGGCCATAGGTTCTTCTGTTATTAGTTTAGAATGCTGGTTAATTGTTGTGATTGATTGGCTGTGTATGTTGGAGCATGTACTGAAACGCTACGCCGTGCACATACAGGGGAGACTTCGTCCGTTTGCAGAGTGATCCTGTATGTGTTGGCGGGTCTGGGCACGTGCCGGGAAGAGGGGTTCTCTTTTAAACAAAAAAAAAAATTCACACGTCAAACATTCGACTTTTATGAATCGTTTCCGCTAAAACAAACCCCGGGGCGTGACAGTATTTCCGATCTATCTTTGATCTAAGTATTCGGCGGATCATCACCACCAAAACAACGATTTACCCCAAAATCGGCGCGTGGATTCGCGTGTCCTTGTGGATTCAAGGTTCAACCGCTCTCGTGGATTCGGAGCGAGGCACGTTCGTGGATTCGAAGGGTGCTATTGGGTGAAGACCGTGGATTCGGTCGGACGTCGTGGATTCGACGTTGGACGCCGTGGATTCGGCGTTGGGCGCAGATCGTGGATTCGAGAAGCGTCGCGGAGCGAGCGGAGAAGATCCTCTAGGAGCGTATGGAAAAGGTTGAGTCGTAAGTGTGTACGGTAAATCACCTTGTACGTGTTTTAATTCTAGTGGATTTCTGCCGTGTTATCGGTCCCGTGGTTTTTTACTCCGGTGATGGAGTTTTCCACGTAAAAATCTTGCGTATTATTTTATTTCCGCATTGGGTTTTTATCGCAACGATTTTTGAGTGTTTATACGTTTACACCTATTCACCCCCCTCTAGGTGTTTTTTCCCCTATTTAGATCCTTATTACTTTAACCCAACACGTTGTCGACTAGGAAAAAACCTGCCCACTACCACACATCCACATGAGGACGGGATTTCACGTGGGGCGTCCTGTCCGACTAGCTCTCCAACAGTCCTCGCAGCACAAAGATACGGCTGGAGGTACTCCACAGCCAGGAACGACCCACAACTCGGCTAACAATACTGGTCGGACAACACTCAACGACCTGGGACCACCGTCAACCACAACGGTTCCCAACAACACGGATCTAAAGATACTCGACGGCCCGGGCTACCGTCTGCTCAACGGTCCCTCCCACGACAGCACAACAGGGATACAAGACCTCCCGGACTACCGTTTACCCAAACGGCTCCCGCACAGATAGCCACCCACTACACTACCAGACCCCCTCTGCTCCCAAGCACGAGTGCAAATGCATCCACACTAAAAGAAAGTCCACGACTCTCGCCCACTAACCCGGGCAAGATAGCACTTGTCCGGAATAAAACACTGTGTGGGTGTCTAACATAATAACCTAGCCCAAGTTGTTACGGCGTTTTTGGGTTGGCACGTTTCCGTGAGTTGAGTAGTTGACGTTGTTGAAGTTGAGTCGGATCTGCAGTGACTTGGTCAATCAGCAATCGAAGACTCAGAAGATTTACAAGATCTCAAATCGACACTCAGTGTTTGAGTCTTGAAGATTGTAAATAGAAAATTGTGGATCAATTACATCAATCTTAAGAATGGATTCGGATTGATCAGGTACGTTTTACTAATAATATGTATCCGAATACATTTGTGTAGTTTAGAAACATTGGAAAGTTTTCATGCTTAAAAAATCAAAAACTGGACAAATTGGATGTTTCAGAATTTCTGATCCTGAACCGATCCGATCAGAATTCCGATCCGGATCAGAATTCCGATCCGGATCCCGAACCTTGTTTTTTTTCAGGAATTGCTGAAAAAAGACGACGTCAGGATCGCCGTAAATCCGATCCGGATCGTCGTGCGAGAAAATTCTGTTAAGTCAGTTTTTGATGCTTATCTCTTTCCAAAGGTTTCTAACTATAATAGACATTTAGGGTTTCTCAAAAACTACCGATTAATTACTTAAACACTTGAGAGCAACCCTAGAGGCTAGTTTTTTTCGTTCTTCTTCTTTATAGCTCTTTTAGGTCAATTCGACGGTCTTTCAAGAACATATCTTTTGTCGATTGATCTAGTCTTTGCTTAGAGATTTCTTCTAACGTTTCCTCAATGAGATCTAAGCAAAGGATCACCATCGAAGCCAATATTCCTACCGGCTGAGTTTGCGTCGTGGATTCGACGTGGCATCGTGGATCGGTGTGTTAAAGGCGTTTCGTGATTCGAAACGTGTGCTCGTGGATTCGAGTGGCGTTCGTGGATTCGAACGTGTGCAGTGGACGGCAATCGGTGAGCGCAAGGTCCGAAGAAGTTGAAGGAGGGGTTTGAGTCCGGGGAGTCGGTAATCACCTTGTTATTCTTCTTTCTTAGTGGATTGTTATTGCGTGTTGGTCCCGTGGTTTTTCTCCTGGATTGGAGTTTCCACGTAAATCATCGGTGTGCTATTTTTATTTGCCGCATTGGTTTTTATTTGCACTGAGATTGTTTTAAATAAGTATTACACCTATTCACCCCCCCCCCCTCTAGTTGTTTGATAGTACCTATTTAGATCCTTGTGGATCCTTAAAACCAACACAAGTTGATGGTTTCCCCTACTGTCGGTTACACATGCAAACTATGAACGGGGGTGCTAGGTCAATTCCAAGATAACTATATTAACAGATGATAAGGAATACATTGCGTTGCATCTAGCATGCACACGGTAAATAAACATCATGCATAGAGTCCCTCACAAGTCAGTCAAAATTAACTGTAACAGTCCCATGAAACTTGGAGATAAGGCCACCCACCTCGATTTGCCACCAATTGCTTTGTAGACACTTGTAATTGGCCTCCGACGCAATCCCGCACAGCAAACTAAGCACTGTTGCCGAACCTCTCGCGCAAACTGCGTCCGCACGCAAACGGTGCATGGTGCCGGAGACGCGCACGGCGAACGGAGTTCGCCCCACGCAAAACGATTACAGTGCCTGGATACCCGCACGCGAAACTAGTCTGCACGCAAAATGGTGCATGGTGCCAGAAGCCCACGCGAACGGAGTCCTGTACGCCAAATGGTGCACGGTGCCGAGACGCACGCGACGGAGTCCGCACGCAAAATGGTGCACGGTGCCGAAACCGCACGCGAAACGGAGCCGGTGCCGACAATCCGCGAACGCCAAAAATTTAGTCCGCCCGCAAACTGGAGCACGGTTGCCTAACACAGATAAGAGCAAG
>CM055071.1:18802299-18841924 GCA_029204045.2 Tillandsia leiboldiana
ACAGCCGCACAGACGAAGCGTCTAACCTGCAAAAAGGGATCTAGCCCTACAAGTATCAAGCAAAGGAGAATCAAACACTAATCAGTACACTGCATACAAGAGTCATCTTAAGGTTACATATTCCAGGCACAACATCCCGCTACCCCTCCCACAAAACTGGTAAACACCACCACTAACAGAGACAAAGTGGGAACCAAAAATACCCGTAGCTCATACCTGTGACTCACAAACCCCGGTGGCACTAGTCGCCAAGCCCTTGCCACGTCCTGGAAAACTCCGCACGTGCCGGTCCAGGAAATTCCGCCTCAGAATCACCTGTCACGCACGGCGGGTGTGAGATCAACAAAAAGCCAGATCTCAGTGGTACCGATGCCCTACCTCGGTACCCACCAAATTCCACTGGAGACAAAGACATATAGATGATAGATAGATAAATCTGGAATGAAAGCTGTAAGTAACTCTATCACTATATGCCTCAATGCAATGCTGTATTAAATGACATCTAGCACCTATGAAAATGACGCACCCGCACATGGCATTTCCCCGAGCCACCCGGTGCAGCCCGGCCGGGGCGATGCTTCCGCTGGTATCTCGGCCAGGAACACTCTCCTGGTAACGCAGCCAGGAGAAAGGTCCCCCGGTACTCGGCCGGTAAACAGTCTCCCCGTAACTCGCCGGGACAGGTACCCTCCTGGTAGCTGGCCAGGACAAAGCATCCTCTCGTAACTCGGCCGGGAAAAACCCTTCTGGTAACTCGGCCAGGGCTTCGAATGTAGCTGTGCAATCCACAGCGACCACCAATCCGCAAGATACACATCCCGGTCGGAACCATAACCCACGACTGCGCGGCCGTACCCTTACTTGCCTGATAGCACAAGGTCCGTACACGTGCGTTCGAAAAGAAAAAGGAGCATCCCGTGGTCCGTCAGAAGAAACCAACCCACCTGCGATAAAACCGCAATCCGTGCGCCAAATGTAGGTCCAGGTGCGGTCCAACAGCTCCACGTAGTACCAGCGCCACCACAGGCCACATAGACTAGCAAATCCCTCAGTCGCACTGCAACTTGGTGAAAAAGTAGGGGATCATAAAATAACCTCCGAAAAGGCCCTGCTCTCAAAAGGCGAAAACCCAACCGGCAACGAAAAACGCCGGCCGTTGCGCGGAAAACCCATCGCGCGACCGCCACGGCGCATCGTCGAGCCGCAACCCCGCTCAGCAGCACCAACTGCCACGGCCGCATCCCAAGAGCTGCCCGCGCACGCCCTGCATTGCCGCGCACCAAGCGCGGCCTGCAGGCCGCGTGGCCCAAGGGCACCCTGCGGCCCCTCCCTGCAGTGCCGCGCGCCTGGCGCGCGGCCTGCAGGGCCTCTCCCAAGTTGCCGCCGGCTGCCCGCCTGCAGTGCCGCGCGCCTGGCGCGCGGCCCTGCATGGCCGCGGGGCCAAGGGCACCCGCGCGGCCCTCTGCAGTGCGCGCGCTGGCGCGCGGCCTGCAGGGCCGCGGGGGGCCCAGGGGCCGCCGCGCGGCCTCCTGCAGTGCCGCGCGCCGTGGCGCGGCCTGCAGGGCGCGGGGCCCAAGGGCACCCGCCGCGGCCCTCCTGCAGTGCCGCGCACCTGGCGCGCGGCCTGCAGGGCGCGGGGCCCAAGGGGCGCCGCGTGGCCTCCGCAGTTGCCGCGCGCCGGGCGCGCGGCCTGCAGGGCCGCGGGGCCCAAGGGCACCCGCGCGGCCCTCTTGCAGTGCCGCGCGACCTGGCGCGCGGCCGCAGGGCCGCGGGGCAACAAGGGGCCGCCGCGCGGCCCTCCCTGCAGTGCCGCGCGCCGGGCGCGCGGCCTGCAGGGACGCGGGCCCAAGGGCACCGCGCGGCCCTCCTGCAGTGCGCGCGCCTGGCGCGCGGCTGCAGGGCCGCGGGGCCCAAGGGGCCGCCGCGCGGCCCTCCTTCGAGTGCCGCGCGCCGGGCGCGCGGCAGCAGGGCCGCGGGGCCCAAGGGCACCCGTGCGGCCCTCCTGCAGTGCCGCGCGCATGACGCGCGGCCTGCAGGGCGCGGGGCCCAAGGAACCGCGCGGTGCCCTGCAGAGCCGCGCGCCCCGCGCGCGGCCTGCAGGGCCGCGGGGCCCCAAGGGCACCCGCGCGGTGCCTGCAGCGCCGCGCGCCCCGCGCGCGGCCTGCAGGGCCACGGGGCCCCAAGGGCACCCGCGCGGTGCCCTGCAGCGCCGCGCGCCTCGCGCGCGGCCTGCAGGGCCTCCCACGCGGGCACCTTGCAGGGCGCGCGCGCCTTGCGCGCGGCCTGCAGTGCCGCGCGGCACAGGGGCCGCCCGCGCGGCACCTCTGCAGTGCCGCGCGCACAGCGCGCGGCCTGCAGGGCCGCGCGGGCCCCAGCGCCGCAGCCAGGCAGTCGGCGCCCTGCTGCTCAATGCGGCAGCAGGGCTGCGCGCTGCGCGCGACAAGCGTGCGCGCTCGCGCAGCAGCGCCCCTCACAGATCGCGCCGCCGCAAATGCCTGCGAGCGGCGCGGAGCAGCGCCACGCCGGGCAACAGCCCAAACAACGCAGCAGCAAAAGAAAGAGAGCAAAAAGAAGGATAGGGGAGGGGAAAACCAAACCCATCATGCAACAATAACGAAAACACCAACCTGCTATTGTCAGCCCGCAAGCTCCGCTCGACTCTGTTGGGTCGTAATATAATACGGATCTAAATAGGGGAAGAAACACCTAGAGGGGGGTGAATAGGTGTAAACGTATAAACACTCAAAAAATCGTTGCGATAAAAAACCCAATGCGGAAATGAAAATAACTCGCAAGATTTTTACGTGGAAAACTCCATCACCGGAGTAAAAAACCACGGGACCGATAACACGGCAGAAATCCACTAGATTAAAACACGTACAAGGTGATTTACCGTACACACTTACGACTCAACCTTTTCCATACGCTCCTAGAGGATCTTCTCCCGCTCGCTCCAGACGCTTCTCGAATCCACGATCTGCGCCCAACGCCGAATCCACGGCGTCCAACGTCGAATCCACGACGTCCGACCCGAATCCACGGTCTTCACCCAATAGCACCCTTCGAATCCACGAACGTGCCCATCGCTCCGAATCCACGAGAGCGAATGAACCTTGAATCCACAAGGACACGCGAATCCACGCGCCGATTTTGGGTAATCGTTGTTTTTTGGGTGGTGATGATCCGCCCGAATACTTAGATCAAAGATAGATCGGAATACCATCTAAGTATTCATTAGTTGATTCAACTCAAGATGTGAGTATGAAAACCTAGAATCAAACTAATCAATATAGATGAAGAACATAGAGTATTCTCTAATGATTTCCTTTCTTCTCTATATGTGGATCTATAGCCGTATAAGATGATACATGAAATGACGGCTATTGTGGATTGACCCTAGAAAGAAAGACATAGGGTCTATTATAGGTTAGAAACCCTAGGAAGGAGATAAGAATCAAAAACCTGCCATTTCTGGAATTTTACGGACGGCGATCCGGATCGTGATAACTAAGATCCGGATCGTCATAACGAAACAGCCAATTCCAGAAAAACGAAGGTTCGGGATCCGGATCATGTATCTACGATCCGGATCGTTCATACAGTTCACCAAACATCAACGTTCGGGATCCGGATTGCGAAGCAAGATCCGGATCGTTCAAGGTAGATGGTAAACTCAACGTTCGGGATCCGGATCAAGAGACTACGATCCGGATTGCGACGATGTATGAACGAACCACCTTCGGGATCCGGATCGAACAGCCTGATCCGGATCCTGAACATGTCCCAAGTCCAGTTTTTGATTTTTATGCAATGAAAGATTCTTCCAAGTGTTTCTACACTACAAGAAGTATTCGGATCACACAAATTCTTTAGTTAAACATACCTGATCCTTTTGAATTCTTCTTTCTTGAGATTGAGTTAAACGATCCAACTTTTTTCACCTTCAATCTTCAAGACTTGAGACTTCACGAAACTACGCCAACTCAAATTCCGTAACAATCTCCCCCTTTGGCGGTTTCGTGACAAAACATAGATCCACTAAAGAAAATTCAAAAAGATATTTTTGTTGCTATCACCATACAACAAAAATTTACAATGGAGATCCAAAATACAATACATGAGTTAAACTCCTAAAACAGACTCTAGACTTAGACATCTGTACTCTCTGCAAAAAGAAATCATTCTTGACAAAAGAAATCGTTAGATACCTCAAGAATTTTGTATTATTCAAAAACCACAAACAGAGATGAAGTTTAAACTCATTTATACTTACCATGACATTTATATTCAGATATGTAAACTGATCATAGTTAAAAAACACCAACATATCTTCTTTGCACGTAAAAACCAAATGTCATGAACATGTTTGTGACAAACTAAGATATATATAGATATGTAATTGATCAGAGTTAAGAACCAACATATCTTCTATGCAATCAAAAACCAAGTGTCACAAACTTGTTAGTGAACATCAACTTGTTAGTTATATTACATGCCCAAATAGTTAGCAAATAGTTAGTCGAGGCATGCATTCATACAGCTGAAAAACCTCAAGTTGAGATCATACTTACCTTGATGTATACAAAATCTTCATCATCAAGATTTTCACAATCATTGTTCATTGTTCAAAACTCTCTCATTGTTCTAAACTCTCTCCCCCTTTTTGTCACAAAGAAAGCCAAAATTACAGAAGTGGAGAGAATGGTTAACAGTGTAAGTTCGAGAACTAAAAACTCAAATTAAAACTTAAAAACCTGCACAACAGTAGGATTTAAACATGTGCATAAAAAAAAAAAAAATTAGAAGGATACGGATCATTCAGACTCGTCTGAACTGATACAGCCGAGGATTTGGAAAATCTTCTTTATTCGCTTGTTCATTGCTGATTGATTTTTATTTACTTTCTTTATTTCTTCCTTTACCTCAATTAGTTCATTTGATATACGTTCTTGCTCGTTGGAGAGCCTTTGCTGTTCTTTATAGATTGAGGTAACAGATGCATCATCATCAGAAGTTGATTGTGGTGCTTCTTGTACCGGAGGTGCTGGTTGAACTGAAGGAGCTGCTGCCGGTGCAGAGGTTGTTGCTTGTTGTCGTTGTTCTCGTTGCAGGTGAAGAGGTATGAAAGGTTCATCTGGCTTCGTCGAAAGAGACTTTACAATTGTTGTGTCATTGATCGTTCCTAAACTGTGCAGATAGGAACTCGCATTTGTGTCAGCTTTAAATTTGCGAAGAATGCGCATGATGATCATTGGAAAAGGTAGTCTCTCTGACGGATGAGCTTGCTCCACATATCGTGCCATCCTTGACCAGATGACGTAGGGAATGTTTAAGTTAGCTCCCATTGCTGCTGCGGGGTTTCCAAGTAGATAAAGAAATATCATTCTTTCCCACCGAAGAACCTTTGTGTTCATGTTTGGAATAATATTGTAACAAACAATGAGATTTAAGATGCGGTACTCTGGTCGTAGTTCTTTCGAGAACACGGAGTTTCCTGTCGACCGAGTATTTGGAACACAGATTCCATCAACTACCACTCTCCAGGAGAAGGTGTTGAAGACTTGATTCTTCAGGTAATGAGTACCATCGGCTCGGGCGTCCATCCCTAGTACTTCACCAATTAGCTGAGGCGTTACTTTGATTCTGACATTCTTGACTAATGTTTGAAAATCCCGACGCCCGCTTTCCTGATCGACTAGATAGCAGGCATTCTGATAAAACATCCTCACTGAGTGAAGACAATACCCAGTGGTCTCCGGGAAATCGCAAATGGGAGCAAGACCTCTCTGGTCAAACAAAGTCCTGAACGTCTGAGAACGTTGCGTTAAGGCTTTTACATCAACATGCCTTTCTCCAATGCATTCTCTGTTTTCAAAATCCTTTATTCTAGCCGAGCTGACAAAGTCTTGTGCAGGTGCTTGGTCAGCAGCTGGTTGCTCAATGGTGAATCCTCGAGCACTTCCTCTCTTGCGAGCAACACTTTTTCTTCTTGTCTTCCCAGAAGTTTCTTCCATTGGAGCTTTCCTTTTTTCAGCAGCAGTAGGCGGAGCCTTCGATGTTTCTGCAGGTGCTTTTCCCTTTGAAGCAGTCGGAACAGTCGTTGCTGCAACTTGCAGTTCATTCCAATCAATTGATTCTGTTTCAGATTCTGTATCGGAATCATCTTTAGCCTTCTTCGCTTTCTTAGCCTTCTTGGCCCTCTTGGGCTTGACGGTGTCTCTCGTATGAACCATACCCGCAAGTAGAAAGACAATCCAAGTGATCACCATTGCTAATGGTTTCTTGAGAAAAGGAATCCTGAGTAGACCAACTCAAGAACAAAAATTCTTAGTTTTCAAAAATTGGAAAAATTGTATCCAAAGAATCATTATCATGTAGAGAGACTAAGAACCAAATTAGTTTTGCAAAAGGACTTTTAAAAGTAGATCAATTGCATGAATTTCGAAAATCCTTATTATATGCCCTAAAACCGAAATTTTAGAAATCGAAGCCTAAAAATCCGTTAATCAGGAGAATACCTAGCATATAATCAAAACTAAACAACCCAGAGTCCTTATTTCAAAAGAAATTTGATCAAAAACCATCCACAAACAAAATCGATCCAAGAATTTCGTACGTTTGAGGAGGAAAAGAGAAAAACGGTGAAAAACCGAGATTTTGATCAATAAAACTTACTTGGAGTTGAAGAACCTGAGTTTGAAAGCTTCCAAGAAGGATGAAATCTAGAGAGAGAGAGCCTGGAAACTTCGGAACAAAAGATTGGAGTAAAGAAATCAAAAACCCCTTTCGTTCCTTATAAAACCTAGCCGCGATCCGGATCAGTTCATAACTGCGATCCGGATCGGCTACCCGCAGTGAGAAAACTGCGTTCGGGATCCGGATCGGCAGATACAATCCGGATCGTCAGCCCGCAGGAGAAAACCTGCGTTCGGGATCCGGATCACCTTGCCCGATCCGGATCGGCCCCAACTTTTTCTTTAGAAAATTTCAGAGAAATTCAGGAAGATCCAGAAAAAGATTGTAAGCACAAATGTGTATCAACTTTAAACAAAAATCATCGTTTCATACAACAAGAATTAGATTATGCCAAATCTATCAATAATATCCAAAAATGAAACGAAAATTTACAAAAATTAAATCCCTTAAAGTTGAACACCTTCAATCACATCTAACTTGATCTTATGAGTAATGCCTTTATCAAATCATCAATTCAGTAAAGAAAATGAAATACAAATATCAATAGATGTTTGAAATCCCAAATATGGTAGATAATATTTCTAGACAATCTGTTGAAGAGAGTGGCTCTTTGAGCATCTTTCTTTAAAATCCCACCTTATACCAACCTTGAAATTTGACAGAGTCAAGTATTTCAACATGCATTTTACTTAATCAAAAATTTGAACAACCATGCTTGGTATACATGTGGTAGCTGCACACAATACTCGGACGACCGAGGTGGTAGCTCTTTCCTCCATGTGGTGGTAGTTTTCACACTCCTCATTGGGATGTAACTCTTTCCACATCTTTTGAGCATTTTACATTATCTTTGACTCCCCCTCAATTGGCTATCAATTATTTAAGATATAAAGTATTCAACCAAAAATTGATCTCGATTTCATACTCGACTAAACAGTCAAATAAGATAATGACTATACCAAGAGATCATAGAGAGAGAGAAATTGACTTTGATCACTTTAGAAGATGATTTAATTAACATAATGATCATTGCAACAGTGAAATATTATGATGGCAAAAGCATAATAAATTTCTAAATGTGCGAAAAGATGCAATTAAAGTCAATTATGATCTATGCTCAATTAATGTCCTATGTACAAACATAGATACAGAACAAAACAAAAAACAAATACAAAACCTATCCTAAGCAAAGATTTCAAAAAGAAGATTATTTCAAGGAAAGCATCCCAATTGCTTTTCGTAAATGAATAAAACGTTTTTGATCCAAAGGTTTTGTTAGAATGTCAGCTAATTGATCCTCAGTTGAAATATATGAAAGTTGAAGAGTATTTGATTCAACTAGCTCTCTAAGAAAATGATATCTAAGTTCAATATGTTTTGTTCTAGAGTGCAACACAGGGTTTTTAGAAATGTTAATTGCACTTGTGTTGTCACAAAGAATTGTTACCGAAGATGCTGAAATGCGGAAGTCACTCAATACGCTTTTCATCCAAATGAGTTGAGTTGAGCAACTTCCAGCTGAAATGTATTCCGCTTCGGCAGTCGAGAGTGCTATGCAATTCTGCTTTTTACTGTGCCATGCAACAAGGCAATGGCCAAGATAGAAGCATGCACCACTCGTGCTTTTCCGATCATCCACTGATCCTGCCCAATCGGCATCTGAGTATCCAACAATGTCCAGACTTGTTCCCATAGGATACCAAATTCCGAAATTAATTGATCCTTTGATGTACCGGATGATCCGTTTCACCGCTTTCAGGTGAACCTCCTTTGGTGCTGATTGATATCTCGCGCAAATCCCAACACTAAAGGATATATCCGGGCGACTAGCCGTGAGGTAAAGTAGACTTCCAATCATACTTCTATACAGTTTCTCGTCTACATTCTCACTATGTGATTCACTTCCAAGTCCCTTGTGGCTAGTTCCCATTGGAGTTGGAAAATCTTTACAATTTTCTAGATCAAACTTTTTGACCAACTCCAGTGCATACTTGGATTGACTCAGGTGAATACCTTCATCATTTTGTTTAATTTGCAATCCAAGAAAATAAGACAGTTCGCCCATCATGGACATCTCAAATTCGCTTTCCATGGTCTCCGCGAATTTAGAAGCATCATTATCTTTTGTTGCACCAAATACAATGTCATCGACATAGATTTGTGCTACAATGAAATTATTTTGATAATGCTTCACAAAGAGAGTCCTGTCAGCTCCCCCTCGAGTATAGCCCTTCTCCAAAAGGTGCTTTGTTAACCTTTCGTACCATGCTCGCGGTGCTTGTTTCAGACCGTAAAGAGCCTTTTTCAAACGAAAAACATGGTTAGGTTGTTTATGATCTACAAAACCTTTCGGTTGAGCTACATAAACTTCCTCATTTAAAAACCCATTTAGAAATGCGCTCTTGACGTCCATTTGAAATAATTTGATTTTAAAATGACAAGCAATAGCAAACAATATACGAATGGACTCGAGTCTAGCTACAGGGGCGAAAGTTTCGTCAAAGTCTATACCTTCTACTTGAGAGTAGCCTTGAGCAACTAGTCGTGCCTTGTTCCTGATGATAGTACCATCTTCATCTTTCTTGTTCTTGAAGATCCATTTGGTACCTATCACATTATGTTGCTTTGGAGGCTTCGTTAATTCCCAGACTTTGTTTCGCTCAAATTGATGGAGCTCTTCCTGCATTGCTTTAATCCAGTAGTCATCCTGAAGAGCTTCATCTATTGTCTTTGGTTCGATTAAAGATACGTAGCAAGCAAATCCGCAAACCAACTGCCTTCGAGTTCTAACTCCTTCTTGTGGATCTCCAATGATGTTCGATTCCGGATGATCCTTGGATATTCGTAGCGTTTGTTGAAACGGAGTACTCGGAGGTACACGAGATGATTCCTGCACATCAGATAAACTAGAAGAACCATTAGATGCATCATTAATATTGGAAGTATTATTATGAGAAGATGCACTAGCAGGAGAATCATCATCTAGAGAGATATCGAGGGTAGATTTTTCAGATTCAAAATGAGAAGCTTCATCTACTTTAACATTTATAGATTCTACGATCGTTTTAGATTCAATGTTAAATACTCGATATGCTCTGCTATTCGTAGAATAACCCAAAAAGATCCCTTCATCACTTCGAGAGTCGAACTTTCCAAGATTTTCACGGTCACGTAAGATGTAACATCGACTCCCGAAGATACGAAAGTACTTGATATCCGGTTTTCTACTAAACCACAGCTCATATGGTGTATTCAAGGTTCCTGGGCGCAAATACACTCTGTTAATGACATAGACAGCGGTGTTCACAGCTTCAGCCCAAAAATGTAGCGGTAATTTCCGGCTATGAAGCATCACACGCGCCATCTCTTGAACAACCCTGTTTTTGCGCTCAACAACACCATTCTGCTGAGGTGTATAGGGTGCCGAGAATTCATGTTTAATGCCATTTGAAGTACAAAAGTCAATGAATTTTGAATTTATGAATTCTCCACCCCTATCACTTCTAACACGAATGATCTTTTCATTCTTTTCAATCATAATACGATGGCAAATCTCATGAAAAGAGTCAAACGTATCAGCTTTCTCTCTCAAAAATGCTACCCAAGAAAACCGAGAGAAATCATCAACCAATAAGAAAAATAAACAATTTACCTTGCAAGGATGGTTGACGAGTTGGCCAAAAGAAAAAGAAGAAAAGAAAATAGTCTACACAAACTATACAAGATTTAATCGTAGAACGATTAAGGACAAGGAGGGGTTTCACCTTTGCATACCCAAACCTTTTGAGTTTTGGAGTATGTTGGTAAAGGTTGAGAGATTCTCCTTGAAGACGACGTCTTGTATGATTGATCTTTTTCCTTTGTCATCGTCTTGTTTGAGGTGCTACCAATGTTCTTTCCTTTTGAAAAATCCTTCCTTGAATTCCGGGAAGTGAGCTTATTGGTAGCAATTGCAAGATGTGGTTGATTTGTTCTTTGAACTCCAATCTCGCAATTTCTTTCGATGTGCCCTGCAAAATTACAACGAAAACATACCTTTGAGCTTGACGATTCCGAAGAGGATGAGGTAGGTTTGTTGTCGTTGTTTGTCTTGAAATCCGATGTCGGAGGAGGAGATACCGACTGAGGCACAAAGACTGTCCCACTCGAACTTGGACTGTTTCCAGTTTGAGTGTACCCGAGGCCGAACCGATTTGTTTGACCAAGACCAAGGAGTTTATCCAACTTACTCCTTCCTAAAGAGAATTGCTGTAAGTCATTCTTGAGTTGGAAAATGGTCTTTGTCATTTCCAGGTTATCCTGTCGAGCCTCGTTGTAGAGCTTTGAAAAGTGATTCGCGTTATCCACCAGATTTGTATGTTCCTTTTCAAGTTGCTCATTGGACTCTTGAAGGGAAGCATTTTCTTTTATCAGGTTTTCCCTTTCCACTTCAAGAGCGTTTGAGAGAGAAGTCGCTCTTTTTGCTTCTTCTTCGAGATCATGCAATCTCCCTCTCAAACTCTTGTTTTGCTTAGCCACTTTCTTTGAGTCCCTCAAAAGTCTGTGGTAGGCTAGAGCAAACTCTTCACCTTCCGAATCATCCGATTCATTGTCCATTGCATTCTTTTCAACAGTGGAGTTGGACAATGATTCAGACGTACTTGCCATAAAGCACATGAATGGTGAAGATGTGGACGCGTGGAAAGCCGTGGAGCTTTTTCCTTCATCACTTGAAGACGACTCATTTGACGTTGAGTTGTCATCCCAAGTGACGACTTGCATCGCCTTCTTCTTTGCCGGATACTTGTTAGGACACTCCGTTGCAATGTGGCCGTAGCCTTGACATTTGAAGCATTGCAGTTGTCCTTCTGAACTTTTCTTATCCTTTGAGAAGTTCTCCTGCTTTCTTGACTTGTGACTTGGAGTACCCTTGCCTTTGTTCCACTTTCTGAAGGATGGAGATTTGCTTGAATTACCCCTTCGAAAGTTGCGGCGAAAATTCCTTGTCAAGAGAGCGAGCTGCTTCTCAAATTCCTCCATAGAAAGGTTCTCGTCATCGTCCGAGGAGGATGTATCCGCGTCTTCTTCCTTAGTTGTTTTCAACGCATAACCTGAAGACTTAGAAGTGGATGCTTTTCCAGAAGAATTGTTAGTATTAAAAGTCATTTCATAAGTTTGTAATGAACCAACTAATTCTTCTACACGTATTTCGTCCGGGTGTTTAATAGTTTCAATGGCAGTAACCTTTGGGCGAAATCGTTCAGGAAGAGTTCTTAAGATTTTTCTTACAATCTTAAATTCTGGAATCTTCTCTCCCAGATTAGCACATGAGTTTACGATGTCTTGCAATCGTGTATAGTAGTCCGTGAAAGATTCATTTTCTGCCATCAAAATAGAGTCAAACTTGCTCGTAAGCATCTGCAGTTTCTGAATCTTCACGAGGTTAGTTCCCTCATGTGTAACCTGGAGAACATCCCAGATTTCTTTCGCAGTCTCACATGCCGAGACGCGAGAGAATTCAGTTTGAGATAAGGCATTAAAAATAGCATTAATTCCCTTGCCATTGTAAGAAGATAACTCAAACTCTTCCTTGGTCCATTTCGACCTAGGTTTTAAGGTGTGAACATCAGAGATAAGTTCAGTTGGATTAGTCCATCCTGATTCAATTGAATGCCACACCCTTTCGTCGATGGAAGATAAAAAGGCTTTCATCCGTACTTTCCAGTACGCATAATTTGTTCCATCAAAGAAAGGGGGTCGATTGATGTTTCCACCTTCAACCATTGTTCACAACCCTATTCCCGCTCTGATACCACTTGTTGGGTCGTATATAATACGGATCTAAATAGGGGAAGAAACACCTAGAGGGGGGTGAATAGGTGTAAACGTATAAACACTCAAAAAATCGTTGCGATAAAAAACCCAATGCGGAAATGAAAATAACTCGCAAGATTTTTACGTGGAAAACTCCATCACCGGAGTAAAAAACCACGGGACCGATAACACGGCAGAAATCCACTAGAATTAAAACACGTACAAGGTGATTTACCGTACACACTTACGACTCAACCTTTTCCATACGCTCCTAGAGGATCTTCTCCGCTCGCTCCAGACGCTTCTCGAATCCACGATCTGCGCCCAACGCCGAATCCACGGCGTCCAACGTCGAATCCACGACGTCCGACCGAATCCACGGTCTTCACCCAATAGCACCCTTCGAATCCACGAACGTGCCTCACTCCGAATCCACGAGAGCGAATGAACCTTGAATCCACAAGGACACGCGAATCCACGCGCCGATTTTGGGGTAATCGTTGTTTTTTGGGTGGTGATGATCCGCCGAATACTTAGATCAAAGATAGATCGGAAATACCATCTAAGTATTCATTAGTTTGATTCAACTCAAGATGTGAGTATGAAAACCTAGAATCAAACTAATCAATATAGATGAAGAAACATAGAGTATTCTCTAATGATTTCCTTTCTTCTCTATATGTGGATCTATAGCCGTATAAGATGATACATGAAAATGACGGCTATGTGGATTGACCCTAGAAAGAAAGACATAGGGTCTATTTATAGGTTAGAAACCCTAGGAAGGAGATAAGAATCAAAAACCTGCCATTTCTGGAATTTTACGGACGGCGATCCGGATCGTGATAACTAAGATCCGGATCGTCATAACGAAACAGCCAATTCCAGAAAAACGAAGGTTCGGGATCCGGATCATGTATCTACGATCCGGATCGTTCATACAGTTCACCAAACATCAACGTTCGGGATCCGGATTGCGAAGCAAGATCCGGATCGTTCAAGGTAGATGGTAAACTCAACGTTCGGGATCCGGATCAAGAGACTACGATCCGGATTGCGACGATGTATGAACGAACCACCTTCGGGATCCGGATCGAACAGCCTGATCCGGATCCTGAACATGTCCCAAGTCCAGTTTTTGATTTTTATGCAATGAAAGATTCTTCCAAGTGTTTCTACACTACAAGAAGTATTCGGATCACACAAATTCTTTAGTTAAACATACCTGATCCTTTTGAATTCTTCTTTCTTGAGATTGAGTTAAACGATCCAACTTTTTTCACCTTCAATCTTCAAGACTTGAGACTTTCACGAAACTACGCCAACTCAAATTCCGTAACAGACTCGACACCGTCGCAGCGAAGAAAAAATAAAAACCCAAGGACCCTCCCCCAACTCCTCTTCTTCTTCCTTTCACTTGCCTCTTCCTTCTCTTTCTCTGCTTCAGAATAACCCACAAGGGTACCTTGGAGAAGAGGTGGGAAGTTGAGGTGGAGTGAGTTCGAGAGAGAGAGAGAGAGAGATTAAATAAGGGAAGCACTTAATTAAAACCCTCCAACACTCAAAGGGAATTAATTAGCTAACAACTCACCCAAACATTTAATTCACCAACTCTCTTTCTCTGCCAAAACCACTCCACCAGCAGCACTATACCATAATAACATAAGGTTAATTAAAGCAAAAGAGAAAAAAAATATTAAAATAAGACAAAAAGGGTCACAGCAACTCACTTTTTAACCCCGGCACCTCCGCCGCCGCCCGGAACCACCCGAATCCCGCTGTAAATCAAAAATACACGCGCTCACGCCTTTTCCCAGTCAAAAGGCTCGTCGGTGGAGTCAGAAAGCTCAACACAAAAACCGGTACACTACACCCTCCCCCCCTTCAAAATGGTTTCGTCCTCGAAACCCAAAAAGCTCAAAGGTCAGGAGGGGGCCTCAAAAAGGTGTGGGTAGGTATTCCTCATCTCATCCTCGGGCTCCCAAGTAGCCTCTCTCTCATCGTGGTGGCTCCACAATACCTTCACATAAGGTATAACCCGACTTCGCAATTCTCTCGACTCTCGGGCAAGAATTCGAATCGGGCGCTCCCGAAAGTGTAGATCCTCGTCCAGCTCCAAAGAAGTGAAGTCCACAACGTGAGAAGGATCATAGACATACCTCCTCAACACAGATACATGGAAAACATCATGAGTACCGGCTAGCCGTGGCGGTAGAGCAATCCGATAGGCGACAGGGCCGACACGCTCAAGAATCTCAAATGGGCCAATAAAACGCGGGCTCAACTTCCCGCGCACCCCAAAGCGCCGAATCCCTCGAGAGGGCGAGACTTTCAAAAACACATGGTCTCCCACCAGAAACACCAAGTCTCGCCTCCTCTTATCGGCGTAGCTCTTCTGTCGGCTCTGAGTAGTGACCAAGTGGCGCCGAATAACCTTAACTTTCTCCTCAGCCTCCAAGAGCAAGTCAGGCCCCAAGGTTTTTCTTTCACCCACATCACTCCAACAAAGAGGCGATCGACATTTCCTACCATACAATGCTTCAAAGGGCGCCATCTGGATACTCGCCTCGAAGCTATTGTTGTAGGCAAACTCTGCAAGTCTCAAGTGTCGATCCCAACTGCCACTAAAACTCAGGACACAAGCTCTCAACATGTCCTCCAAGGTCTGAATCGTCCGCTCCGACTGTCCGTCGGTCTGTGGGTGAAAGGCAGTGCTGAACTGAAGCTGGGTCCCCATAGCCGACTGCAAGCTCCTCCAAAACTGAGAGGTAAACCTGGGATCCCTATCTGATACAATAGAAGCTGGCACTCCATGAAGCCTCACGATCTCGTCAAGGTATAACTGTGCTAATCTCTCCAAGGCCCAACCAGACTGAATCGGCAAA
Source organism: Tillandsia leiboldiana (assembly GCA_029204045.2). Taxonomy (NCBI): domain Eukaryota; kingdom Viridiplantae; phylum Streptophyta; class Magnoliopsida; order Poales; family Bromeliaceae; genus Tillandsia; species Tillandsia leiboldiana. The sequence goes on from CM055071.1 coordinate 18,817,674, forward strand.
AAGTGAGCTGATTTAGTCAACCGATCAACGATCACCCAAATGGCATCGGCTCCTCCCTGAGTCCTCGGCAGACCCACAATAAAGTCCATGGTAACACAATCCCATTTCCACTCAGGGATTGGTAGGCTTTGTAACTTGCCAGCGGGAACCTGATGTTCCGCTTTAACCTGTTGGCAAGTTAGACAGCGGGCCACAAACCTACCAACATCCCTCTTCAAGCCCTGCCACCAAAACTGAGTCTTCAAATCCCTATACATCTTAGTTCCCCCAGGATGGAGGGTGTAAGGTGTATAGTGAGCCTCTCTCAGGATCAGCTCTCTAATATCCTCATCCGCCGGTACACAAATGCGGTCCCTGTACCTGAGTACTCCCGCGACATCCACAGAAAAGTCCCCGCTCTGTCCAAGCTGCATCTGGTCTCGAATCCTGAGAAGATAGGGGTCCCCACTCTGCTTCTCTCTAATCCTGTCCAGTAGCGTGGGCTGCAAGACCATAGACATAAGTCTTGCCGAAACCCCCGGGGACACAACCTCTATATCCAAACTCCTCAGCTGCTCTCTCAGTGGTCTCTGCTGGGTAATAAGCATACTCAAGGTCTGCCCTGCTCGCCTGCTCAAAGCATCCGCGACCACGTTAGCCTTGCCGGGATGATAGAGAATGCTCAAGTCATAGTCCTTTAACAGCTCAAGCCACCGGCGCTGCCTTAGGTTGAGTTCCTTCTGGGTGAACAGGTACTTCAAACTCTGATGATCGGTAAAAATCTCACAGCGCTCGCCATACAAATAGTGCCGCCAGAGCTTCAAGGCAAAAACCACAGCAGCGAGCTCAAGGTCATGTGTAGGGTAATTCCTCTCATAATCCTTTAACTGGCGAGAAGCGTAGGCAATCACCCTACCATGTTGCATCAACACGCAACCAAGGCCGCTGTGGGAGGCATCACTGTAAATCACGTACCCCTCTCCCATAACTGGTAGTGCAAGAACTGGTGCTGAAATCAACCTCTGCTTCAAATCCTCGAAGCTTTGCTGGCATTGCTCTGTCCAAACAAATTTTACCCCTTTCTTGGTCAATCTGGTGAGGGGAGAAGAGAGCTTCGCAAAGCCCTCAACAAAATGACGGTAGTAGCCCGCAAGGCCCACGAAGCTCCGAATCTCCGTCACCGTCGTAGGTCTAGGCCAATCCCGAACTGAAACTATCTTCGCCGGGTCCACTGCCACTCCTGCGGCTGAAACAATGTGGCCTAGAAAAGAAACCTCTCGAAGCCAAAAGGCGCACTTCTTTAACTTCGCATACAGCTTCTTCTCCCTCAGGAGCTGCAGCACTAACCTCAAGTGCTCCTCGTGCTCAACGTCGCTACGGGAGTAAATCAGGATGTCATCAATGAAAACCACCACAAAACGGTCCAAGTACGGCTGAAAGACTCGATTCATCAGATCCATGAACGCCGCCGGGGCATTCGTCAAACCAAAAGGTAGCACTGTAAACTCGTAATGCCCATACCGGGACCTGAACGCCGTCTTGGACACATCCTCGGCCCTCACCCTCAGCTGGTGGTAACCGGACTGTAGATCTATCTTCGAGAAAACCGTGGCTCCCTGAAGCTGATCAAATAAATCATCAATCCGAGGAAGCGGATACTTGTTCTTGACGGTCACTTTATTCAATTCCCTGTAGTCCACACAAAGCCTAAGTGACCCGTCCTTTTTCTTCACAAAAAGAATCGGGGCTCCCCAAGGAGAAACACTAGGATGAACAAACCCGCGATCCATGAGATCCTGAAGCTGAGCCTTTAACTCTCTCAATTCTGCTGGTGCCATTCTGTAGGGTGCCTTAGAGATTGGCGTGGTTCCAGGGACCACGTCAATCACAAACTCAATCTCTCGATCCGGCGGCATAGACGAAAGCTCGGGAGGGAACACATCTGGATACTCTCGGACGATAGGAATGTCCTCGAGTCCAGGCATCGCCGTAGGCGCCTCTACCACAGTAGCTAAGGAAGCAACACAACCGTGACTCATCAGCTGTCGGGCTCTAGCAGAAGAGATCGTCGCTGCAAACAGCGTACTCTGACAACCTCTGAAAACATACTCATCCTGTCCCGGCTCCCTGAGGGTCACAGTCCTCTCTCGACAATCAATAGAAGCATAATACCTAGTCAACCAATCCATCCCCAAAACTACGTCGAAATCCTGGAGCTGGCGAAGGACCAAAAGGTCAACAGATAAAGTCCAAGGCCCTAACTGCACAGGGCAGGACCAACAACACTCATCAACGTGTAGAACATGACCGGGTAGCTGAACCTCACGAGCACAAGGCAACAGTCCTATCTCTAGCCCATGCATGAATGCAAATGTCCTACTGATGAATGAATGAGATGCTCCGGTATCAAATAAAGCTCTAGTGCGAGTAGAGGAGATAAGGATAATACCTGCCACCACGTGGCCAGCTGCCTCCGCATCATCGACCTGTGCGGTGTACACCCTGCCGCTCGGGGGTGGTCGCCTGCCCGACCGCCGTGACGAAGTGGCCCTATCCCCCTGGCCAACCCCTGTCGAGGATCCGCCCGTCTGAAAGGGCGGTGTAGGAAGAACCGAAGCTGCCGGCGCTGCTGATGACCCCGCTCCAGGACAAGACCACGATCTGTGCCCTGCCTGCCCACACCGGTAACATCGGCCCTGCCGCTGCTCACACTGCTGGGGGGTGTGGGGTCCGCCGCAAATCACACAACTATCGGTGCGGCTCTGCTGCTGCTGCTGCTGCCTAGGAGGCCGGGAGCCCCCCGATCTCTGTCTCCTCTGCGCCCCGCGGCCTCGAGGCGGAATCTGAGGCGGCCTCGGGGGCCGTGGCCTGCTCGTCTGCCCAGAATCCTGCGGTGCGGGGCGCTTCTCTCCAGAACTAGACCCCGGCGCCCCGCCCCTCTCAGCCATGATCACCCGCCCTCGAGAGACCCACCGTGCACGCTCCATGGCCGCGTCCAGCGTCAACGATCGGTGAGAATGAACCAGGTGATAGATATCCGGGTGCAGCCCTCGCTCGAATAGGTCCACTCTCTGGGCCTCATCAGGGGCAACATGCGGCACGCTGCTCAATAAGCGCTGGAACTCTCGAATATAGTCCGGAAGGGGTCGGCTACCCTGCTGCAGTCGACGGAGATCCCCCTCAAGCTTCTGCTTTGCACTGTCGGGGAAGTAGGCCCCGAGTAGCAAAGCGCGGAACTCCTGCCAAGATACCACCGGAGCTCCAGGCGGTCCCGGGGGGCGGACACGACGCCACCAAGTCTCAGCGTCACCCTCCAGGAAGTGAGTAGCCAAATATACCTGATGCTTTTCCTTAATAAACAGGTTCTCGAACAACTTCTCTAATGCTGAAATCCAGTTTTCTACTTCCCGCGGCTCAGAACTCTGCCCGGCGAAACGCGGAGGACGGAACTGGCTGACATAAGCTAAACGATCCGTGAGCTCCCTCTGCTCCAACTCTGTCAAAGGGGCGATCTGAGATGAGGTCGACGAAGTCGCCGCTGGCGGTGCCGCAGATGTCCTCTGCTCAAGTAATCTCATCATCCGTTCCACATTTTCCTCCTGGCGTTTGGCAGCCTCTTCCTGGCGCCGCAATGCCTCAGTCAACTGGGCCACTTGGGCCCGCAGCTCATGGTCAGACATCTGGGCCACTTGGGCCCGCAGCTCAGGAACCTCACCCTGTGCAACCTCCTCCTGCTCGGGCCTGTCCTCCGACGCGGAGTGCGCCCTCGTCGTCGCACGACGTCTAGGAGGCATCTCAGGCAACTGCGACAGGGAAAACAGGGTGTCAGAGAACAAAGACCTCACAACCCAAAGACAGCGAGAGTTTTAAGACATGTTTCCAGCTCTAAAGTGTTGTGTTGTCTGCAGCCAACAGAACTACTTTAGAGAGCTAACATGTAAGGTCACTCGCCTGACATCCCGGGGGAGTCACCACACAACCAAAACTCTCGCTATCACGCAACTCTCCCGACAGTCACTCTACTGTCCAAACAAAAGCCTAGGGTCCCTAAGTCCCCAAAGACCTAAACACCTAGGCTCTGATACCACCTAATCTGTCACGCCCCGGGGTCGAGCCTGCGACCCGGGCTCGCCAACAGACCCGCCGTCTGTGCGGAACTGCCGCACAGACGAAGCGTCTAACCTGCAAAAAGGGATCTAGCCATACAAGTATCAGAGCAAAGGAGATGCAACACTAAATAAAGTAAACTGCATACAAGAGTCACTAAGTACATAGTCCAGGTACAACATCTGCTACCTCCCAAAAAGGGGTACACCACCACTAACAGATACAAAAGTGGGAACCAAAAATACCCGAGTAGCTCTACCTGTGACTCTACAGACCCCGGTGGCACTAGTCGGCCAAGCCCTTGCCACGGTCTGAAGACTCCGCACGTGCCGGTCCAGGAAAGTCCGCCTCAGAATCACCTGTCACGCACGGCGGGTGTGAGATCAACAGAAAAGCCAGATCTCAGTGGGTACCGATGCCCTATCCTCGGTAACCCACCAAGTCCACTGGAGACAAAGACAGATAGATAGATAGATAGATAAATACTGGAATGAAAGCTGTAAGTAAATCTATCACTATATGCCTCAATGCAATGCTGTACTAAATGACATCTAGCACACTATGAAAATGACCACCCGCACATGTCATTTCCCCGCAGCCACCCGGTAGCCCGGCCGGGGGCGAGCTTCCGCTGGTATCTCGGCCAGGGAAGCACTCTCCTGGTAACGCAGCCAGGGAGAAAGGTCCTCCCGGTAACTCGGCCGGTAAACAGTCTTCCCGGTAACTCGGCCGGGGAAAGGTACCCTCCTGGTAGCTCGGCCAGGGACAAAAGCATCCTCTCGGTGACTCGGCCGGGGAAAAACCCTTCTGGTAACTCGGCCAGGGCTTCGAATGCAGCTGTGCAATCCAAAGCGAACACCAATCCGCAAGATACACATCCCGGTCGGAAACCATAACCCGCGACCTGCGCGGCCGACCCGTACTTGCCTGATAGCACAAGGTCACGATACCTCTGCGTTCGAAAAGAAAAAGGAGCATCCCGTGGTCCGTCAGAAGAAACCAACCCACCTGCGATAAAACCGCAATCCGTGCGCCAAATAGAGGTCCACGTGCGGTCCAACAGCTCCACGTAGTACCACGCGCACCACAGTCCACATAGACGAGCAAATCCCTCAGTCGCACTGCAACTTGGTGAAAAAGTAGGGGATCAGAAAATAACCCGACAAAGGCCCTGCTCTCAAAAGGCGGAAAACCCAACCGGCAACGAAAAACGCCGGCCGTTGCGCGGAAAGCCCATCGCGCGACCGCCACGGCGCATCGTCGAGCCGCAAACCCCGCGGCACAGCACCACCCACGGCCGCGCAGCCCAAGAGCTGCCCGCGCAACGCCCTGCAGTGCCGCGCACCAAGCGCGCGGCCTGCAGGGCCGCGGGGCCCAAGGGCACCCGTGCGGCCCTCCTGCAGTGCCGCGCGCCTGGCGCGCGGCCTGCAGGGCCGCGGGGCCCAAGGGGCCGCCGCGCGGCCCTCCTGCAGTGCCGCGCGCCTGGCACACGGCCTGCAGGGCCGCGGGGCCCAAGGGCACCCGTGCGGCCCTCCTGCAGTGCCGCGCGCCTGGCGCGCGGCCTGCAGGGCCGCGGGGCCCAAGGGGCCGCCGCGCGGCCCGCCTGCAGTGCCGCGCGCCTGGCACGCGGCCTGCAGGACCGCGGGGCCCAAGGGCACCCGCGCGGCCCTCCTGCAGTGCCGCGCGCCTGGCGCGCGGCCTGCAGGGCCGCGGGGCCCAAGGGGCCGCCGCGCGGCCCTCCTGCAGTGCCGCGCGCCGGGCGCGCGGCCTGCAGGGCCGCGGGGCCCAAGGGCACCCGCGCGGCCCTCCTGCAGTGTCGCGCGCCGGGCGCGCGGCCTGCAGGGCCGCGGGGCCCAAGGGCACCCGCGCGGCCCTCCTGCAGTGCCGAGCGCCTGGCGCGCGGCCTGCAGGGCCGCGGGGCCCAAGGGGCCGCCGCGCGGCCCTCCTGCAGTGCCGCGCGCCGGGCGCGCGGCCTGCAGGGCCGCGGGGCCCAAGGGCACCCACGCGGCCCTCCTGCAGTGCCGCGCGCCTGGCGCGCGGCCTGCAGGGCCGCGGGGCCCCAAGGGCACCCGCGCGGTGCCCTGCAGCGCCGCGCGCCTCGCGCGCGGCCTGCAGGGCCGCCCACGCGGCACCTTGCAGGGCCGCGCGCGCCTTGCGCGCGGCCTGCAGTGCCGCGCGGCACAGGGGCCGCCCGCGCGGCACCTCTGCAGTGCCGCGCGCACAGCGCGCGGCCTGCAGGGCCGCGCGGCCCCAGCGCCGCAGCCAGGCAGTCCGGCGCCCTGCTGCTCAATGCGGCAGCTGGGCGCGCGCTGCGCGCGACAAGCACGCGCGCTCGCGCAGCAACGCCCCTCACAGATCGCGCCGCCGCAAATGCGCGAGCGGCGCGAGCAGCGCCACGCCGGCAAACAGCCCAAACAACGCAGCAGCAAAAGAAAGAGAGCAAAAAGAAGGAGAGGGGAGGGGAAAAACCAAAACCCATCATGCAACAATAACGAAAACACCAACCTGCTATTGTCAGCCCGCAAGCTCCGCTCGACTCGACACCGTCGCAGCGAGGAAAAAATAAAAACCCAAGGACCCTCCCCCAACTCCTCTTCTTCTTCCTTTCACTTGCCTCTTCCTTCTCTTTCTCTGCTTCAGAATAACCCACAAGGGTACCTTGGAGAAGAGGTGGGAAGTTGAGGTGGAGTGAGTTCGAGAGAGAGAGAGAGAGATTAAATAAGGGAAGCAATTAATTAAAACCCTCCAACACTCAAAGGGAATTAATTAGCTAACAACTCACCCAAACATTTAATTCACCAACTCTCTTTCTCTGCCAAAACCACTCCACCAGCAGCACTATACCATAATAACATAAGGTTAATTAAAGCAAAAGAGAAAAAAAATATTAAAATAAGACAAAAGGGGTCACAACAACTCACTTTTTAACCCCGGCACCTCCGCCGCCGCCCGGAACCACCCGAACCCCGCTGTAAATCAAAAATACACGCGCTCACGCCTTTTCCCAGTCAAAAGGCTCGTCGGTGGAGTCAGAAAGCTCAACACAAAAACCGGTACACTACAACGTGGCAGCCGGCGGTCCACCGACACTCCCCATACACCGGAAAGCCCCGCAAACTTCCGGAAGCCCATTTTTGGTCATTCGGACTCCAAATTTAACAAGCAAATAGTCGTTTTCAAGCATTTTTCCGCACTGAATCCAAATCCAACCTCTGTTTGGCCCAAAAAGTTTTCTAAAATTCGGCAAATGCAGCCGAAGGCCAATATGACAATAAATACCTCAATGGGTCCATCGGTGATATCCCTTCGGTACACTATGGACCAGACACACCATCAACAGGTGTTTTACACATTGGATTCACGGGAAATAAAGCATGGGAACCAGGACCACTACATCCTCCCCCACTAAAAGGAGTTTCATCCACGAAACTAAGAAAACAACACAGACGTACCTCAATCGGACGTCCCGAACAGAAAAAGGTAGATACCACTCATCATCGTCTCCAGCTCCCAAGTAGCCTCACACTACTCGTGATTGCTCTACAAGATCTTCACAAACGGGACGGTCTGACTGCGTAGTTCACTCACCTCTCGATCCATAACTCGCAGTGGCCGCCCAACAAAGCTCAAGTCCTCGCTGATCTCCAACGGTGTGAGGTCGATGTCGTGTGACGGGTCAAAACACATAACTCCTCAAAGTGGACACCCGAAACACATCGTGAACGCCAGCAAGTCTGAGGCAACGGGCCCTAAACGCCCCAATACCCTGAAGGGGCCAATAAAACGGGAGCTAAACTTCCCCACAAATGCTGAATCTCATGACTCCCTTAGACGGCGAGACCTTCAGAAAATCAAGATCTCCCACTTAAAACTCTAGGTCTCGTCGCCGCACATCGGTAACTCCTCCGCTTGCTCTGAGCGGTCTGAAGATGCTGCCTGATCACCCTGACCTTTTCCTCTGCCTCTCGCAGTAACTCTGGCCCCAAAGTCCGCTTCTCATACACATCGCTCCAATAAAGCGGTGATCGACATCTGCGTCCAAATAATGCTTCCAACGGAGCCCTCTGGATGCTCGCCAGAGAGCTATTGTTGTTCGCAAACTCAGCCAGAGGTAGGTGTCGAATCCATTCACCGCCAAAATCCAATATGCAAGCTCTGAACATGTCCTCGGGGATCTGTATGGTGTGCTCCGACTGCCCCTCCGTCAGTGGGTGGAAAGCTGTACTGAATCTAAGCTGCGTGCCCAAGGCGTCAGGTAAGCTCCTCTATCAACGTGACGCAAATCTCGAATCTCGATATGATACAATAGAGGCGGGCACTCCGTGTCACCTCACCGCCTCATCTCCTCACGCAGTGGCGCCTGGTCGATAATCAACAGCGATAAGCTTTGCACTGCTATCCTACACAGGGCATCAGCACCCACATTCGCCTTGCCAAGATGGTAAAGTGTGTCCACATCGCCGTCCTTTAACAATTCTAACTATCTGCGCTGCCTCAAGTTGAGCTCCTTCAGTGTAAACAGGTACATCAAGCTCTGGTGGCCAGTATAAATCTCGCAGTATTCCCATACAGGTAGTAGCGCCACAACTCAGTGCGAAAATCACAGCAACAAGCTCCAAGTCAGGGGTAGGGTAATTCTTTTCATAATCCTTAAGTTGCCATTAAGCGTAAGCGATTACCCTACCCTTCTGCATCAGCGCGCAACCAAGTCCACTGTGCGATGCATCACTGTAAATCACGTATCCTTTCCCCAGAACAGGGAGGGAAAGGATAAGGGCCGACATCAATCTACTCTTCAAATCCTCGAAGCTCCTCTGGCAATCCTCACTCCAGATAAACTTAACTCCTTTACGCGTCAGACGAGTGAGGGGTGTGGAAAATTTCGCAAAACCATCCACAAACCGACGGTAATGTCCGGCCAAGCCCAAAAAACTGCGGACCTCTTTTACCGTCGTCGATCGGGGCCAAACCCTAACTGCCTCAATCTTCGCCAGGTCCAATGCCACTACTGCGGCTGAAATCATAAGACCCTAAAAGGCAACTTTCCGAAGCCAAAACCTGCATTTTAAACTTGGCATACAGCTTCTTCTCTCGCAGAAGCTGCAGCACTAACCTCAAGTGCTCCTCAAGCTCCACATCGCTCCGGGAATAAATCAGGATATCAACTTTGCATACTACATCAACCCGTTCCAGGTAAGGTCGAAATATCCTGCTCACCAAATCCATAAAAGCGGCAAGGGCACTAGTCAATCCAAAAAGGCATGACGGTAAACTTATAATGCCCGTACCGTGACCTGAATGCCGTCTTCGGCATATCCTCGGCCTTCACTTTCTGCTGGTGGTAACCTGACTGTAGATCAATCCTCGAGAAGACACAAGCCCCTTGCAGCTGATCAACTAAGCCATCCATGCGCGGCAAAAGGGGTACTTGTCCCCGATGGCCACTAAATTGAACTCTCAGTAATCCACACAAAGTCGAAGTGAACCATCCTTCACTTTTACAAATAGCACCGGCGTTCCCAAAGGAGAAACACTGGGTCCAACAAAACCCTCATCCTTCAAGTCCTGAAATTGCACCTCTAACTCTCACAGCTTAGCCGGTGTCATTCGATAAGGAGCCTTAGAGATTGGCGCAGCTCCTGGAACTACGTCAATCAAAACTCGGTCTCCCTATATGGCGGCATACTAACCAACTCCGGGGGAAAACATCCGGGAACTCGTGGGCAAAAGGGATATTTGCGAGTTCCGATGCCGCCGTAGGCTCCTCCACCACACTAGCCAAAAAGGCTAAGCATTCACTGCGGATCAACCGCCTCGCTCAGGAAGTCGAAACTACTGCGGTAAAAGAAACATTCTGACACCCTCTAGACACACACACCTCCTGGCCTGGCTCGCTAAAGATAACAGTCCTCGCGGCATCATCTAAAATCGCAAAGTATTGAGCCAGCCAATCCAACCCAAGAAATAAATCATACCTGCCACCTTACAGTCAGCCGTAGCAGAATCCCCCGCCTGCGCTGAGCCATCCCAATCGCTCCACAACGGCTGTCTCTCACCAGCAGGGTGTGGAGGCGAAACTCGGTCTGCCTGGAGACCTGTCGGTTAAGCTCCCGGTCGTAGCTGGAAAGTGGTAGGAACAGATGCCGAAGTCGATGCTGCACATGCCGGCTGGGGTCACGAAGCCCGCAAGTGTCCAAACTGGCCACAAAGATAGCAGCGTCCTTGCCGCTGATCACAAGTACTGACAAAGTGCTGACCTCCACAGATGATGCACCTGCCTGCCTGCTGAGGCTGCCTCTGCTGCCGCTGCTGCCGCTGCCATCTCTGTAGGCTTGATCGCGGCCTCTGCTGGGACGCGATAGGGGCCAATGCTGAAGGAGGTGCTACTAAGGTCCGAAAGGGGCATGTAGATCGGATGTGGCCTGGCTGCCCACATCGGAAGCATCGACCCTCCCTCAAGCCACAGGTATCAAATGGATGCTGCCCCCTACAGAAAACGCACCGGGTCGACGCCCGAGACTGTCGAAACTGAAGCTACGGTGGCCTCTGAGTCCTACCAGGTCCTCGTCGATCAAGACGCCCACGGCCAGGATGTCACGCCCCGGGGTCGAAACTGCGACCCGGGCTCACTAACAGATCCGCCATCTGTACGGAAACTGCCGTACAGACGAAGCGTCTAACCTGCAGAAAGAATCAACTACAGAGATACAGATATCAGAGCTGAAAGTAAACGACTAAAACTGAAGTCCAAACACTGTACAACTGAAAATAATACAATATCCATCTCCCCAAATACTATCATAAACAAAGTCCTCTGATACAAAAACTCAAAAGGGAGGTATCTCCAATGAATACATCAGTGTACAGACTCTCGATACAAGAATATCCTCACTACAACAGTCTCTCAAACTGTAAAATAAAGTACAACTCTATACCTCACAACAAAGGTCTCTCAACAGAGGAAAAAGAAGAAAACTAATCTACTGAAGCTCTCCTCTGAAGGGGTACCGCTACACTCCAATGACGGGTAGGGAACTAGCTCGCGACTCCCTCGCCTCGGTCAGAAGGATCAGCAACTGGAGCAACAGGAACAGGAGGAGAAGTTCCTGGGGAAAAAGACACCACGACGGGTGTGAGAACTACTTCCCACAGTAGTTCTCAGTGGGTGCCGTCAACAAGCCCAACGGTCTGCCCACCAAGTCTACTAGAGGCCAAAGATAACAACGCAATGCAAACTGAAACAAGAAAAGCTGGAGCTACTCTACAGCTACCATGCCTCTATCTAGATACTCCAAAAAGTGGAGCAGATGAAAGTAAATGAGACCACTCGCACCCATGGTGCTCAATCGACCCAAACGAGCTGACTACCTCAAAGGTCCAGTCAAGCCTGCGCCCGTCGACTAGGAACGCTCCTGCCCACTACCACACATCCCCATGAGGACGGGATTTACGTGGGGTGTCCTGTCCTACTAACTCATCCCTCGCGCAAAACTGCCTCAACAGGCCCATCGTTGCCTCAACTGCGGAAAACTGCCTCAACAGGCCAACCATCGTATCCACAGCGGCATCTCAGGACGCGACTCCAACTGAGTAGAACGGCGCGGCATAGAGTATCAAACATTGGCATATGCAGGCTAGTCAAAATCCACGCTCACTCTCAGAACGGTAGGGCTCAAGGTCCCCAAATACCTCGCACAACAGTCGGAGCACTCTCGACGACTCGGCTGCTCGGCTAACTCGAAACACGAGACAATAGCCACACCAACGGCTCGCAGCACAAGGCTCACTGGCTGGAGATACTCCACAGCCAGGGACGACCCACAACTCAGGGTAACAAAACAGGTCGGACAACACTCAACGACCTGGGACCATCGTCAACCCCAACGGTTCCCAACAAGACGGACCGGAAGATACTCGACGGCCCGGGACTGCCGTCTGCGCAACGGCTCCCTCCACGACGGCACAACAGGGAAAAAAGACCTCCCGGGACTACCGTTTACCCAAACGGCTCCCGCGCACAGATAAGCAACCCAGTACAACTACCAGACTCCACTCTGCTCCCAGGCAAGAGTGTAAAAGCATCCCACACTAAAAGCAAGTCCCGACCTCTCGGCCCACTACCCGAGCGAGAAAACACTATGTCCAGGGATGAAGGAACAGTGTGGATGTCTAAGCATAAATAACCCTAGCCCAAGTGAGGGTTTTCTACTAGTCTGGTTACACATACAACATATGACGGGGGTGCTAGGTCAAGTTCCAAGATAACTACTTTAACAGATAATAAAGGGATAGCCATTCCAACAATCTAGCATGCTACACAAGGAAATAAACTATCATGCATAGTCCTACATCAATAGAATTAATGTACATTCCATAAAACTTGGAGATAAGGCCACCCACCTCGATTTGCCACCAATTGCTCGTAGACACTTGCAATTGGCCTCCACGCGATCCGCACGCAAAACGATGTCCGCTGCCGGAGTCCGCACGCAAAACGGTGCACGGTGCCAGGATCCGCACGCAAAACGGAGTCTGCACGCAGAACGGTGCACGGTGCCGGAGTCCGCACGCAAAACGGTGCACGGTGCCAGGATCTGCACGCAAAACGGAGTCCGCACGCAAAACGGTGCACGGTGCCGGAGTCCGCACGCAAAACGGTGTCCGCACGCAAAACGGTGCACGGTGCCGGAGTCCGCACGCAAAACGGTGCACGGTGCTGGAGTCCGCACGCAAAACGGAGTCCGTACGCAAAACGGTGCACGGTGCCGGAGTCCGCACGCAAAACGGTGCACGGTGCCGGAGTCCGCACGCAAAACGGTGTCCGCACGCAAAACGGTGCACGGTGCCGGAGTCCGCACGCAAAACGGTGCACGGTGCCGGAGTCCGCACGCAAAACGGTGTCCGCACGCAAAACGGTGCACGGTGCCGGAGTCCGCACGTAAAACGGAGTCCGCACGCAAAACGGTGCACGGTGCCGGAGTCCGCACGCAAAACGGAGTCCGCACGCAAAACGGTGCACGGTGCCGGAGTCCGCACGCAAAACGGTGCACGGTGCCCAACACAGAAAAGAGCAAGAGGGTTAATTACAGTCCAAAAGGTCGCCCCGAAAACTGTACAAAAATACAGTAAAACCAACACACGGGACCTACCCGACTGCGCCGCCGTCGCCGAAACGCTCCCCACGAAAAAACTCGCGCGCTCCACGAGGTCCACGGCGCGCCGCCGCACATCCCACAACCTCCCTCCTCACTCTCTCTCGCTCTCGGGTGAAGAAGGAACCGAAGAAGGAGAAGAAGTGGCTTGCGGGGAGGAAGAAGAAGAAGAAAAAGAGGAAAAGGGGAGGGGGCGGTCCACGGTGCACGGTGCACCGTGCACCGGCCGGTGCACCACACCCACCCGGGTGCACCCGGCCCACGCAAGAGGAAGGGCGGCCACGTGGCCGCGTCCCTGCGCGCCACGCGGCCGCGCAGCTCACGCGCCACACGGGCGCGTGACACCGGGCCGCCCACAGGCGCGGGACACGCGCCCGTGACACGGGCGGGCGCCCCAGCGCCCGCGCGGGCGCCAACTGGGGTCCGCCACGTGGCGGCCCCCACGTGGCCCGCGCATGGTGCGCCTGCCCCGACGCGCGCAGAGGCGCGCCCTGTCGCGTCAGCCGCGCCTCGCCTGACGCGCCGCAGCCTCCTCGGGATCCGCGCCACGCGCGTCTCGATCCGCGTGCCGCTTTGCCTCGAAAAGCGCGCACGCCTACCGGACTCCAAATCCAACAAATAAATAGTCCATCCTTAGCGATTTCGCGCGCTGAGTCCAGAAATGATGTCCGCTTCTCCAAATTCTCACCCGAAAATTTGCCGAATGCCCACTCGATCCGATTTTCGCGCCGGGTCCATTTTTAAAGTCCGATTTGCCCAATTCCAACTCTAAAAATTCCCGAAGGCGACCGGAGAGGTAAACTTTTATCCGGACTTCACCCGGAGTCTAATTTTGACATCTGAATCGCGCGAAAACACTTCTAAACAACCGACGGGTCCTCCAACTTCCCACGGGGTCTCAATTTAAGCCCGAAGTCCACCACTTGTGTCCAAATTGCGCGCATCCCACGCAGGCCTCCAGTGATGCAAGCAAATCCCAAATTGCATCACAAATCCATTTCTGGGCCCCCAACACGCGCACCAACACCCCCAACGGCGACCGAAAGCTGCCCAACAACCAGCAACCCTACGCGGGGGATTCCAGGACCTCACATCCTCCCCCACTAAAAGAAAGTTTCGTCCTCGAAACTAGATCAAGCCCATCAGGAGTCAAGAATACCACGGCTAGGTATCAAACAATACGCCTCCAGCTCCCCCACTCGCTCCTCGTGATTACTCCGCAACAACAACAACAAGTACGACATGACCCGATGTGCAATTCTCTCATCTCTCGAGCCAGAAATTGCAACGGGCGTCCCTCGTACTCCAATAATCACGGATCTCAAAGGGGCAAGTAAATCACGGGCGAGGAAAAACACATCACTACTGAGCTGAGACGTGAAAAACCAAGGGCTCCACTAAAAAGGCTGGGGGAAAACTGAGATCACCACAAGTGTAATACGCACCAAACCACAACATGGTGCCACCCTCAACAAGCCGACCCGAAGCATACCCGCAGACTCGTCCAATAAGGAAGGGAAATCCAATAAGTTGGGGTCTTCACTCGGTCACTTCCCGATCCAAAACCACCCGAGTGGACTACTCAACTACAGGCTACCCTCAAAAGGGATCCTCAAGAGACACAATCTCGTGCCACAGTTGGTCGCTCAACATGCTATAATCCCAACGGACCCACGGGTCGAAGTCGATCCCTCAACTCATAAAGAACACCCTAACGGGGACCAAACCGTCGGTGAACGGGACTGAAAACTGGCTCACAAGGCGATCATAAAGCTGATGCCCAACTCGCGGTCAAAAGTCCAAAACATCCAAAAGACTTTCACCGTTGTGTACCTACAACGTGGCATCACTGCCGTGCACCCACGGCGTGGCATTACTGCCGTGTAACAACGGCGTGGCCTCACTGCCGTGCGCCACCGGCGTGGCATCACCACCATGTATCAACGGTGTGGCATCACCACCGCGTATCAACGGAGTGGCATCACTGCCGTGTATCAACGGCGTGGCATCACTGTCGTGTACCAACGGCGTGGCATCACTGCCGTGTAACAACGGCGTGGCATCACTGCCGTGCGCCAACGGCGTGGCATCACTGCCGTGTAACAACGGCGTGGCATCACTGCCGTGCGCCAACGGCGTGGCATCACCACCGTGTATCAACGGAGTGGTAAACCCAAGCATCAAGGCCTCAGATCCTCACAGTACTATACCCAACACTACCTCGAAATCCCGGAGCTGAGGAAGAGCCAAAAGATCAACAGGCAAAAACCAGGGCCCCAACTGCACTGGGCAGGACCAATAACACCCATCTATGTGCAACACGTGATCAGGTATCTGAACCTCACGAGCACAAGCTAAGGGTACTATCTCTAGCCCATACATCGATGCAAATGCCCTAGCACTCTCACAGCTATGTCGGAGAACCCTCAACGACTCAACTCGCAGCAACACCCCACTCATAGGCGAGAAGAACCGACTGTCGCGGCCAAAATCCAAAAATCCCGATAGACCGGTGCCTAGAACCCCAATCCAACAAGAACAGACTCTAGGCTCAGTCTATTGAAGTTTTCGCTCCTTTACCGTTCAGGGATTCGGTCCCTCTCGTTTAAAGAGGGAAACGATGTCAACAAGCAACTCACGGCTGGAGACGCTCCCGGTAGTCCATCAGGACGAACTCGACGCCATCAAATCTCGGCGTCCTGTCAGATCATCTCAATCTCACTAAAATAACCACCTGGTAACTCGGACGGAGGTGAAAATCGCCTCAACAGGCCAAACCTTCGCCACTCACTAGGCGGCATCGCCACTCATTGGGCGGCATCACCCCTTACTGGGCGGCATCGCCTCTCACTGGGCGGCATCGCCCCTCGTAGCTCGGCCAGTGGAAATGATCCTCCTGGTACTTCGGCCAGGGAAAAATGTCCTCCTGGTAACTCGGCCAGGGCATGCGCCCACCTGGTAACTCGGCCAGGGGCAACGCATCCATCTGGTTGCTCGGCCAGTGATAATTATCCATCTGGTAACTCGGCCAGTGATAATTATCCACCTGGTAACTCGGCCAGTGATAATTATCCATCTGGTAACTCGGCCAGTGGTAATTATCCACCTGGTAACTCGGCCAGTGATAATTATCCACCTGGTAACTCGGCCAGTGATAATTATCCATCTGGTAACTCGGCCAGTGATAATTATCCACCTGGTAACTCAGCCAGTGATAATTATCCACCTGGTAACTCGGCCAGTGATAATTATCCACCTGGTAACTCGGCCAGTGATAATTATCCACCTGGTAACTCGGCCAGTGATAATTATCCACCTGGTAACTCGGCCAGTGATAATTATCCATCTGGTAACTCGGCCAGTGATAATTATCCATCTGGTAACTCGGCCAGTGATAATTATCCACCTGGTAACTCGGCCAGTGATAATTATCCACCTGGTAACTCGGCCAGTGATAATTATCCATCTGGTAACTCGGCCAGTGATAATTATCCACCTGGTAACTCGGCCAGTGATAATTATCCATCTGGTAACTCGGCCAGTGATAATTATCCACCTGGTAACTCGGCCAGTGATAATTATCCATCTGGTAACTCGGCCAGTGATAATTATCCACCTGGTAACTCAGCCAGTGATAATTATCCACCTGGTAACTCGGCCAGTGATAATTATCCATCTGGTAACTCGGCCAGTGATAATTATCCACCTGGTAACTCGGCCAGTGATAATTATCCACCTGGTAACTCGGCCAATGATAATTATCCATCTGGTAACTCGGCCAGTGATAATTATCCACCTGGTAACTCGGCCAGTGATAATTATGCATCTGGTAATTCGGCCAGTGATAATTATCCACCTGGTAACTCGGCCAGTGATAATTATCCATCTGGTAACTCGGCCAGTGATAATTATCCACCTGGTAACTCGGCCAGTGATAATTATCCATCTGGTAACTCGGCCAGTGATAATTATCCACCTGGTAACTCGGCCAGTGATAATTATCCATCTGGTAACTCGGCCAGTGATAATTATCCATCTGGTAACTCGGCCAGTGATAATTATCCACCTGGTAACTCGGTCAGTGATAATTATCCACCTGGTAACTCGGCCAGTGATAATTATCCACCTGGTAACTCGGCCAGTGATAATTATCCACCTGGTAACTCGGCCAGTGATAATTATCCACCTGGTAACTCGGCCAGTGATAATTATCCATCTGGTAACTCGGCCAGTGATAATTATCCATCTGGTAACTCGGCCAGTGATAATTATCCACCTGGTAACTCGGCCAGTGATAATTATCCACCTGGTAACTCGGCCAGTGATAATTATCCATCTGGTAACTCGGCCAGTGATAATTATCCACCTGGTAACTCGGCCAGTGATAATTATCCATCTGGTAACTCGGCCAGTGATAATTATCCACCTGGTAACTCGGCCAGTGATAATTATCCATCTGGTAACTCGGCCAGTGATAATTATCCACCTGGTAACTCGGCCAGTGATAATTATCCATCTGGTAACTCGGCCAGTGATAATTATCCACCTGGTAACTCGGCCAGTGATAATTATCCATCTGGTAACTCGGCCAGTGATAATTATCCACCTGGTAACTCAGCCAGTGATAATTATCCACCTGGTAACTCGGCCAGTGATAATTATCCATCTGGTAACTCGGCCAGTGATAATTATCCACCTGGTAACTCGGCCAGTGATAATTATCCATCTGGTAACTCGGCCAGTGATAATTATCCACCTGGTAACTCAGCCAGGGAAAATGCCCTCCTGGTGACTCAGTCAGGGAAAATGCCCTCCTGGTAACTCAGCAAGGGAAAATGCCCTCCTGGTAACTCAGCCAGGGAAAATGCTCTCCTGTTGACTCAGCCAGGGAAAATGCCCTCCTGGTAACTCAGCCAGGGAAAATGCCCTCCTGGTGACTCAGCCAGGGAAAATGCCCTCCTGGTAACTCAGCCAGGGAAAACGCTCTCCTGGTAACTCAGCCAGCGAAAATGCCCTCCTGGTAACTCAGCCAGGGAAAACGCTCTCCTGGTAACTCAGCCAGGAAAAACGCCCTCCTGGTGACTCAGCCAGGGAAATGCCCTCCTGGTAACTCAGCCAGGGAAAATGCCCTCCTGGTAACTCAGCCAGGGAAAACGCTCTCCTGGTAACTCAGCCAGGAAAACGCCCTCTGGTGACTCAGCCAGGGAAAATGCCCTCCTGGTAACTCAGCCAGGGAAAATGCCCTCCTGGTAACTCAGCCAGGGAAAATGCCCTCCTGGTGACTCAGCCAGGGAAAATGCCCTCCTGGTAACTCAGCCAGGGAAAATGCGTCCTTTTCACAACACGACGTCTCAGGGGTATCGCCACCCACTGCACAACTACAAACGTCAGGACACAACAACCATACGACCCAATCCAGCGAAAGTCTAAGACATGTCATCCATTCCATAGCATTATGTTGTCTGCAACCAACATAATCGATTTAGGAGAATAAACATGCCAAACTCTCATCCCGTCTCTTGGGAGAGGTAAAAACTCAATCAGGACTCTCGCTAAAAGTCACGACTCTCACGTAGTCATTCTAATATCCAACCACAAGCCTAGGGTTTCTAAGTCCACCACGACCTACAACCTAGGCTCTGATACCACTCTAATCTGTCACGCCCCGGGGTCGAAACTGCGACCCGGGCTCACTAACAGATCCGCCATCTGTACGGAAACTGCCGTACAGACGAAGCGTCTAACCTGCAGAAAGAATCAACTACAGAGATACAGATATCAGAGCTGAAAGTAAATGACTAAAACTGAAGTCCAAACACTGTACAACTGAAAATAATACAATATCCATCTCCCCAAATACTATCATAAACAAAGTCCTCTGATACAAAAACTCAAAAGGGAGGTATCTCCAATGAATACATCAGTGTACAGACTCTCGATACAAGATATCCTCACTACAACAGTCTCTCAAACTGTAAAATAAAGTACAACTCTATACCTCACAACAAAGGTCTCTCAACAGAGGAAAAGAAGAAAACTAATCTACTGAAGCTCTCCTCTGAAGGGGTACCGCTACACTCCAATGACGGGTAGGGAACTAGCTCGCGACTCCCTCGCCTCGGTCAGAAGGATCAGCAACTGGAGCAACAGGAACAGGAGGAGAAGTTCCTGGGGAAAAAGACACCACGACGGGTGTGAGAACTACTTCCCACAGTAGTTCTCAGTGGGTGCCGTCAACAAGCCCAACGGTCTGCCCACCAAGTCTACTAGAGGCCAAAGATAACAACGCAATGCAAACTGAAACAAGAAAAGCTGGAGCTACTCTACAGCTACCATGCCTCTATCTAGATACTCCAAAAAGTGGAGCAGATGAAAGTAAATGAGACCACTCGCACCCAAGGTGCTCAATTGACCCAAACGAGCTGACTACCTCAAAGGTCCAGTCAAGCCTGCGCCCGTCGACTAGGAACGCTCCTGCCCACTACCACACATCCCCATGAGGACGGGATTTACGTGGGGCGTCCTGTCCTACTAACTCATCCCTCGCGCAAAACTGCCTCAACAGGCCCATCGTTGCCTCAACTGCGGAAAACTGCCTCAACAGGCCAACCATCGTATCCACAGCGGCATCTCAGGACGCGACTCCAACTGAGTAGAACGGCGCGGCATAGAGTATCAAACATTGGCATATGCAGGCTAGTCAAAATCCACGCTCACTCTCAGAACGGTAGGGCTCAAGGTCCCCAATACCTCGCACAACAGTCGGAGCACTCTCGACGACTCGGCTGCTCGGCTAACTCGAAACACGAGGACAATAGCCACACCAATGGCTCGCAGCACAAGGCTCACTGGCTGGAGATACTCCACAGCCAGGGACGACCCACAACTCAGGGTAACAAAACAGGTCGGACAACACTCAACGACCTGGGACCACCGTCAACCCCAACGGTTCCCAACAAGACGGACCGGAAGATACTCGACGGCCCGGGACTGCCGTCTGCGCAACGGCTCCCTCCACGACGCACAACAGGGAAAAAAGACCTCCCGGGACTACCGTTTACCCCAAACGGCTCCCGGGCACAGATAAGCAACCAGTACAACTACCAGACTCCACTCTGCTCCCAGGCAAGAGTGTAAAGCATCCCACACTAAACGCAAGTCCCGACCTCTCGGCCCCACTACCCGAGCGAGGGAAAAACTATGTCCAGGGATGAAGGAACAGTGTGGATGTCTAAGCATAAATAAACCCTAGCCCAAGTGAGGTTTTCTACTAGTCTGGTTACACATACAACATATGACGGGGGTGCTAGGTCAAGTCCAAGATAACTACTTTAACAGATAATAAAGGGATAGCCATTCCAACAATCTAGCATGCTACACAAGGAAATAAACTATCATGCATAGTCCTACATCAATAGAATTAATGTACATTCCATAAAACTTGGAGATAAGGCCACCCACCTCGATTTGCCACCAATTGCTCGTAGACACTTGCAATGGCCTCCACGCGATCCGCACGCAAAACGATGTCCGCTGCCGGAGTCCGCACGCAAATGGTGCACCCCCGGTTGCCAGGACTCCGCAACGCAAAACGGAGGTCTGCACGCACGAACGGTGCACGGTGCCGGAGTACGCACGCAAAACGTGTTGCACGGTGCCAGGATCTGCACGCTACAACGGAGTCCGCACGCAAACGGTGCACGGTTGCCGGAGTCCCCGCACGCACAAACGGCTGTCCTGCACGCACAAACAGGTTGACCGGTGCCGGAGTCCGCACGCAAAACGGTCGCAACGGTGCCGGAGGTCCCGACACGGCACACAAAGGTGCACGGTGCCGGAGTCCGCACGCAAAACGGTGACACGGTGCTGGAAGTCCGCACGCCAAAACGGTGCACGGATGCGGGCAGTCCGCACGCCAAAACGGTTGCACCCCCGGTGCCGGACGTCCGCACGCAAACGGAAGGTCCGCACGCAAAACGGTGCACGGTGCCGGAGTCCGCACGCAAAACGAGTCCGCACACAAAACGGTGCACGGTGCCGGAGTCCGCACGCAAAACGGTGCACGATGCCCAACACAGAAAGAGCAAGAGGGTTAATTACAGTCCCAAAGGTCGCCCCCGGAAAAACTGTACAAAAATACAGTAAAACCAACACACGGGACCTACCCGACTGCGCCGCCGTCGCCGAAACGCTCCCCACGAAAAAAACTCGCGCGCTCCACGAGGTCCACGGCGCGCCGCCGCACATCCACAACCTCCCTCCTCACTCTCTCTCGCTCTCGGGTGAAGAAGGAACCGAAGAAGGAGAAGAAGTGGCTTGCGGGGAGGAAGAAGAAGAAGAAAAGAGGAAAAGGGGGGGGGCGGTCCACGGTGCACGGTGCACCGTGCACCGGCCGGTGCACCACACCCACCCGGGTGCACCCGGCCCACGCAAGAGGAAGGGCGGCCACGTGGCCGCGTCCCTGCGCGCCACGCGGCCGCGCAGCTCACGCGCCACACGGGCGCGTGACACCGGCCGCCCACAGGCGCGGGACACGCGCCCGTGACACGGGCGGGCGCCAACTGGGGTCCGCCACGTGGCGGCCCCCACGTGGCCCGCGCATGGTGCGCCTGCCCCGACGCGCGCAGAGGCGCGCCCTGTCGCGTCAGCCGCGCCTCGCTGACGCGCCGCAGCCTCCTCGGGATCCGCGCCACGCGCGTCTCGATCCGCGTGCCGCTTTGCCTCGAAAAGCGCGCACGCCTACCGGACTCCAAATCCAACAAATAAATAGTCCATCCTTAGCGATTTCGCGCGCTGAGTCCAGAAATGATGTCCGCTTCTCCAAATTCTCACCCGAAAATTTACCGAATGCCCACTCGATCCGATTTTCGCGCTGGGTCCATTTTTAAAGTCCGATTTGCCCAATTCCAACTCTAAAAATTCCCGAAGGTGACCGGAGAGGTAAACTTTTATCCGGACTTCACCCGGAGTCTAATTTTGACATCTGAATCGCGCGAAAACACTTCTAAACACCCTACGGGTCCTCCAACTTCCCACGGGGTCTCAATTTAAGCCCGAAGTCCACCACTTGTGTCCAAATTGCGCGCATCCCACGCAGGCCTCCAGTGATGCAAGCAAATCCCAATTGCATCACAAATCCATTTCTGGGCCCCAACACGCGCACCAACACCCCCAACGGTGACCGAAAGCTGCCCAACAACCAGCAACCCTACGCGGGGGATTCCAGGACCTCACACAGGAGGCTGGGGCCGCGGGAGTCGTGATGGTCTCCCTGAACTGGCCTGTCCATCATCATCTGGGGCTGGGCGTTTCCTGTCTGGACGTTGCTCTGAAGCCCCGGCCCCTCGCCAACCGCCAAGTCATCCCTCTGTGCCAGTAACTGCTCCAGGCGCTGCTCCTGACGAAAGCTCCTTGCCACAAACTGGGTCATCAAAGCCCGCAGTTCTCCCAACTCGGCGGGGATACCGTCCGCTCAGACTCCTCGGAAGGTGCGGGGGTACCCCTGGTGGGTGAACGACGACGCGGAGAATCCTGCCACGGTAACCAAAAATCAGCAACAAAACCCCACAAGACCCAATCTAGCGAAAGTCAAAGACATCCCCCTATTTCGGTAACTTTATGTTGTCTGCAGCCAACATAATTGTTCAACAGAAATAGAATATGTCGATCCCTCTTCACTCACTGGAAGTGTCAAAATGACCCAAAATCACCGACTTTCGCAAAATATCACGCAACTCACAGCCTATCATCCTAGGGTCTGCCAAAAGCCTAGGGTTTCCCTAAGTCCCAACTGACCTATCCCTAAGCTCTGATACTAAACTAATCTGTCACGCCCCGGGTGTAAACCAGAACCTGGCCCGTCCACAGATCCGCCGTGCACACAGAATTTCCCGTGTACACGAAGCGCGGTAACTGCTCAGATATAAAAGAAATAATAAAGGAGCATAAACAGAGCTAAAATAAAGCTACCACATCTCAGACTACACCTGGAAAGTAAATGCAAAGTAAAACTCTCAAAATATACAAGTGTCTCTCCCAGCTCACCGAATAAGTACAAACAGCTGGCAAGAGCCAGACCCAAATAATCTAACAACTGTCTGAGAAAATAAAAAGGGTACAACTGGTACACCGCTACGCTCACAGTCGGGTAGATGAACTATCTAATCCGCTATCCTCGCACCTCGATCTGCCCAAGACGGCCCTGCAACTCCCGCAGAAGACTCTGCAAAACAAGGGGAAAAAGAAAAGAGAGATAATGGGGGGGGTGAGAACTACTATATAAACAGTAGTCTCCCCTAGTGGGCAAAACCTCAAACTCTGACGGCCCACTAGACTACTAGAGGCAAAAGAGGAAAAAAACGTAGTAAACTATAAAGGCTACTGATAAGGAAAACTATCACTACTATGCCTCTAAATGCAGTATCAAAAGAGATGACTGTATGTATGCATCAGAAAACCGTATCTGTCCAAATAACCAATCATGTGCCACCAGTAAACTGGCAAGCCTGCTCAGCGGAATCTGCACACAAGGCTCGAAACCGCGGGATCGGCTCGCACGGCTCGCATACCAACATAAGTATCAGACCGGCACACAATGCTGGGTCCGAAAAGCCTACCTCCAGAGTGGCTGTAGTTAACCGTGATTTTTAAAATCCAAAATCTAAGCTTAAATAATTATCTGAATTATTTGAATGGCACAAATAGGTAAATAATAGACAATAGTGGCCCTAAAATATCGACTTTTGATCGGGGCCTGATCTCGAAAATCCGAGATCACCATTGCGATCGTCTCGACGAAAACATGAAAAGTTCATATTCACTTGTCGACGATCCAACGGTCGGATTTTCCGCAAAACAGCGAGAAGAAATGGTTCCACAAACTTACCGATGCACCCTCTATTTTAAATGGCCCTTCGACGTCATCGGCCGTTTCAACTGTCTGGAACCCTGAACATAGGGGTTATGAGTAGGTCAAGCCTTGTTAATTTCGACGTTCTGCGCGCAATGGCACTG
>CM055071.1:18842024-18888922 GCA_029204045.2 Tillandsia leiboldiana
ACTAGCCATCCATGCGCGGCAAAATGGGTACTTGTCCCCGATGGCCACTAAATTGAACTCTCAGTAATCCACACACAAAGTCGAAGTGAACCATCCTTCACTTTTACAAATTAGCAACGGCGTTCCCAAAGGAGAAAACTGGGTCCCACAAAACACTCATCCTTCAAGTCCTGAAATTGCACCTCTAACTCTCACAGCTTAGCCGGTGTCATTCGATAAGGGTCCGTAGAGATTGGCGCAGCTCCTGGAACGACTCAAATCAAACTCGGTCTGCCCTATAATGGCGGCATACTAACCAACTCCGGGGGAAAACATCCGGGAACTCGTGGGCAAAAGGGATAGTTGCGAGTTCCGATGCCGCGTAGGCGCCTCCACCACACTAGCCAAAAGGCTAAGCATTCCTGCGGTCAACCGCCTCGCTCGGAAGTCGAAACTACTGCGGTAAAAGAAACATTCTGACACCCTCTAGACACACACACCTCCTGGCCTGGCTCGCTAAAGAAACAGTCCCTCGCGCATCATCTAAAATCGCTAAAGTATTGAGCCAGCCAATCCAACCCAGAAATAAATCATACCTGCCCCTTACAGTCAGCCGTAGCAGAATCCCCCGCCTGCGCTGAGCCATCCCATCGCTCCACAACGGCTGTCTCACCAGCAGGTGTGGAGGCGAAACTCGGTCTGCTGGAGACTGTCGGTGAAGCTCCGGTCGTAGCGGAAAGTGGTAGGAACATGCCGAAGTCGATGCTGCACATGCCGGCTGGGGTCACGAAGCCCGCAAGTGTCCAAACTGGCCCTAAAGATAGCAGCGTCCTTGCCGCTGATCACAGTACTGACAAAGTGCTGACCTCCACAGATGATGCACCTGCCTGCCTGCTGAGGCTGCCTCTGCTGCCGCTGCTGCCAGCTGCCATCTCTGTAGGCTTGATCGCGGCCTCTGCTGGGACGCGATAGGGGCCACTGTGAAGGGGTGCTACTAAGGTCCGAAAACGGGGCATGTAGATCGGATGTGGCCTGGCTGCCCCATCGGAAGCATCGACCCTCCCTCAAGCCACAGGTATCAATGGATGCTGCCCCCCTACAGAAAACGCACCGGGTCGACGCCCAGACTGTCGAAATTGAAGCTACGGGGGCACTTGAGTCATACCAGGTCCTCGATCGATCAGACGCCCACGGCCAGGATGTCACGCCCCGGGGTCGAAACTGCGACCCGGGCTCACTAACAGATCCGCCATCTGTACGGAAACTGCCGTACAGACGACGTCTAACCTGCAGAAAGAATCAACTACAGAGATACAGATATCAGAGCGGAAAGTAACGACTAAAACTGAAGTCCAAACACTGTACAACTGAAAATAATACAATATCCATCTCCCCAAATACTATCATAAACAAAGTCCTCTGATACAAAACTCAAAAGGGAGGTATCTCCAATGAATACATCAGTGTACAGACTCTCGATACAAGAATATCCTCACTACAACAGTCTCTCAAACTGTAAAATAAAGTACACTCTATACCTCACAACAAAGGTCTCTCAACAGAGGAAAAAGAAGAAAACTAATCTACTGAAGCTCTCCTCTGAAGGGGTACCGCTACACTCCAATGACGGGTAGGGAACTAGCTCGCGACTCCCTCGCCTCGGTCAGAAGGATCAGCAACTGGAGCAACGGAACAGGAGGAGAAGTTCCTGGGAAAAAGACACCACGACGGGTGTGAGAACTACTTCCCACAGTAGTTTCTCAGTGGGTGCCGTCAACAAGCCCAACGGTCTGCCCACCAAGTCTACTAGAGGCAAAGATAACAACGCAATGCAAACTGAAACAAGAAAAGCTGGAGCTACTCTACAGCTACCAGCCTCTATCTAGATACTCCAAAAGTGGAGCAGATGAAAGTAAATGAGACCACTCGCACCCATGGTGCTCAATCGACCCAAACGAACTGACTACCTCAAAGGTCCAGTCAAGCCTGCGCCCGTCGACTAGGAACGCTCCTGCCCACTACCACACATCCCCATGAGGACGGGATTTACGTGGGGCGCCTGTCCTACTAACTCATCCCTCGCGCAAAACTGCCTCAACAGGCCCATCGTTGCCTCAACTGCGGAAAACTGCCTCAAGGCCAACCATCGTATCCACAGCGGCATCTCAGGACGCGACTCCAACTGAGTAGAACGGCGCGGCATAGAGTATCAAACATTGGCATATGCAGGCTAGTCAAAATCCACGCTCACTCTCAGAACGGTAGGGCTCAAGATCCCCAAATACCTCGCACAACAGTCGGAGCACTCTCGACGACTCGGCTGCTCGGCTAACTCGAAACACGAGACACTAGCCACACCAACGGCTCGCAGCACAAGGCTCACTGGCTGGAGATACTCCACAGCCAGGGACGACCCACAACTCAGGGTAACAAAACAGGTCGGACAACACTCAACGACCTGGGACCACCGTCAACCCCAACGGTTCCCAACAAGACGGACCGGAAGATACTCGACGGCCCGGACTGCCGTCTGCGCAACGGCTCCCTCCACGACGGCACAACAGGGAAAAAGACCTCCCGGGACTACCGTTTACCCAAACGGCTCCCGGCACAGATAAGCAACCCAGTACAACTACCAGACTCCACTCTGCTCCCAGGCAAGAGTGTAAAAGCATCCCACACTAAAAGCAAGTCCCGACCTCTCGGCCCACTACCCGGGCGAGAAAACACTATGTCCAGGGATGAAGGAACAGTGTGGATGTCTAAGCATAAATAACCCGAGCCCAAGTGAGGGTTTTCTACTAGTCTGGTTACACATACAACATATGACGGGGGTGCTAGGTCAAGTTCCAAGATAACTACTTTAACAGATAATAAAGGGATAGCCATTCCAACAATCTAGCATGCTACACAAGGAAATAACTATCATGCATAGTCCTACATCAATAGAATTAATGTACATTCCATAAAACTTGGAGATAAGGCCACCCACCTCGATTTGCCACCAATTGCTCGTAGACACTTGCAATTGGCCTCCACGCGATCCGCACGCAAAACGATGTCCGCTGCCGGAGTCCGCACGCAAAACGGTGCACGGTGCCAGATCCGCACGAAACGGAGTCCTGCACGCAAACGGTGCCCGTGGGAGTCCGCACGCAAAACGGTGCACGGGCCAGGATCTGCACGCAACGGAGTCCGCACGCAAACGGTGCACGGTGCCGGAGTCCGCACGCAAACGGTGTCCGCACGCAAACGGTGCACGGTGCCGGAGTCCGCACGCAAAAACGGTGCACGGTGCGGAGTCCGCACGCAAACGGAGTCCGTACGCAAAACGGTGCACGGTGCGGAGTCCGCACGCAAAACGGTGCACGGTGCCGGAGTCCGCACGCAAAACGGTGTCCGCACGCAAAACGGTGCACGGTGCCGGAGTCCGCACGCAAACGGTGCACGGTGCCGGAGTCCGCCGCAAAACGGTGTCCGCACGCAAAACGTGCACGGTGCCGAGTCCGCACGTAAAACGGAGTCCGCACGCAAAACGGTGCACGGTGCCGGAGTCCGCACGCAAAACGGAGTCCGCACGCAAAACGGTGCACGGTGCCGGAGTCCCACGCAAAACGGTGCACGGTGCCCAACACAGAAAAGAGCAAGAGGGTTAATTACAGTCCAAAAGGTCGCCCCGAAAACTGTACAAAAATACAGAAAACCAACACACGGACCTACCCACTGCGCCGCCGTCGCCGAAACGCTCCCCCACGAAAAACTCGCGCGCTCCACGAGGTCCACGGCGCGCCGCCGCACATCCCACAACCTCCCTCCTCACTCTCTCTCGCTCTCGGTGAAGAGGAACCGAAGAAGGAGAAGAAGTGGCTTGCGGGGAGGAAGAAGAAGAAGAAAAAGAGGAAAAGGGGAGGGGGCGGTCCACGGTGCACGGTGCACCGTGCACCGCCGGTGCACCACACCCACCCGGGTGCACCCGCCCACGCAAGAGGAAGGGCGGCCACGTGGCCGCGTCCCTGCGCGCCACGCGGCCGCGCAGCTCACGCGCCACACGGGCGCGTGACACCGGGCCGCCCACAGGCGCGGACACGCGCCCGTGACACGGGCGGGCGCCCCAGCGCCCCGCGCGGGCGCCAACTGGGGTCCGCCACGTGGCGGCCCCCACGTGGCCGCGCATGGTGCGCCTGCCCCGACGCGCGCAGAGGCGCGCCCTGTCGCGTCAGCCGCGCCTCGCCTGACGCGCCGCAGCCTCCTCGGGATCCGCGCCACGCGTCTCGATCCGCGTGCCGCTTTGCCTCGAAAAGCGCGCACGCCTACCGGACTCCAAATCCAACAAATAAATAGTCCATCCTTAGCGATTTCGCGCGCTGAGTCCAGAAATGATGTCCGCTTCTCCAAATTCTCACCCGAAAATTTGCCGAATGCCCACTCGATCCGATTTTCGCGCCCGGTCCATTTTAAAGTCGATTTGCCCAATTCCAACTCTAAAAATTCCCCCGAAGGCGACCGGAGAGGTAAACTTTTATCCGGACTTCACCCGGAGTCTAATTTTGACATCTGAATCGCGCGAAAACACTTCTAAACAACCGACGGGTCTCCAACTTCCCACGGGGTCTCAATTTAAGCCCGAAGTCCACCACTTGTGTCCAAATTGCGCGCAACCCACGCAGGCCTCCAGTGATGCAAGCAAATCCCAAATTGCATCACAAATCCATTTCTGGGCCCCCAACAACGCGCACCAACACCCCCAACGGCGACCGAAAGCTGCCCAACAACCAGCAACCCTACGCGGGGGATTCCAGGACCTCACATCTCCCCCACTAAAAGAAAGTTTCGTCCTCGAAACTAGATCAAGCCCATCAGGAGTCAAGAATACCACGCTAGGTATCAAACAATACGCCTCCAGCTCCCCCACTCGCTCCTCGTGATTACTCCGCAACAACAACAACAAGTACGGCATGACCCGATGTGCAATTCTCTCATCTCTCGAGCCAGAAATTGCAACGGGCGTCCCTCGTACTCCAATAATCACGGATCTCAAGGGGCAAGTAAATCACGGGCGAGAAAAACACATCACTACTGAGCTGAGACGTGAAAAACCAAGGGCTCCACTAAAAGGCTGGGGGAAAACTGAGATCACCACAAGTGTAATACGCACCAAACCACACATGGTGCCACCCTCAACAAGCCGACCCGAAGCATACCCGCAGACTCGTCCAATAAGGAAGGGAAATCCAATAAGTTGGGGTCTTCACTCGGTCACTTCCCGATCCAAAACCACCCGAGTGGACTACTCAACTGCAGGCTACCCTCAAAAGGGATCCTCAAGAGACACAATCTCGTGCCACAGTTGGTCGCTCAACATGCTAAATCCCAACGGACCCACGGGTCGAAGTCGATCCC
This sequence comes from Tillandsia leiboldiana, assembly GCA_029204045.2. Taxonomy (NCBI): domain Eukaryota; kingdom Viridiplantae; phylum Streptophyta; class Magnoliopsida; order Poales; family Bromeliaceae; genus Tillandsia; species Tillandsia leiboldiana. The sequence goes on from CM055071.1 coordinate 18,847,404, forward strand.
TCAACTCATAAAGAACACCCCTAACGGGGACCAAACCGTCGGTGAACGGGACTGAAACTGGCTCACAAGGCGATCATAAAGCTGATGCCCAACTCGCGGTCAAAAGTCCAAAACATCCAAAAGACTTTCACCGTTGTGTACCTACAACGTGGCATCACTGCCGTGCACCCACGGCGTGGCATTACTGCCGTGTAACAACGGCGTGGCCTCACTGCCGTGCGCCACCGGCGTGGCATCACCACCATGTATCAACGGTGTGGCATCACCACCGCGTATCAACGGAGTGGCATCACTGCCGGATATCAACCGTGGCATCACTGTCGTGTACCAACGGCGTGGCATCACTGCGTGTAACAACGGCGTTGCCATCATCACTGCCGTGCCCAACGGCGTGGCATCACTGCCGTGTAACAACGGCGTGGCATCACTGCCGTGCGCCAACGCGTGGCATCACCACCGTGTATCAACGGAGTGGTAACCCAAGCATCAGGCCTCAGATCCTCACAGTACTATACCCAACACTACCTCGAAATCCCGGAGCTGAGGAAGAGCCAAAGATCAACAGGCAAAAAAAACCAGGCCCCAACTGCACTGGGCAGGACCAATAACACCCATCTATGTGCAACACGTGATCAGGTATCTGAACCTCACGAGCACAAGCTAAGGGTACTATCTCTAGCCCATACATCGATGCAAGTCCCTAGCACTCTCACAGCTATGTCGGAGAACCCTCAACGACTCAACTCGCAGCAACACCCACTCATAGGCGGAGAAGAACCGACTGTCGCGGCCAAAATCCAAAAATCCCGATAGGACCGGTGCCTAGAACCCCCAATCCAACAAGAACGACTCTAGGCTCAGTCTATTGAAGTTTTCGCTCCTTTACCGTTCAGGGATCGGTCCCTCTCGTTTAAAGAGGGAAACGATGTCAACAAGCAACTCACGGCTGGAGACGCTCCCGGTAGTCCATCAGGACGAACTCGACGCCATCAATCTCGGCGTCCTGTCAGATTCATCTCAATCTCACTAAAATAACCACCTGGTAACTCGGACGGAGGTGAAAATCGCCTCAACAGGCCAAACCTTCGCCACTCACTAGGCGGCATACGCCACTCATTGGGCGGCATCACCCCTTACTGGGCGGCATCGCCTCTCACTGGGCGGCATCGCCCCTCGTAGCTCGGCCAGTGGAAATGATCCTCCTGGTACTTCGGCCAGGGAAAATGTCCTCCTGGTAACTCGGCCAGGGCATGCGCCCACCTGGTAACTCGGCCAGGGGCAACGCATCCATCTGGTTGCTCGGCCAGTGATAATTATCCAATCTGGTAACTCGGCCAGTGATAATTATCCACCTGGTAACTCGGCCAGTGATAATATCCATCTGGTAACTCGGCCAGTGGTAATTATCCACCTGGTAACTCGGCCAGTGATAATTATCCACCTGGTAACTCGGCCAGTGATAATTATCCATCTGGTAACTCGGCCAGTGATAATTATCCACCTGGTAACTCAGCCAGTGATAATTATCCACCTGGTAACTCGGCCAGTGATAATATCCACCTGGTAACTCGGCCAGTGATAATTATCCACCTGGTAACTCGGCCAGTGATAATTATCCACCTGGTAACTCGGCCAGTGATAATTATCCATCTGGTAACTCGGCAGTGATAATTATCCATCTGGTAACTCGGCCCAGTGATAATTATCCCACCTGGTAACTCGGCCAGTGATAATTATCCACCTGGTAACTCGGCCAGTGATAATTATCCATCTGGTAACTCGGCCAGTGATAATTATCCACCTGGTAACTCGGCCAGTGATAATTATCCATCTGGTAACTCGGCCAGTGATAATTATCCACCTGGTAACTCGGCCAGTGATAATTACCATCTGGTAACTCGGCCAGTGATAATTATCCACCTGGTAACTCAGCCAGTGATAATTATCCACCTGGTAACTCGGCCAGTGATAATTATCCATCTGGTAACTCGGCCAGTGATAATTATCCACCTGGTAACTCGGCCCAGTGATAATTATCCACCTGGTAACTCGGCCAATGATAATTATCCATCTGGTAACTCGGCCAGTGATAATTATCCACCTGGTAACTCGGCCAGTGATAATTATGCATCTGGTAATTCGGCCAGTGATATTATCCACCTGGTAACTCGGCCAGTGATAATTATCCATCTGGTAACTCGGCCAGTGATAATTATCCACCTGGTAACTCGGCCAGTGATAATTATCCATCTGGTAACTCGGCCAGTGATAATTATCCACCTGGTAACTCGGCCAGTGATAATTATCCATCTGGTAACTCGGCCAGTGATAATTATCCATCTGGTAACTCGGCCAGTGATAATTATCCACCTGGTAACTCGGTCAGTGATAATTATCCACCTGGTAACTCGGCCAGTGATAATTATCCACCTGGTAACTCGGCCAGTGATAATTATCCACCTGGTAACTCGGCCAGTGATAATTATCCACCTGGTAACTCGGCCAGTGATAATTATCCATCTGGTAACTCGGCCAGTGATAATTATCCATCTGGTAACTCGGCCAGTGATAATTATCCACCTGGTAACTCGGCCAGTGATAATTATCCACCTGGTAACTCGGCCAGTGATAATTATCCATCTGGTAACTCGGCCAGTGATAATTATCCACCTGGTAACTCGGCCAGTGATAATTATCCATCTGGTAACTCGGCCAGTGATAATTATCCACCTGGTAACTCGGCCAGTGATAATTATCCATCTGGTAACTCGGCCAGTGATAATTATCCACCTGGTAACTCGGCCAGTGATAATTATCCATCTGGTAACTCGGCCAGTGATAATTATCCACCTGGTAACTCGGCCAGTGATAATTATCCATCTGGTAACTCGGCCAGTGATAATTATCCACCTGGTAACTCAGCCAGTGATAATTATCCACCTGGTAACTCGGCCAGTGATAATTATCCATCTGGTAACTCGGCCAGTGATAATTATCCACCTGGTAACTCGGCCAGTGATAATTATCCATCTGGTAACTCGGCCAGTGATAATTATCCACCTGGTAACTCAGCCAGGGAAAATGCCCTCCTGGTGACTCAGTCAGGGAAAATGCCCTCCTGGTAACTCAGCAAGGGAAAATGCCCTCCTGGTAACTCAGCCAGGGAAAATGCTCTCCTGTTGACTCAGCCAGGGAAAATGCCCTCCTGGTAACTCAGCCAGGGAAAATGCCCTCCTGGTGACTCAGCCAGGGAAAATGCCCTCCTGGTAACTCAGCCAGGGAAAACGCTCTCCTGGTAACTCAGCCAGCGAAAATGCCCTCCTGGTAACTCAGCCAGGGAAAACGCTCTCCTGGTAACTCAGCCAGGAAAAACGCCCTCCTGGTGACTCAGCCAGGGAAAATGCCCTCCTGGTAACTCAGCCAGGGAAAATGCCCTCCTGGTAACTCAGCCAGGGAAAACGCTCTCCTGGTAACTCAGCCAGGAAAAAACGCCCTCCTGGTGACTCAGCCAGGGAAAATGCCCTCCTGGTAACTCAGCCAGGGAAAATGCCCTCCTGGTAACTCAGCCAGGGAAAATGCCCTCCTGGTGACTCAGCCAGGGAAAATGCCCTCCTGGTAACTCAGCCAGGGAAAATGCGTCCTTTTCACAACACGACGTCTCAGGGGTATCGCCACCCACTGCACAACTACAAACGTCAGGACACAACAACCATACGACCCAATCCAGCGAAAGTCTAAGACATGTCATCCATTCCATAGCATTATGTTGTCTGCAACCAACATAATCGATTTAGGAGAATAAACATGCCAAACTCTCATCCCGTCTCTTGGGAGAGGTAAAAACTCAATCAGGACTCTCGCTAAAAGTCACGACTCTCACGTAGTCATTCTAATATCCAACCACAAGCCTAGGGTTTCTAAGTCCACCACGACCTACAACCTAGGCTCTGATACCACTCTAATCTGTCACGCCCCGGGGTCGAAACTGCGACCCGGGCTCACTAACAGATCCGCCATCTGTACGGAAACTGCCGTACAGACGAAGCGTCTAACCTGCAGAAAGAATCAACTACAGAGATACAGATATCAGAGCTGAAAGTAAATGACTAAAACTGAAGTCCAAACACTGTACAACTGAAAATAATACAATATCCATCTCCCCAAATACTATCATAAACAAAGTCCTCTGATACAAAAACTCAAAAGGGAGGTATCTCCAATGAATACATCAGTGTACAGACTCTCGATACAAGAATATCCTCACTACAACAGTCTCTCAAACTGTAAAATAAAGTACAACTCTATACCTCACAACAAAGGTCTCTCAACAGAGGAAAAAGAAGAAAACTAATCTACTGAAGCTCTCCTCTGAAGGGGTACCGCTACACTCCAATGACGGGTAGGGAACTAGCTCGCGACTCCCTCGCCTCGGTCAGAAGGATCAGCAACTGGAGCAACAGGAACAGGAGGAGAAGTTCCTGGGGAAAAAGACACCACGACGGGTGTGAGAACTACTTCCCACAGTAGTTCTCAGTGGGTGCCGTCAACAAGCCCAACGGTCTGCCCACCAAGTCTACTAGAGGCCAAAGATAACAACGCAATGCAAACTGAAACAAGAAAAGCTGGAGCTACTCTACAGCTACCATGCCTCTATCTAGATACTCCAAAAAGTGGAGCAGATGAAAGTAAATGAGACCACTCGCACCCAAGGTGCTCAATTGACCCAAACGAGCTGACTACCTCAAAGGTCCAGTCAAGCCTGCGCCCGTCGACTAGGAACGCTCCTGCCCACTACCACACATCCCCATGAGGACGGGATTTACGTGGGGCGTCCTGTCCTACTAACTCATCCCTCGCGCAAAACTGCCTCAACAGGCCCATCGTTGCCTCAACTGCGGAAAACTGCCTCAACAGGCCAACCATCGTATCCACAGCGGCATCTCAGGACGCGACTCCAACTGAGTAGAACGGCGCGGCATAGAGTATCAAACATTGGCATATGCAGGCTAGTCAAAATCCACGCTCACTCTCAGAACGGTAGGGCTCAAGGTCCCCAAATACCTCGCACAACAGTCGGAGCACTCTCGACGACTCGGCTGCTCGGCTAACTCGAAACACGAGACAATAGCCACACCAATGGCTCGCAGCACAAGGCTCACTGGCTGGAGATACTCCACAGCCAGGGACGACCCACAACTCAGGGTAACAAAACAGGTCGGACAACACTCAACGACCTGGGACCACCGTCAACCCCAACGGTTCCCAACAAGACGGACCGGAAGATACTCGACGGCCCGGGACTGCCGTCTGCGCAACGGCTCCCTCCACGACGGCACAACAGGGAAAAAAGACCTCCCGGGACTACCGTTTACCCAAACGGCTCCCGGGCACAGATAAGCAACCCAGTACAACTACCAGACTCCACTCTGCTCCCAGGCAAGAGTGTAAAAGCATCCCACACTAAAAGCAAGTCCCGACCTCTCGGCCCACTACCCGAGCGAGAAAACACTATGTCCAGGGATGAAGGAACAGTGTGGATGTCTAAGCATAAATAACCCTAGCCCAAGTGAGGGTTTTCTACTAGTCTGGTTACACATACAACATATGACGGGGGTGCTAGGTCAAGTTCCAAGATAACTACTTTAACAGATAATAAAGGGATAGCCATTCCAACAATCTAGCATGCTACACAAGGAAATAAACTATCATGCATAGTCCTACATCAATAGAATTAATGTACATTCCATAAAACTTGGAGATAAGGCCACCCACCTCGATTTGCCACCAATTGCTCGTAGACACTTGCAATTGGCCTCCACGCGATCCGCACGCAAAACGATGTCCGCTGCCGGAGTCCGCACGCAAAATGGTGCACGGTGCCAGGATCCGCACGCAAAACGGAGTCTGCACGCAGAACGGTGCACGGTGCCGGAGTACGCACGCAAAACGGTGCACGGTGCCAGGATCTGCACGCAAAACGGAGTCCGCACGCAAAACGGTGCACGGTGCCGGAGTCCGCACGCAAAACGGTGTCCGCACGCAAAACGGTGCACGGTGCCGGAGTCCGCACGCAAAACGGTGCACGGTGCCGGAGTCCGCACGCAAAACGGTGCACGGTGCCGGAGTCCGCACGCAAAACGGTGCACGGTGCTGGAGTCCGCACGCAAAACGGTGCACGGTGCCGGAGTCCGCACGCAAAACGGTGCACGGTGCCGGAGTCCGCACGCAAAACGGAGTCCGCACGCAAAACGGTGCACGGTGCCGGAGTCCGCACGCAAAACGGAGTCCGCACACAAAACGGTGCACGGTGCCGGAGTCCGCACGCAAAACGGTGCACGATGCCCAACACAGAAAAGAGCAAGAGGGTTAATTACAGTCCAAAAGGTCGCCCCGAAAACTGTACAAAAATACAGTAAAACCAACACACGGGACCTACCCGACTGCGCCGCCGTCGCCGAAACGCTCCCCACGAAAAAACTCGCGCGCTCCACGAGGTCCACGGCGCGCCGCCGCACATCCCACAACCTCCCTCCTCACTCTCTCTCGCTCTCGGGTGAAGAAGGAACCGAAGAAGGAGAAGAAGTGGCTTGCGGGGAGGAAGAAGAAGAAGAAAAAGAGGAAAAGGGGAGGGGGCGGTCCACGGTGCACGGTGCACCGTGCACCGGCCGGTGCACCACACCCACCCGGGTGCACCCGGCCCACGCAAGAGGAAGGGCGGCCACGTGGCCGCGTCCCTGCGCGCCACGCGGCCGCGCAGCTCACGCGCCACACGGGCGCGTGACACCGGGCCGCCCACAGGCGCGGGACACGCGCCCGTGACACGGGCGGGCGCCAACTGGGGTCCGCCACGTGGCGGCCCCCACGTGGCCCGCGCATGGTGCGCCTGCCCCGACGCGCGCAGAGGCGCGCCCTGTCGCGTCAGCCGCGCCTCGCCTGACGCGCCGCAGCCTCCTCGGGATCCGCGCCACGCGCGTCTCGATCCGCGTGCCGCTTTGCCTCGAAAAGCGCGCACGCCTACCGGACTCCAAATCCAACAAATAAATAGTCCATCCTTAGCGATTTCGCGCGCTGAGTCCAGAAATGATGTCCGCTTCTCCAAATTCTCACCCGAAAATTTACCGAATGCCCACTCGATCCGATTTTCGCGCTGGGTCCATTTTTAAAGTCCGATTTGCCCAATTCCAACTCTAAAAATTCCCGAAGGTGACCGGAGAGGTAAACTTTTATCCGGACTTCACCCGGAGTCTAATTTTGACATCTGAATCGCGCGAAAACACTTCTAAACACCCTACGGGTCCTCCAACTTCCCACGGGGTCTCAATTTAAGCCCGAAGTCCACCACTTGTGTCCAAATTGCGCGCATCCCACGCAGGCCTCCAGTGATGCAAGCAAATCCCAAATTGCATCACAAATCCATTTCTGGGCCCCCAACACGCGCACCAACACCCCCAACGGTGACCGAAAGCTGCCCAACAACCAGCAACCCTACGCGGGGGATTCCAGGACCTCACACAGGAGGCTGGGGCCGCGGGAGTCGTGATGGTCTCCCTGAACTGGCCTGTCCATCATCATCTGGGGCTGGGCGTTTCCTGTCTGGACGTTGCTCTGAAGCCCCGGCCCCCTCGCCAACCGCCAAGTCATCCCTCTGTGCCAGTAACTGCTCCAGGCGCTGCTCCTGACGAAAGCTCCTTGCCACAAACTGGGTCATCAAAGCCCGCAGTTCTCCCAACTCGGCGGATACCGTCCGCTCAGACTCCTCGGAAGGTGCGGGGGTACCCCTGGTGGGTGAACGACGACGCGGAGACATCCTGCCACGGTAAACCAAAAATCAGCAACAAAACCCCACAAGACCCAATCTAGCGAAAGTCAAAGACATCCCCCTATTTCGGTAACTTTATGTTGTCTGCAGCCAACATAATTGTTCAACAGAAATAGAATATGTCGATCCCTCTTCACTCACTGGAAGTGTCAAATGACCCAAAATCACCGACTTTCGCAAAATATCACGCAACTCACAGCCTATCATCCTAGGGTCTGCCAAAAGCCTAGGGTTTCCCTAAGTCCCAACTGACCTATCCCTAAGCTCTGATACTAAACTAATCTGTCACGCCCCGGGTGTAAACCAGAACCCTGGCCCGTCCACAGATCCGCCGTGCACACAGAATTTCCCGTGTACACGAAGCGCGGTAACCTGCTCAGATATAAAAGAAATAATAAAGGAGCATAAAACAGAGCTAAAATAAAGCTACCACATCTCAGACTACACCTGGAAAGTAAATGCAAAGTAAAAACTCTCAAAATATACAAGTGTCTCTCCCAGCTCACCGAATAAGTACAAACAGCTGGCAAGAGCCAGACCCAAAATAATCTACAACTGTCTGAGAAAATAAAAAGGGTACAACTGGTACACCGCTACGCTCACAGTCGGGTAGATGAACTATCTAATCCGCTATCCTCTCACCTCGATCTGCCCAAGACGGCCCTGCAACTCCCGCAGAAGACTCTGCAAAACAAGGGGAAAAAGAAAAGAGAGATAATGGGGGGGGTGAGAACTACTATATAAAACAGTAGTCTCCCCTAGTGGGCAAAACCTCAAACTCTGACGGCCCACTAGGACTACTAGAGGCAAAAGAGGAAAAACCGTAGTAAACTATAAAGGCTACTGATAAGGAAAACTATCACTACTATGCCTCTAAATGCAGTATCAAAAGAGATGACTGTATGTATGCATCAGAAAACCGTATCTGTCCAAATAACCCAATCATGTGCCACCAGTAAAACTGGCAATGCCTGCTCAGCGGAATCTGCACACAAGGCTCGAAACCGCGGGATCGGCTCGCACGGCTCGCATCCCAACATAAGTATCAGACCGGCACACAATGCTGGGTCCGAAAAGCCTACCTCCAGAGTGGCTGTAGTAACCGTGATTTTTAAAATCCAAAATCTAAGCTTAAATAATTATCTGAATTATTTGAATGGCACAAATAGGTAAATAATAGACAATAGTGGCCCTAAAATATCGACTTTTGATCGGGGCCTGATCTCGAAAATCCGAGATCACCATTGCGATCGTCTCGACGAAACATGAAAAGTTCATATTCACTTGTCGACGATCCAACGGTCGGATTTTCCGCAAAACAGCGAAGAAGAAATGGGTCCCACAACTTCGATGCAACCTCTATTTTAAATGGCCCTTCGATCGTCATCGGCCGTTTCACTGTCTGGAACCCTGACATAGGGGTATGAGTAGTCAAGCCTTGTTAATTTCGACGTTCTGAGCGCAATGGCACTGACGGTTTTCGCGTTTGGCGATCCGGGTGCATCGAAGTGCGTGCGTCGGTTTACGACATACAGAACAAGATGGCCCGAGATTTCATATGAGCACCAAATCAAACAAATGAATAGCCTACCTTGAAGGTCTCGACGAGCCGAACGTCGTGGCGAAGTCTGTTTCGCGATTCGTCGAGCAGATTTTCTCAAAAAGCGTGAAAAGTGTCGAAAAGGGAGGTATTTTGGAAGAAACCCTAATATTTTATGTATCAAAAATTAACAAGGCTTATACATTAAGGTTCTGGGTGCAAATGTCACCTACAGGAGGGACCTTAGAGTTTAGGGTTGTTTGTATAAGGGGTTATTTGAAATTTGGTAAAATATAACATTAAACTCAAAATGGCTTTTGGGCTACTCGTGTGAGAGTTACACGAGGTGCTCTTGGGATTCATAACTCCCAGGGTTATATAGCGGGTAGAGCGAGGCTCCCCGGCTAATGACCGTTGTGAGTGGAGTGCAGCTCCTCACAAGGTCGGCTAAGGCTAGCGAGACGAGTCTCACATCGCCTGGTGCTTGTGAGTGTGCTTGAGCCTGACGTGGACGTCAGGGCTTAAAGGGGGGAAGAATGTGACACCCCCGGAATTTGGATTAGTCCTCTATATAAATGATATAATAGGACTAAATCTCTAACTGGGCTTAAGCATTTTGAGCTGTGCCGTGCTCACACATTCGTGGCAGCACGCACCCCGAGGAAAACTTCGGGCCATAAAATACTCTTCTAACACAGCCTTTTTGCATTTTTGTTTCACTTCCCAGGGGGTCACCCATCCTAGTACTACTCTCGCCCAAGCACACTTAACTGCGGAGTTCAGATGCGATCATACCAGCACTAAAGCACTGGATCCCATCAGAACTCCGCAGTTAAGTGTGCTTGGGTGAGATTAGTACTAGGATGGGTGACCCCCTGGGAAGTGAAACAAAAATGCAAAAAGGCTGTGTTAGAAGAGTATTTTATGGCCCGAAGTTTTCCTCGGGGTGCGTGCTGCCACAAATGTGTGAGCACGGTGTTCAGCAACTTAAAAGTTACCTGCTGGAAGTTACGGTTCGTGAAAATGAGTTTCCAATTGAAAGAACGAGCGAAAACAGTACTAAAAAGGGTTAAGTTGACTTGAAATAAGTTAGAGTTAAAATCGATCCCTGATCAATATGTTTGATTTAGGTCTGTCCAGTTTGCATCTGGTCCTCGAGCATACAGTGGATTACGGTTTAGTCGCCTGCGATTTGTCAGGTGGGTTTATCTTCGGTCCGGACTTTATCATTTCGGCCCTCTGTGTACGGTATTGGTTGGACCCCTATTTTTGGTTAACCTGGATTATAATTGAGCCTATCTGCCTTTGATTGAGTTATATTACTATTTGTTGCTTTGCCTGATTGGTTATTACTTGTTTGCACATTTATACTTGATTATCAGTATCTATATCCTGATTCATGTTCTAGTTGTGGTTGATCATATTCCTGCCTATGAGTTGAGATTCAGTTGATTCTGATATTGCATCCTTAATTGGATTAGTTGATAATTATTCCTGCATATGAGTTGAGATTCAGTTGATTCTGACATTTCATCGTTGATCGGATTGTTTCGGCTGTTCACCCGTTATACTACTAAATACATGATTTTATTAAATAAATGTTTTTACCGAGCTTCGTAGGGTAGCCTGAGTCTGTTCTTGTTTGATAGGACAAGGGCATAGCTCTGCGAGATTTGGACCTAGAACTTGTTTTCAAAATGTTTTCTCAAAAACATCATGTGTTTAGTTGTATGATCGATTTGTAGTTGATTTCCATGTTAGTACTTGTTCGTGATTATTGCGATATCTGAGATATCAGTTCCCCTAATTGTTCCTGGATCATTATAGTTGCTGTTGTCCATGCATGTGATTGAGATGATATTCTGATATGGTATTATCGCTGAACCCAAAGGGGGGATAGTTCCCGGCTTATTGCCGATTACTCGGTCAGAGGACCGTGAGTTTGAGCATTCGCATGATTTATCGCCCGCACTGCTGTACTTCACGAACATCAGTGGAGTAGCTACCCGTGTAGATGTTCTTTACCGGTAAAGTGGTTAGCAGTAGCTACCCGTGACTCCCAGGTTAGTGCCTAAGGGTGCCGGAGTGTTGACTCCCAGGTTAGTGCCCGAGGGTGCCGGAGTATGTCAGCCAGGTTGGTGCCAGGTTCGGCGAGGTTTTCCCGTGAGGTCTTGATGACCAATATGGTGGCTTGAGAGTTGATTTTAGTATTTCATCTATTGATGCATGAGTAGCTGATTGTTATGTTTACTTCATTATCCATTGATTCCTGGATTTGATTTCAATTATCCACCTATACATGTCGAGATTTGATATGATGCCTTTACTTTTAGTATCATGATTATTGAGTTGCTGATCCTACCAGTGCTTTCATATCTGCTGACACTCCATGACACTTTCATGAGGATATACTTGTTGATCTCCACATTGCTTCCATTATAATAAAATGGTTAATCTCCATGTTTATCCCATAATGATATTTCTTATCTGTCTTAACTCACAATGACTTTACTTCGAGTAAACACTGCTCCTTTATGATAATTGCTTTTCCTAACAGTGATCTTTTACTATCCTCTAGTATTGTATACCAGTAGGTACGATCTGCTATTTCTCGGCTCGTCGTGCCCACTGGGATACACTCCGGTGTGTCTCACACCCTCGGGTGACTATTTTTCAGGTCGCGCGGGTGTTGGGATGTCGGGACAAATTGGCGAGGTAATAGAGGTTGACCCTGGACAGCCGAAAAGTTATGTAATAGATGTTGAGAGAAAGGAAATTGTATTTCAGTTGTATATCTGTAAAGATAGTTGTAAAGCTAACTTGTAATATTGTTTAGAGTTGTACGTAGTTAGTACTCTGAGGTTGTTGCCAAGCTAGCCGTGCATATATAGAAAAGGCTCAATTCCATGGGGGATTGGGACTCTTCTATATATGTGGCGGTCTGTCATTGCCCTGGCTGTTTTTGCAACTCTGATTTATTAAAAAATAAATAAATAAATAAATAAATTATACACTGGTTTTTGAACTCGGGGCGTGACAGTGGCACTCGAGGGGAGCGACCCACACGAGTAAAGTATCTCAGTAACCAGTATCTCTGTCATCAGTATCACAATATAGCAGGACTAGATCATGACTATGATCAAAGTGGGAAAATCCATCCACTAACGAAACCCCGACCCCCAATCTGGTGCAATAATACTCAATAAGTGGGAAACTCCATCCACTAGAGAGATCTGATACCCAATCTGATGCATAAGTAAAACATCTGGTCAACCGCCCAATGTCCGCGGTCGCCGCAACAACCCTCAAGTCCAAATCTGATAAAGTAACCAACATCTGGCTAACCGCCTACTGTCCGCGGTTACCACAATATCCCACAATCCATAATCGAGTCTAATCTGACGCCGACTCGATGACCTCGACTACACTATCCCATACCCCTGCTCTAACTCGAGCAATATGCAACTGAAAAGAAAGGAGAACGACTAAACATGGTTTCTCCTAAGTCATGTCCCAATATGTAGTGTAGCAGAAAAAGGTGGCCTAGCTAGATGACCATACAAGCATGCAAAGTCCTTTACTTGATAAAGCAATTACAAGTATTCTAACTTTTACAAAACTAAGTGCATGGAACCTCCAATGTACATGATGCATAATACATGATACATGATACAATCTTGATACATGGTCGACTAACAATAAGCTTTTCAAGATGCGAGCCCTAACCACATGCTTTCACAAGGATAATGAATTTCCATAACACCTTGCTTTTCAAGATACAATCACTTTCAATAAGTTGTTGCAAAGATAGGAACTCACTAACAAATAATCTTTCCAAAATATGAACTCTAACTACATGCACAAACCTTCCATTATACATACAACATGATAGGGATTTAGCATGATTCCAAGAGTTTAAACTACACCTCTAAAGCAAGGAAACACAACCTACTAACATTTAGTTCTCTAACCATTCAAGTAGTAATGATGAATCCGTGGTCACATACAAGCATGCTAGGTCCATTTCACAATTCTAACTAGCAACATGATCAAGCAACACTCTAATATGCCTAGTGGGAAATCAAAAGTAGGAGGTTTACAACAACACCCACCTCGAGCGCTAAATCCTGGTCCCAAAAGTGATGTCCAAGCTCGGTCCAAACAACCTCCACAAAACTGTACAACATTCCCCAAAAGAACAAACAATATTTAATCACACAATACATCCCAAAATCTGTCCCAAATTACAGCAGTCCACTATCTGCCTGTTTTCACCTATGAAAAGCGCCCAAAAAAATCCAAGATAAATACAGTCACGATCTTCGCGACGAACCCGTCGAAACGAGTACCTGCACGTTCAAATTCGAGTTTTCTACGCTGAGTTACAAATTCTGCAACGGAAACACCCCAAACCAAACTGTCCAGAAAATCTGTGTCTAAGAACTACAGTGAAAGGAGACTTTCACCTTCGGAAAATATTCCAAAAATTTAGGGAAAAATCCAGGAGATTCCCTGCGAAGTGTAGATGAAAATTTCCTTTTGAATTGCCTTGATCCGTTGCCTGTGCGCAAAGATACAGCTAGAACACCGCGGTGCTGTCCAAAAATCCGCAAAGAAAAATGGGTCAAATGGGTGCTCAGAAAACTCCAAGGTCAGCATGGAAAACGAGGAACCTCAAAACACAGGAGTTGAAGTCCTACCTGTCATGAGTCCAACGGCGCAAGAATCGTCGAAAAAGGAGGTCAGGGTAAGTCGAGGGAGCCCAAACACTTAGAAGGGGCAAAGCGGGTCGCCGAAGAACAAGAGTCGCGCCACGCCGTAAAATCGCGAACCTCGGGATGCGTGCCTCCAAAAATCCTGAAAGTCCTCCAATGGATAGTGCACTGTGAGAGGGAAATTTGTTCTGAAGAACTCTCTGCGAAAAGGAGTCTAAAAAGCCCAAAGAAAACACAAAGAAGCCTATTTATAGGCTCAGCCCAAAGCTGTTAGTGGGCCGGGTTTTCGGGCGCAACTTTCGGGCGCCCGAATCCGGAAGAACGGTCGGACGCCTCCCCGTCCGACGCGCCCGGAAGTTTGTGGAGATGACATGTGTCCCTATAACACGGGACAGCGGTGCAAGGTCCCCCGCCGTACGCCACGTGTCCTCCCGCGGTCAGCGGGGTAGGTACGGACCGCCACTCACGTCGCGACGCGTGGCGCACTCGAGTACGGCCAGCCGCTCGCGTCGCGACGCGTGGCGCACTCGAGTGCGGCCGACCGCCACGTCAGGCGCCCCCCTGTGCGCGCTCCGTCCCGAGGTGGGCCTCCACGCCTCCGTGCGCCGCACTAGCTGAGCCCGCCAATAGACTGCCGCCACGTGTCCCTGCGCCGGGTCCATGCACCCGCGCGGGGAACTCCGTGGACCGCGCACCCCAGCGCCCGCCAATCAGGGATCAAAACGTGGTTCCCGCTCAGATCCCTGCACCGGCGCTCAAACCGTGCACCTGCCGGTCAAAACCCATGGACCGCGCACCAAAGGCCAGCCTATCCTTGCCTGCCACGTGTCCTGCGCCGGGCTCATGCACCCAGTCGCGCCGCTCCGTGGACTGAACATCGCGAACCGGCCAATTATAGGCCGCCACGTGGCAGCCGGCGGTCCACCGACACTCCCCATACACCGAAAAGCCCCGCAAACTTCCGGAAGCCCATTTTTGGTCATCCGGACTCCAAATTTAACAAGCAAATAGCCATTTTCAAGCGTTTTTCCGCGCTTAATCCAAATCCAACCTCTGTTTGGCCCAAAACCTTTTCTAAAATTCGGCAAATGCAGCCGAAGGCCAATATGACAATAAATACCTCAATGGGTCCATCGGTGCTACCCCTTCGATACACTATGGACCAGACACACCATCAACAGGTGTTTTACACATTGGATTCACGGGAAATAAAGCATGGGAACCAGGACCACTACACAGGTTGCAGCGACAAAGTGAGAGGTGCCTACGGCGGCACTGGGACTCAAGGATATTCCTGTTGCCCGTGAGATCCCGGGTATGATTCCACCTGAGCTGATGATGATGCCGCCGGTTAGGGAGATTGAGATTGCGATTGACGTGGTTCTGGGAACCGCGCCAACCTCGACAGCACCTCATTGGATATCACCTGTAGAGCTGAGAGAGCTGATGGCACAGGTGCAGGGTTCTGATGGATCGAGGGTCTGTTTGACCTCGTGCCACGCCGTTGATACACGGTAGTGATGCTATGTCGTTGATACACGACTGTGAGAGCTCTTTTGTAGTTTGAGCACAAGCAGGTCCGGGTATTATTCAGGACCTTCTGATGGAGTTATACTCAGGCAGTTGTTCGACTGATGCATGCATCTATTTGGTATCCTACAACTGAGTATTTCGCCAAGATGGTGTTCAGGACACGGTAGGGGCATTATGAGTATAGTGAGGCCAGATGGAATGACTAATGCCCCGTCGCCTTTAAGATTTGAGGAATTGTGTGTTCCAACTGTACTTGGACGGATTGGTAAGTATGTTCTGCTTAGGTATTGTATGGACTCCCAGAGTGACTTGGAGCTTGTGGAGCACTTGTGGATGGTACTGCAATGTCTGTGTGAAGGAATCTGTGTGCCGAATTGTTGATGTGCAACTTTTAGCTTTGGGAACATACCTGCTTGGGCCACATTATTCTAGCCGTTGGAGCGGCAGTGGAAATCCGGCCAAGATGGATGCTATTTGAGATTGGCCGAGACTGACATTTATTGTTGAGACGAGAAGCTTCTTGGACTGGGCAGTGTCAGCAGAGCTGGACGAATGGATGATTAGACTAATACCAGCGCCGATTTTAGCATCGCCAGTGATGGGAGATGGATTTGCGAGATACAGTGATGCCTCCCATAGTGGCTATGGAGTTACAGTTGGATTATTGATGAGCATCCAGTATCACCCCGACAGGGCCACTGTGGTGGCGGATACTTGGAGCAGGAGAGCTATTTGGGGTTGAGTTTGATGATTCCGCAGCTGGCGCTGCAAAGGGCCATTATTGTGTATAGGGTTTGAGATTGTGTCTCGGAGGATTCCTTCTGATGGTAGGCTGCGGTGGAGCTGTCCACTCGGATGGTCAGGATTTGAGTGTGACCGTGTAGTAGCCGCTGGCTTAAAATGTTTTTTTGGGTCTACTTTTGGTTTTCGTTTATTTCGCAATTCGTTTCGGGGGGCTGGAGGGTGATCGAATAATTCCTTGTTTCCGGACAGACCGTCGGGGCTCGCGGGTATTTTTAGTTAATAGAGCTCGCGAAACGGAGAACGGCGGCGAAATCGGTTTTGAATTCCGACGCCGGAATCTCCCGGAATAAATTCCGGAAGGTAGCCAGCGGTTCAGGAGGTCAACGCGGTTTTTCAGGCAGACCGGACCCTGGTTCGCACCCGACTTGTACCCGTTTTTGACTTGAATTGGGTTCATTCCCATTCCCCAACTTAACCGCTCCCGCCATCTTAATCGCTCCCGCCTTTTCCCGGTCGTACAACTCCCCACGAACCGCCCCAACTCCCCACCACTTCCCCCCCCCAACTTCCCACAACCCCACAACTCCCCACGAACCGCCCCAACTTCCCACCACTTCCCCCCCCCAACTTCCCGCCACTCCCCACAACTCCCCTTAACTCCCCTGCGTACGAAACCCCAAAGGCAACGAAAACCCACTTCCCCAACCTTTCAGTTTCCCAACCGAACCTTACCGTTCCCCAACCGATCGAGTGGAGAAGCAAGGCGGAGCGGGTGAGGAGAAGGAAGATCGCCGGCGTACCCTTCACCCAAGAACAGGACGATCATCCCCTAGATCAACCCTAGCCGACGAAACCAAGGTAAGCATGGCTTAGGGTTCTTGATTTGGGCGTTTCTTGGTTCTCTTAGGAAAAAAAAGGGGGAGGGGAGTCGGCGCCATCACCGGAGCCACGCATGCGGGCGGCGCCGCATGAGGGCGGCGCCGCATGAGGGCGGCGCCGCGTGCATCCGCATGCGGGCGGCACCGCATGCGGGTGGCGCCGCATGCGGGCGGCACCGCATGCGGGTGGCGCCGCATGCGGGCGGCGCCGCATGCCCCCGCATGCGGGCGGCGCCGCATGCCCCCGCATGCGGGCGGCGCCGCATGCGGGCGGCACCGCATGCGGATGCGGGCGCCGCCGCATGCGGGCGGCTCCGCATGCGGGTGCGGGCGGCACCGCATGCGGGCGGTGCCGCATGCGGGCGCCGCCGCACGCGGGCGGCTCCGCATGCGCGTGCGGGCGGCACCGCATGCGGGCGGCGCCGCGTGCGGGCGGCGCCGCATGCCCCCGCATGCGGACAGCGCCGCATGCGGGCTGCACCGCACGCGGGCGGCGCCGCGTGCGGGCGGCACCGCATGCGGGCGGCGCCGCGTGCGGGCGGCGCCGCATGCCCCCGCATGCGGACAGCGCACGCGGCGCCGCATGTGGGCAACGCCGCGCGCACCCCCAAGTGGGAAGCGCCGCATGTGGGTGACGCCGTGTGCGGACGGCGCCGCACGCAGTTAGTACGCCGCCCAGCCGTGCGGGGCCGGGCGCGTACGTGTACGAATTGTGCGCAAGGTGGGGGGGGCGCCGGGTGTTCTAGTCGTTAATCTTACAGAGTCTTAAATTTCTGACTCCTGTATGACAGGTTCTTGTAGGTCCGGGCGGGCACCCGAGACGCGGGAGAACCTAGCATCGGTCAGGAGCGCGACAACAAGGTAGGTTTACGTTTGAGGCTGAGTATAGTGTTAGTATTCCGAAAGGGACTTTTATTGTTAATCGGTACTAACGCTGATGGTTTCTTTGATTACTATATTACCCCGTGTCTTGGTTACTTATGCTCGAGTTGCGACACGCGCACCCGCGGTCTGGCCACCGCAAAGGGTGCTCTTTTCCGGAAAGGCGGTCTTCGACCCGTGTTACCCACGAGGGGATGTAGTGGGGCCCCCGTAGGTGTGGGGTTTGAGGCACCAAGGTGTGAGCGGTGCGACCTGTCGGGATTGGTGCCCGACGAGGTCAGGTGTGCGACCCGCCGGGATTGGTGCCCGACGAGGTCAGGTGTGCGACCCGCCGGGATTGGTGCCCGACGAGGTCAGGTGTGCGACCCGCCGGGATTGGTGCCCGACGAGGTCAGGTGTTACAGGTGTTACCGGGGTTACAGGGGTCTCAGGTGGTACAGGTGGTTGCGAGTTACCGTTACGAGTAGAGTGGTTGCTCCGGCTAGTCTTACTTTTGTGGCTTGGTATTCCTTTACTGCTTTAGTATTATTATTATGACAGTGTCGCTGACTACCCACTCTGTGACAGGTACCTCCAGGGGGTAGAGGTAGGCTACGGTGAGGCCGAGGTGGGAGCAGTCGGGCTGTGGGAGCCCTAGTATGCTGTTTTCTTTACTTTCTCTGCATTTCATTTGGTATTGTAGGTTACTGTGTGGTTCTCGATACCCTTGTGGGGTCGCGTGGATGTTGATTACTTTCGTTTCAGTTATGCACTATTGTTTCCTTTATCTTTCCTGCTTGGCCGTTTTCTAAACAAACCAACTGGTAACAAGAGGAAAAGGACTTCGAAAACCGTTTTCAAAACTCTAGGGTCGTGTGGGCCCATTTTCCAAACTCTGTGGATTTATGCCGTTTTCCAACTTGTTTTCAAAACCTAAGGCCGTGTGGGCCTGTTTTCAAAACGGTGAGTTTATCCTTTCAACTTGACTGGCCATGGCATTGTTTAGTCTTCATGTACAGTTAGACTCCGAACTGTTGTGATTAAATGGAAAATGATTGCTTGTGTTTGACTATTGTAACAGCCGCGACGCCGTGCATATACAGAGGAGACTCTGCCCGATTTTCGAGTAAATCTGTATATGCGGCGGGTCTGGGCACGCGCCGGGGAAGGAGGTTTTTAAACAAAAATTTTGTACGCACCTTACGCTTACTTTGGTGTATCGTTTCCGCTAAATTAAAATCCCCGGGGCGTGACAGACCGAGTGAGGACCCCGGTTTGTTAAGGCTTCTTTTCTTCTTGGATGATCGCGTGGGGGTGTTTTGGGTTGCACTGGTCGAGTTGGCACCAGAGTATGTTGTTGTTGTGTGTTGTACTGTTTTTCTTTCCTTTTTCCCTCAGCTTTTGTTGGAGTCCCCGAGGTTTTTCCACGTCTCAGCACAGGAGTGTTATGCTTTGGGATCCCTCGCCCGTGATTGACTTATTTCCTTTGAGATTTGTGAGAGCTTAGAGTACGTGGGATGCCCGTTGCGAATTCTGGCTCATGAGATGAGAGAATTACGCAATTGGGCCATGCCGTACTGGTTGTTGTTGTTGCTGAGGAGTAATCACGGGGAGTGAGTAGTGGGGGAGGATGTGGTGACTCGGATCTCTACAGGGCTCTTACAGTATGACCAGCAGCTTCTGGAGGCCTATGTGGCGTGTCGGTGGTGTTTCTGCACCAATTTGGACTCAAGTGATGGACTTCGGGTGTTAAATGGATCACGTGGGTAGTCGGATGATCCCGTCGAATGTTTTGAAGTGGTTTCGCGTGAAACAGATATTAAATTGGACTCAGCGCGAAATTTGGGTTAAGAACACTTATTTGGATGCCTTCGACAAATTTTGGAATTGGAATTTGGCAAAACGGAGAGCTGATTTGGATTCAGCGCGCGAAAACGGTGAAAATGGACTATTTACTTGTATTTTTCGGAGCCCGAATGCGAAAACACGGATTTCGAGGTGTGGTGGCACTGTTCCGGCGGCCGGAGTTGCGCCGGCGGCGGCGGCAGGCGGCGGAGTCCGGCGGCGGGCTGAGGCGCAGCCGCTCGGTCCACCGCGGAAGCGTGCACCTGGGCGCGGGACGCGTGGCGGCTCCCGGTTGGCCGGCGCAGCAGGCGCGGTCCACAAGAGAAGCGCGGGTGTATGGTGGACCGAAGGGTGGACAGGTGGCAGCCTGTGGTTGGAGTGGAGTTGTGCGCGCGGTCCACGCAAGGAGCGGAGCAGGTGGCCGTGCCGGCAGGCAGGTGGCCGTACGCGCGGGTCGGCCGGGCGACGTGCGCGGGGCAGGCGCGGGGGTGCCACGCGGTGCGGCCGGGGTGGCCGGCGCCGCTGTTTGCTGTTCGGGCGCGGGCGACGTGGCGCAGCGCGGTTGGCGGTTCTTGCTGTTTGCTGTTTTGGGGTGACGTGGCAGCATCTGGTGGATTCGGGCGCTGATGGACGGCCAGATTCGGGCGCACTGTGCGCGCCCGAATCAATTCGGGCGCCCGAAAGTTGGGACCCATTTGGTATTAATTGATTTGTTTAGTTTTGGCTACAAAATCCCCTCTTTGGCCTGCGATTTGAAGGTTTTCCCTAGCTTTTCTCCCTCTAAGCCTTGAATGAAAAATGTTCCTCTCTTTCTCCTCCACCCTTCGATGAAGTTTCAGATTTTTTGGAGGTCTCAACTTCCACGCTTTCTGCGACGCGGCGCACTGCGACGTTTCTTGGATTTCAGCTTCCTTCGTCACTTTTTGGTCAGAGAGGCACCCTAGATCACTCCGATGGTAGTTTGAGCCGATTTGTGTGGCAGCGCGTTCATGAGAGGTACCTCTACGATTTTTGTATTGATCATTTCATCTCGATTTGAGTGCCTAGCATGGTTTACTAGGCATCTATGAGCCACTGTTTTGCTGGCCGATTTTTGGACAGCGGAGGCTTGTCAGATTTTTATCTCTTCGCTCGTGCATTGTAATGAGGTGTTTAAAGACTCGATTAATATCTATGCTTCGAGAGGATCGCCGTCGTATTTTTATTGGAATTTTTTGTGATTATCTTGCAAGTGATAATTAACCTTCTTTCGGACTGGTTTCCGACAGATTTTGGACAGTGTACATTTTGATTTGCCGCAGTGTTCTAATTGTATCTTGGTCTACAGATGTCCGAATGAGTTGTATAAATACTCATTTTCGGGCTACTCGTCGCGAGGATCGCAACCGTGATTTTTCTGGAATTTCTAGAGGACTGTATGCAGGTGAAAATCCCCCTCCTCTCTGCTGGTTTGTAAAAACAGCATGTGCTGTTTTGGGGATATTGTGGTGTTGGTTATTGATTGTTAGTGATATTGTTGGTTGGAACAGAGGCTTGTGCAGCTGAATACAGAGGGTGTGGTTTTGGCAAATTTTGGATAGCGTGTGACTACGCACTTCACCGACTTCGGCTTTGCCTACGGAAAGCGTTTCAGGTGGGTTGCTTCATCCCCAGAACCGGTGGACGGTTTTCTAATTCTATATGTTAGAAAGCATGCATGATTAAATGTACAATTAATAGATTTGAGATGTAAGAATGGAATGTGGCCTAGATCTTGTGGATTAATGCTTACCTAATTATTGTACATGTTATTTAATCATTGGCCTATTCATGTGGGTTTGACATTTTGTAGTAGCGGGTTTTTAGCATGCCTTATTAGCACATAGTATCTCACGAGGATTGATCATTCGAGGGGACAGGATATTATATCTATGTGCGGGTTTTACTCTGAGGAGTTATTATGGATTATGGATCATGGATTTTGGGCAGGTGTAGTCCATAGATGATTTTGGCATGGGTTTATAGTTATGTGAAGCTACTATCCATTATACTTCCTTTTTCTTGCTTGAGGACAAATGCATGCTTCTATGGACATCTAGATAGGCCATCTTTTACTGCTACACTTTCATATTGGGACTTGACTTAGGAGAAACCATTTTTGCTTCTTTTCTCCTTTTTGTCGGTCATCGTTCTTGTTGCTCGGGTTCGAGCAGGGATTTGGGATAGTGTAGCTGGGATCTTGGTGTCGGGGACAGGTTGTACCGGATTGTGGTAGGCAGAGTTTCCGGCGACCGCGGATATTGGGCGGTTGGCTGGGTGTGGGTTGTTGCACCAGGTTGTGGTTTGTGAGGTATTACGGCAACAGCGAATATTGGGCGGTTGACCGAATGTTGGTTATGGGGCCAGATTGTGGATGATCGGGGTTTGCGGCGACCGCGGATATTGGGGGGTTGACCGGTTGTTTACTGTTGCATCAGATTGGGGATAGGGTTTTCTCTAGTGGATGGAGTTTCCCACTTATTGTTTACTGTTGGATCAGATTAGGGATTGGGTTTCCCTTTAGTGGATGGGTTTTTCCACTTTGATCAGAGTCGTGATCCAGTCCTGCTATATTATGATACTATGATCGTCACGCCCCGGGTAAAAACCAGAACCCGGGCCCGTCCACAGATCCGCCGTGCACACGGTATTTCCCGTGTACACGAAGCGCCAAAAACCTGCTCAAATATAAGAGATAATAAAAGAGCAATAAAAACAGAGCTGAACTAAAGCTAATACATCTCAGACTGAAGCTGGAAATAAAATACAATACATCTGTATAAATGATACATCAGTTTCTCCCAGCTCACAAATAATAAATACAACCTGCTGGCAAAAGCCAGTCCCAAAAGTGAAAGTACAACCGTCTAAGGAAAACATGGGTACACCAACAGTCCAGCTAACACGCTCATCCTGCCTCGAGATCTATCTACTCAGCCGTCCTCTCCCCTCGACCCGCCACTGAAAGCCCAGTAGCACCCGCAAAAGACACTGCAAAACAAGGAAAAAGAAAAAGAGGAAAGAAGAATGGGGGTGAGAACTACTAGTAAACCAGTAGCCTCCCCTAGTGGGTAAAATCTCAAACTCTGACACGCCCACTAGGTCTACCAGAGGCAAAAGGGAACAAAGGTGGTATGCTAAAAAGAATAAGACTCCTGATGAAAAGCTACCACTAGAATGCCTCTAAAATGCCGAGCTAATAGAATAGCTAAATGTATGCATCAGAAAATAAATGCCTGCCTGAATAACCCAATCTGACCACCAGTAAACACTGGTACTGCCTGCTCAAGCTGTCTCAAGTAACTACTCGCAAATCGGTACTCACTGACCGATAAAAAGGATTGGCTCTCACTGGCCAACAACAATAACTGGCACTCACTGGCCGATGAAACAATCGCCTACTCCGGAGTGGCACTCGTGGGGAGCGACCCACACGAGGAAAAGTATCTCAGTAACACAAGTATCATAAATCAGCAGGACTGGATCATGACTTTGATCAAAGTGGGAAAACCCATCCACTAAAGAAAGACCCGATCTCAACCCGGTGCAAGATAGACATGATACCCAATCTGATGCATAAGAAATCTCCGGTCAACCGCCCAATGTCCGCGGTTGCCGCAATACCCTGCCTGTCCCAAAACCCAAGAACCTGACTACACTATCCCATCCACCTGCTCGCGCACGAGCTGCAAATACCCTGAGCCTCAAATGAAAGGAGAAAAGAATAAAAAAAAGGGTTTCTCCTATGTCAATTCCAGCATGATAGTGTAGCAGAAAAAGGTGGCCTATCTAGGTGACCATACAAGCATGCAAATGTCCCAAGATGGTATATATAAAATAAAGCAGATATCGATATGATCTTACCTCGCTAAAGCATGCTGATAAATGCATTAGGACAGTAAATAGGAGATGACCTGTGCCTGTCTATACCTCATGCCCAAGCCCACAATTTATTAATCAACCTTCTAATCATAGAAGCTACTCCAATGCCTAGTGGGTAATCAAAAGTAGGGGTTCACAACAACACCCATGATCACAAACATGTCCCACATATGACATCTGGTCCACCGCCTACTATCCGCGGTAGCCATAATACCCCAGAAGCTAAAACCCAGGCCCCGGCTACACTATGCCAATCCCCTGCTCAAACCCGAGCAACAAATAGTCACCTGACTAAAGAATAGGGGGAGAAGAAGCGAATAGGTTTCTTCTAAATCAAATCCCAACATAAAGTGTAGCGATAAGAAATGGCCCTACAAAATGTCCAAATAAGCCAGCCTATGTCCTCATGAGAGATAGGAGAAAATGTGACAAATAGTGGTTCGACCAGTGTATCAATTAATAGCTTCACCTGGGTATAATCATTACGCTAAAATCATAATCCGACCACACCTGTCTATAATCTGCTAATCACCCTCATATAAACCATCCCCCTATGCCTGTCCGAAATATCCTCAAGTGGTACCCTCCCACAAGACGTTTCATAATATCCCAACATGAAAATACCTCCCCCATGCACAGTTAAATGCCAATATGATGTCCATGTAAGCATGTACAAGTTCCAACCACTAACAAGTTCCTCTACAGTGTTTTCCACAGGATAGGCTCATAATTATTTTAGTTAAGCATGCATGTCCATTAGGTGACCATTCAGTATGTCCAACAGAGAGGATCTCTCTAATATTCCTAGTGGGTACATCAGAAAAGAGGGATATAACAACCACCCACCTGGAATGGCACAATCCAAAGCTGTAAAAACTTCCTCGCTGTCCAATACCCCTTTTCCACGCAAAACACCTAGAACTGCAATTATAAACCAAACGGTGTACAATTAATCCAAAATATGTGTACCACGCCGCAGTCCAACAACCAGCCGTGAAAATGGCTAAATCTCACCTGCAAGAAGAACTCAGAAAAATCTGAGAAAATAACCGCTGCGTTCGTCGTGTCGATCCGGTCGAAACGAGTACTCGCACGTCCAAAACCGACACCTGTAGGCCAAGATACAAAATCGGCAAGGTGCACCACTCAAAAGAATTCTGTACCAAAAACTGTAGCACTGTTTACAGGGAAAAGGGATTTTTCACTTCCAATAAAAACTCAGAAAAATCCAATAAAAATATGAGCATGTTCCTCGTGATGTGTAGATGCAAAGCACCTCTTGGAACGTCTCAATCCGATGCCCGTTGCGGAGATATCGCCGAAATACCAGGGTGCTGTCCAAATACTCCGCAACAGAAAATGGGTCAAAGCGAAGCTTGAAAAACTCCAACAAAAGCTCGGAACTAGGGGGAGCTCAAAACATGATAGTTGAAGCCCTACCTGTCGTGAAGCAAACGGTGCAAAAAACACAGAAAAAGGAGCTCGGGGTAGGCCGGGGGAGCTCGTACACCAAAATGCGACGTAGAAGGACACCGAAGAAGAAACGTCGCGCCGCGCCGGTAAAATAGAAATCTCGAAATCCGTGCCGCCGAAAAATCCGAAACTTGGTAGGTGCAAGGTCCTCTTCATGGAGAATATTTCTCCTTCACATCCCCCTTCGAGCAGAGGGCTCGAAGGGGTCGAAATCTCCCTCCCAAGGTCCCTCGGATTGCATCAAAGAGCGAAAACCAGAAAAATCAATTCGGGAAATTACCTCTGTGTCCCACAGAACAGGAAACACCAAAATCCAGCAATCATCGCACGCCACGTCGCCGCCGAACACCGCACAGCAAAACTGGCCAATGCGGTTGCGCCACGTTGTAATGACACGACTTTTCTAGTGATATTTTACCCTCCTGCTAATAGAGTGTGAGTTAGAGGAAATTAAAATATCGGGCTCTTTAGAGTTGACTAACACGCGGTGCGAATATTTCTCGGTGATAGAGCTCGAAAAACGATGAACGGCAGTGCAATCGGATCCAAAATCTGATGTACGGATCTCCCGGAATGGGGTTTTTAAGATCGCAGTGACTTAAAGCGTGCATCGAAATTCGTGTAAAATATCCGGCACGCTTTTTGAGGAATTTCAGATATTCCGTGTGATTAATTAATTAAGGAATTAATTAATCAATGATGTGAAATTAAATCTGGGAATTTATTCCCTATATTCATTAATTAGGAAATTAATTAATCGGTGACTAGGATTTAAAAAGTGGGGTTTATCTCGTGGGATTAGATATTTATTGTTAGAAGATAAATATCCAAATATTCGGGACTTTTCCTTTTTACGTACGAATAATAAAAGGGAAATAAAAGAATAAAATAAAAGAGGAAATTAAATTAATAAGAGGATATTTAAACCCCGGTCACCGGAAAGCGGAAAAAAAAACCCTAATTTAAAATACCGCCTTCTCAAATCCTCCTTTTTCGTGCGTATCGAAAACCCAACGAAACCCTAGTTGGAAAAGAGAGAAAAGAAAAAGGAAACCCTAACCGGAGGAGAAAAGAAGGAAAGAAGGAGAAAGCGGAGGAACCCGATCGCCCCAATTGACGTCCGGAGACCGGAGAACGAGATCGTCGACGGGGAGCGGATCCGGATCTCCAACGCCGCGAGGACCAAGATCGGTTCTTTAATTCCAATAAATTAAGGTTAGTGATCATCGTTTTGTTGTCAAATTAATCGGGGGTTTTCCGTGTTCTTGTAAGGTCGTTTTAATTGGTACATCGATCGCGGATTTTCGTCAGGTTTTGATCCATGTTTTATTCTCGTTCTTGATCGAGGGTGATCGATGGTTTTTATCGAGTTTAATCGATGGTTTTTAATCGGTTTCTTTTTATCGGGCTTCCGATCGACATTTTGGTTGTTCGTCGATCGTTGGTTTGGTCATTAGAATTATCGTGTATTTATTCGAGAATTTTTGGGGATGTTTCGTCGGAACATAGTGGGTTAACGGGAGGCCGCCGCCGCCGTTTTTAAATGGGAGGCCGCCGCCGCCGTTACCATGTCCGCGGGATCTTCGCCGGGGTCGCACGGGAGCGAAAACGGAGAAGAAATCGCGAAACGGGAGCGAAAACGGAGAGAAAACGCGAAAAGTTAGGGTTTACTGTGCTGTCCGTACGGCGGCGGTCCACGGACCACAGGCGTGCACCCGGTGCACGCCCCGCTGTCCCAAAAGCGCAGACCCGGCGTACGAAATCGTGCGCCGGGCTGCACAGTGTGCGCGGTGCACGCCCTAGGCGTGCACCCGGCGTGCGCGCTTGCGGCCGAAGAGCAAGGACCCGGTGCACGCTCGGGTCGTGCACCGGCCCGGCCCGATATGCGCGGTGCACGCTTCCTGCGTGCACCCGGCGCATGCCGCCGCCGCCTGACGCCGTGAACCTAGTCCACGGTTGCCCCTGTGCACCACTCGACAGCCCAAAGTTCGGTGGCTCCGTTTGGGTCCGTTTTTCCACCGTTTTGAGCGCCGTTTTCGCCGTTGGGATCACCATCTCCGTGATTTTCTTGGCATGGCCACCTGGGATCTTTTTGGTCACCGTTTCGCCATGTTGGGTGCTATTTTTTCCGATGCTCCGCGCCTCGACGAAATCGTCGGGGGCGCGCCGTCGGGTCTTTTTTCTCATCATTTTCGCCGCCGGGGCCTTCTTGGTCTAACCATTGACGTCCCGAGTGGGCTGCCGGTTGAGAATTGGGTTTTGCTGGTTTTTCGTTAGCGGTGTTGGGTTCCGACGGAGTTCGCGACGAAATAGTCGCGTTCCGGTTGTTGTTAGTCTTTGATGTTACCGGTTTGATATGAGTTTTTAGTTTTACTCGATGGTTTTGACTTATTGGGTTTTTGACCGACGTTGCGGTCCCCTAGGCACGACGATTTCGGTTTTGCGGGTTTAACGTAACAGTGGTTGGGACCACTGGTTTTTACCTGATTAGGGTAAGGTGTTAATTTGTGCTTTTGGATATTTTAGTAGGCAGCAAGCAGTCCTGATTTGCTTAGGAGGGTCGCGGGCGCGGTCGTATATCTTCAACTAGGTGGGTACCCTTGCTATAAGTGCAACAAGTGCAGTAAGTGCATCTATCATCATAAAAAGGCTCGTTAAATTGTCTAACAAAGTAGATGGAATGTTAAATCTTTCGCTTAAATGTTTCTTTTCATTCTAACATGATAATTGTAGCAACTGCGGTCGCGGTGCTCAATACACGCCGACACCGGCAAATATTGGGGTGGGATGCTGCACGTACACAGGCGGATTGGCCTCCACATGGGTGAACTGTAGTGTACCGGATTCTTGGTTAGAGCTTACCGACTCTGCAGATGGGCTTTTTTGGTGAGAAAAGCCTTGAGCATGTGTATTTTCAGATTACAGCGGAGTTCGGGAGGTTCCAGGCAGCGGCGGAGGTGCGGAGGTAGAAAAGTGAGTTGGCTTGACCACTTTTTATTATTTTATTTATTAAATTGCTTTAATTAATTTTGTGTTTTATGCCTTCCTTAGTGCTGTTGGTGGAGGAGGGAGTTGGCAGAGGGTTGAGGAGTGACTAATAAAGTGAATAGGTGAATTAATTAAGTGAATAGGTGTGCTTTTAATTTTCCTTTCACTTTATTTAAGCTCTCTTTCACTCTCCCTCTCGAACTGCACCTCTTTTTCCTCTTCTCTAAGGGCTCTGTGGGTTTGGTCTGAAGCAGAGGAAGAAGAAGGGAAGGAAGAAGAAGGAAGCTAGAAGGAGAGGGTTCTTGAGCTGTTTTCTTCGCTGCAAGGGCGTGGAGCCTTCCGTGGGTGCGGCGAGCCTCGTGGAGGTGAGTTTTAAATTAATTATCTATTTTATTTTTGTGAAGCGTGGGTTTTGGCTTCTCTCCTTGCCTATCCTTTTCTTTCTTTTTGCTGTTTGGGCGGGGGACTTGTTGTCCGGTTCTTGACAGCATGAGGCTTGGGAGGCGGGCCGCTGCGCACTGTCGAGCAGGAGTATTGCTCGCAGCAGGCGCCGCTGCGCGGGCGCGCATGAGCGCCGCGCGCAGCAGGCGCCCTACTGCTGTAGTCGTGTAGCGGAGCGCCAGGCCGCCAGCAGCCTCTCCCCTGGGCGTCCCGCCAGGGCAGGCGCGCGCAGCCGGCCGCGGGCACTGCGCGGACCGCGCGCAGTGCCGCGGGCCCCGCGCGGGCCGCGCGCGGCACTGCGGTGCGAGCGCAGTGCCGCGGGCACTGCGCGGACCGCGCGCAGTGCCGCTGGCCCCGCGCGGCCCGCGCGCGGTACTGCGGTGCGGGCGCAGTGCCGCGGGCACTGCGCGGACCGCGCGCAGTGCCGCGGGCCCCGCGCGGGCCGCGCTCGGCACTGCGGTGCGGGCGCAGTGCCATGGGCACTGCGCGGACCGCGCGCAGTGCCGCGGGCCCCGCGCGGGCCGCGTGCGGCACTGCGGTGCGAGCGCAGTCCCGCGGGCACTTCGCGGACCCCGCGCGGGCGGCCATGGGCCGCGCGGGCTTGCAGGCCGCGCGCTAGGCGCGCGGGCCTGCAAGGCCCCGCGCGGGCGGCCATGGGCCGCGCGGGCTTGCAGGCCGCGCGCTAGGCGCGCGGGCCTGCAAGGCCCCGCGCGGGAGGCCTTGTGCCGCGCGGGCTTGCAGGCCACGCGGGTCTGCAAGGCACCGCGCGGGCGGCCTAGTGCCGCGGCGGGCTTGCAGGCCGCGTGCTAGGCGCGCGGGCCTACAAGGTGCCGCGCGGGCGGCCTTTGTGCCGTGCCGCCGCGAGCGGCGCTGTTGCCGCGCGGGCTGGGGCCCGGCAACGCGCCGCGGCGTGGGTGCGATGGGTTTTCCGCGCCACACGCGGTGTTCTCGTCGCTGGATGAGGTTTTGTCGTCTTGTGGGCGCAGTTTTCGACCGCGGCTTTTCTGATCCCAGTTTCCACCTTTTTCGCAGTGTGCCTCAGTGTCAGCTTGGCTACGTGATCGGTGGTGAGCGCTGTGCCGCGAGGAGTTGTGAGATCACGCCGAGAACTTCGTTGGGCGCGCGGCTTTTGCGGGTTCTTCACAGGTGGGTTGGTTTCTTCCGAAAGGATTGCGGGATGCCCATTTTGTTTCCAAACGCAAAGGTATTGTGACCTTGTGCTATCAGGCAAGTGCGGGTCGGCCGCGCAGGTCGCGGGTTATGGTTTCCGACTGGGACACATATTATGCTAATTGGTGTTCGCTCTGGATTTCACAGCTGTATTCAAAGCCCCTGGCCGAGTTACTAGGGGGGCGTCTACCCTGGCCGAGTTACCAGGAGGATATTTCTCCCCGACCGAGTTACCGGGAGGGCTTTTTCCCTGGCCGAGTCACCAGGAGGGTACCTTTCCCCGGCCGAGTTACCGGGAGGACTTTTTCCCTGGCTGCGTTACCAGGAGAGTACTTCCCTGGCTGAGACACCAGTGGAAGCTCGCCCCCGGCCGAGTTACCGGGTGGCTGCGGGGGAATGACATGTGCGGGTGGTCATTTTCATTTGATGCTGGATGTCATTTAGTACAGCATTGCATGGAGGCATATAGTGATAGATTTACTTACAGCTTTCATTTCAGTATTATCTATCTATCTATCTGTTTTTGCCTCCAGTGGACTTGGTGGGCTACCGAGGATAGGACATCGGTACCCACTGAGATCTGACTTTTCAGTTGATCTCACACCCGCCGTGTGTGACAGGTGTTTCTGAGGCGGCCGTTCCAGGGCCGGCACGTGCGGAGTCTTCAGACCGTGGCAAGGGCTTGGCCGACTAGTGCCTCCTGGGTCTGTAGAGTCACAGGTAGAGCTACCCCGGGTATTTTTTGGTTTCCCACTTTTGTACTAGATAGTGGTAGTGTACCCCATTTTGGGAGGTAGTGGATATTGTACCTGGACTTTTTACTTAGTGACTCTTGTATGCAGTTTATTTTCCTCAGTGTTGCATCTCTTTTGCTCTGGTACTTGTATGGCTAGATCCCTTTTTACAGGTTAGACGCTTCGTCTGTGCGGCAGTTTCCGCACAGACGGCGGATCTGTTGGCGAGCCCGGGTCGCAGGCTCGACCCCGGGGCGTGACAGATTAGGTGGTATCAGAGCCTAGGTGTTTAGGTCATTGGGGACTTAGGGACCCTAGGCTTTTGGTTGGACAGTGGATTGACTGTCGAGAGAGATGTGTGGTAGCGAGAGTTTTGGTTGTGTTGTGACTCCCCAGGGATTTCGGGCGAGTGACTTTTCATGTTAGCTCTCTAAAGTAGTTCTGTTGGCTGCAGACAACACAACACTTTAGAGTTGGAAACATGTTTTTGACTTTCGCTTGCTTGGGTTGTGAGGTTTTGGTTCTCTGACACCCTGTTTTCCCTGTCACAGTTGCCTGAGATGCCTCCGAGACGTCGTGCGACGACGAGGGCGCACTCCGCGTCTGAGGACAGGCCCGAGCAGGAAAAGGCTACACAGGGGGAGGTTCATGAGCTGCGGGCCCAAGTGGCCCAGATGTCTGAGGCGTTGCGGCGCCAGGAGGAGGCAGCCAAACGGCAGGAGTTAAATATGGAGCGGATGATGAGGTTACTTGAGCAGAGGACATCTGCGGCACCGCCAGCGGCGACTTCGTCGACCTCATCGCAGATCGCCCCGCTGACAGAGTCGGAGCAGAGGGAGCTCACGGATCGATTAGCTTATATCAGCCAGTTCCGTCCTCCGCGATTCGCCGGGCAGAGTTCTGAGCCACGGGAAGTAGAAAACTTGATTTCAGCAATAAAGAAGCTATTTGAGAACCTGTTTATTAAGGAAAAGCATCAGGTGTATTTGGCTACACACTTCCTGGAGGGTGACGCGGAGACTTGGTGGCGTCGTGTCCGCCCCCCGGGACCGCCAGGAGCCCAGGTGATGTCTTGGCAGGAGTTTCGCGCTTTGCTACTCGGGGCCTATTTCCCCGACAGTGCAAAGCAGAAGCTTGAGGGGGATCTCCGTCGACTGCAGCAGGGTAGTCGACCCCTTCCGGATTACATCCGAGAGTTCCAGTGTTTATTGAGCAGCGTGCCACATGTTGCCCCTGACGAGGCCCAGAGGGTGGACCTGTTCGAGCGAGGGCTGCACCCGGATATTTATCACCTAGTTCATTCACACCGATCGCTGACTCTGGACGCAGCCATGGAGCGTGCACGGTGGGTCTCTCGAGGGAGGGTGATCATGGCAGAGAGAGGCGGGGCACCAGGGACTAGTGCCGGGGAGAAACGCCCCGCACCGTAGGATTCTGGACAGACGAGCAGACCGCGGCCCCCGAGGCCGCCTCAGATTCCGCCTCGAGGCCGCGGGGCATAGAGGAGACAGAAATCGGGGTGCTCCCGGCCTCCTAGGCAGCAGCAGCAGCAGCAGAGCCGCACCGATAGTTGTGTGATTTGCGGCGGACCCCACGCCCCCCAGCAGTGTGACCAGCGGCAGGGCCGATGTTACCGGTGTGGGCAAGCAGGGCACAGGTCGTGGTCTTGTCCTAGAGCGGGGTCATCGGCAGCGTCGGCAGCTTCGGTTCTTCCTCCACCGCCCTTTCAGACGGGCGGATCTTCGACAGGTTTTGGCCAGGGGGATAGGGCTGCTTCGTCGCGGCAGTCGGACAGGCGACCACCCCCGAGCGGCAGGGTGTACACCGCACAGATCGATGATACGGAGGCAGCTGGCCACGTGGTGGCAGGTATTATCCTTATCTCCTCTACTCGCACTAGAGCTTTATTTGATACCGGAGCATCTCATTCATTCATCAGTAGGACATTTGCATTCATGCATGGGCTAGAGATAGGACCGTTGCCTTTTGCTCATGAGGTCCAGGTACCCGATCATGTTCTACACGTTGATGAGTGTTGTTGGTCCTGCCCTGTGCAGTTAGGGCCTTAGATTTTACCTGTAGATCTTTTGGTCCTTCGCCAGCTCCGGGATTTGACGTAGTTTTGGGGATGGATTGGTTGACTCAGTATTACGCTGCTATTGATTGTCGAGAGAGGACTGTGACCCTCAGGGAGCCGGGTCAGGAGGAGTATGTTTTCAGAGGTTGTCAGAGTACGCTGTTTGCAGCGACAATCTCTTCTGCTAGAGCCCGACAGCTGATGAGTCGTGGTTGTGTTGCTTTCTTAGCTACTGTTGTCGAGGCGCCTACGGCGATGCCTGGACTCGAGGACATTCCTATCATCCGAGAGTATCCAGATGTGTTCCCTCCCGAGCTATTGTCTATGCCGCCGGATCGAGAGATTGAGTTTGTGATTGACGTGGTTCCTGGAACCACGCCAATCTCTAAGGCACCCTATATAATGGCACCAGCAGAATTGAGAGAGTTAAAGGCTCAGCTTCAGGATCTCTTGGATCGCGGGTTTGTTCGTCCTAGTGTTTCTCCTTGGGGAGCCCCGATTCTTTTTGTGAAGAAAAAGGACGGGTCACTTAGGCTTTGTGTGGACTACAGAGAATTGAATAAAGTGACCATTAAGAACAAGTATCCACTTCCTCGGATTGATGATTTATTTGATCAGCATCAGGGAGCCACGGTTTTCTCGAAGATAGATCTGCAGTCCGGTTACCACCAGCTGAGGGTGAGGGCCGAGGATGTGTCCAAGACGGCGTTTAGGTCTCGGTATGGGCATTACGAGTTTACAGTGCTACCTTTTGGTTTGACGAATGCCCCGGCTGCGTTCATGGATCTGATGAACCGAGTCTTTCAACCGTACCTGGACCGTTTTGTGGTGGTTTTCATTGATGACATCCTGATTTACTCCCGTAGCGACTTTGAGCACGAGGAGCACTTGAGGTTAGTGCTGCAGCTTCTGAGGGAGAAGAAGCTGTATGCGAAGTTAAAGAAGTGTGCCTTTTGGCTTCTGGAGGTTTCTTTTCTAGGCCACATCGTTTCAGCCGCAGGAGTGGCAGTGGACCCGGCGAAGATTGTTTCAGTTCGGGATTGGCCTAGACCTATGACGGTGACGGAGATTCGGAGCTTCTTGGGCCTTGCGGGCTACTACCGTCGTTTTGTTGAGGGCTTTGCGAAGCTCTCTACCCCCCTCACTAGATTGACAAAGAAAGGGGTAAAATTTGTATGGACAGAGCAATGCCAGCAAAGCTTCGAGGATTTGAAGCAGCGATTGATTTCAGCACCAGTCCTTGCACTACCAGTTATGGGAGAGGGCTTCGTGATTTTCAGTGATGCCTCCCACAGCGGCCTTGGATGCGTGTTGATGCAGCAGGGTAGGGTAATTGCCTATGCTTCACGCCAGTTAAAGGATTATGAGAGAAATTACCCTACACATGACCTAGAGTTGGCTGCAGTTGTTTTTGCCCTAAAGCTCTGGCGGCACTACTTGTATGGGGAGTGCTGTGAGGTCTTCACCGATCATCAGAGTTTGAAGTACCTGTTCACTCAGAAAGAACTCAATCTAAGGCAGCGCCGGTGGCTTGAGCTTTTGAAGGATTATGACTTGAGCATTCTCTATCATCCCGGCAAGGCCAATGTGGTCGCGGATGCTTTGAGCAGGCGTTCAGGGCAGACCTTGAGCATGCTTATTACCCAGCAGAGACCACTGAGAGAGCAGCTAGGAGTTTGGATTTAGAGATTGTGCCCCCAGGGGACTCTGCGAGGCTTATGTCATTGGTTTTGCAGCCCACTCTGTTGGATAGGATCAGACAAAAACAAAGTGAGGACCCCTATCTTCTGAGGGTTCGAGACCAGATGCAGCTTGGTCGGAGCGGGACTTTTCTGTGGATGCCGCGGGAGTACTCCGGTACAGGGACCGCATTTGTGTGCCTGTGGATTTGGATATCAGAGAGCTGATCCTGAGGGAGGCTCACTGTACACCTTACACCCTCCATCCTGGGGGAACTAAGATGTATAGGAATTTAAAGGCACAATTTTGGTGGCAAGGCATGAAGAGGGATATTGGTAGGGTTGTAGCCCACTGTCTAACTTGCCAGCAGGGTTAAGGCGGAACACCAGGTTCCCGCAGGCAAGTTACAAAGCCTACCATCCCTGAGTGGAAATGGGATTGTGTCACCATGGACTTTATTGTGGGTCTGCCGAGGACTCAGAGTGAGCTGATGCTATATGGGTGGTCGTGGATTGATTGACTAAATCAACCCACTTTCTGCCGATTCAGTCAGGTTGGGCCTTGGAGAGGTTAGCACAGTTGTACCTTGACAAGATCGTGAGGCTTCATGGAGTGCCAGCTTCTATCGTGTCAGACAGGGACCCCAGGTTTACCTCGCAGTTTTGGAGGAGCTTGCAAGACGGCCTTGGGGACCCAGCTTCAGTTCAGCACCGCCTTCACCCACAGACCGACGGACAGTCTGAGCGGACTATTCAGACTCTGGAGGACATGTTGAGAGCTTGTGTCTTGAGCTTTAGCGGTGGTTGGGATCGACATTTGAGATTGAGCAGAGTTTGCCTACAACAATAGCTTCCAGGCGCGTATCCAGATGGCGCCCTATGAAGCGTTGTATGGTAGGACATGTCGATCGCCTCTATGTTGGAGTGATGTGGGTGAAAGAAAACTTTGGGCCATATTTGCTTTTGGACGCCGAGGATAAAGTCAAGGTATTCGACGCCACTTGGTCACTGCTCAGAGCCGGCAGAAGAAGCTACGCCGATAGGAGGCGGCGAGACTTGGAGTTCCAGGTAGGCCGATCCCCGATGCGTCGCAATACACTTCGTAATCTTCCCGGGTGTCGGCAGCACAAGTATCGGTGCCCTGGTTAACCTCCTTTTGAGTTCCTCAAAAGTTTTTCCTGGCTTTGGCGTCCATATGAACTTCTCCCCTTTTCTGGTCAACCGATTCAAGGGGCAGCATCTTTCGCGGAAACCCCTCTACAAACGCCTGTAATAGCCTGCCAGTCCGAGGAAACTGCGGACCTCTGTCACCGTCGTCGGCGGCTGCCAGTCGACACCACGGACTCCACCTTCTTCGGATCCACGAGATTCCCTGTGCCGAGATCACATGTCCTAGGAAGCCGACTTCGCGTAGCCAGAACTCACACTTCTTGAGCTTAGCGAACAGCTCCTGCTCCCTGAGAGTTTGGAGGACTGTTTGCAAATGGTCCTCGTGTTCCTCGTCGGTAGTGGAGTAGATCAGTATGTCGTCGATGAAAACCACCACGAACCGATCCAGGAAGGGTCTGAAGATCCGGTTCATCATGTCCATGAAGACTGCGGGGGCGTTCGTGAGTCCGAAGGGCATAACCGTGAACTCGTAGTGGCCGTACCGGGTCCGGAAAGCAATCTTCGGAATGTCCTTGTCCCGAACCCGGAGTTGGTGGTAGCCCGACTGTAAATCGATCTTGGAGAAGACCGTCGCCCCTCTCAGCTGGTCGAAGAGGTCATCTATTCTAGGCAGGGGGTACTTGTTTTTCTCTGTGACTTTGTTTATTCCTCTGTAATCAATGCAGAGACGCAGGCTTCCGTCTTTCTTCCGCACGAAGAGTACCGTGCGCCCCAGGGTGACACACTCGGTCTTATGAACCCTTTATCCAAGAGGTCTTCCAGTTGTGCTTTAAGCTCCTTTAGTTCTGCGAAGGCCATTCGGTAAGGTGCCTTCGAAATAGGCTGCGTGCCCGGTAGTAGTTCGATGGGGAATTCCACCTCCCGTTCCGGGGGCATCCCAGGCAGTTCCGTGGGGAAGACGTCGGGGAAATCCCTCACCACTGGAATATCGGCGAGCGTCGTCGGGGGTCGGGTAGCCAAATCCACCGATGCCAAGTAGGCCACGCAACCACCCTCCACCAGTCTTCTGGCCCGGGTCGCTGAGATGATCGCCGGGAAGGAGATGCTCTTACCCATCATGTACACATGCTCAGGGAAACCCGGTTCGTGTAAACGCAGCTGTCGCTTGTCACAATCGATGAGTGCCTGGTACCTCGTGAGCCAGTTCATGCCAGCACCACGTCGTACTCCTTCAGGGGGATTACCACTAAATCCCAAGGGCATGCTAGTCGCCCTAGTTTAATCGGGCAGGCGGTCACGACGCTGACCGCCTCCAAGGTCCCTCCGCCGTTTGCACTGTCAAGGGTTTTGGAGGGGTGTCTCCTCGAGGCCAAACAAAACACGAAGTCACGGGAAATGAAAGAGTGTGTTGCTCCGGTGTCGAAAAGGGTTCTAGCACGGGAATTGGAAACAGAAGTGGTACCTGCAAGTGCTTCCTCCGGCGGGTCTGTCTCTTGGTGGGTCATTGAGAAGACACTCTCCGCCTGGTTGTGGCTGCCGGTCCTCCTCGCGCGTGGTGCAGGGGGCCTAGACGTCGACGCCATAGGGGCTTTCCCCGCCCTGAGAACTGTGGCGTGGGCGTAGAAGCTGCGGAGGACGCAGACCCCCCGCCTAAGGGGCAGTTGCGGCGGAAGTGCCCTCGTCTGCCGCACCTGAAGCAGTGGTCGCCTTTTGGGGGCACTCCCCCGGAATGTGCCCTCCCCCGCATATGACACAAGGCCTATTCCCTGGCCTCGGTCCTCCTGTTGGCGCGCTCCG
This sequence comes from Tillandsia leiboldiana, assembly GCA_029204045.2. Classification (NCBI taxonomy): domain Eukaryota; kingdom Viridiplantae; phylum Streptophyta; class Magnoliopsida; order Poales; family Bromeliaceae; genus Tillandsia; species Tillandsia leiboldiana. The sequence goes on from CM055071.1 coordinate 18,884,708, forward strand.
GGACCCTGCCTGAGGTCTCCACCGTTTGGGGCCCCGCCCCCGCCCCAAGAGCCTCCTCCCGAGTTCTGCTGTTGCCGCTTCCGGTCCTCTAGCCGCGTCGAGTTCTCCCTTCTGGCGCGGGTGACCGCAAAACCCCGCTCCACCGTAGTGGCTCTGTCGACCACTTTCTGGAAGGTGTGTAGTTCGGCTGCTTGCACCACCTCGAAGATATTGCTCCGCAAGCCATCCACAAAGAGCTGCGCCTTGTGTGCCTCGTCCCTTATGACGAACGGGACGCAGTTTGCTAGCCGACGAACTCCCGCTGATACTCCATGACCGTCCGGTTCCCCTGTTGGATGTGGTTCAGGTCATCCTCCAACTTTTTCTTGACACTGTTGGTGAAGAAGGCCCCGAACAGTTCCTGTTTGAAGGTTGTCCAGGACGGAAATGTGGTACCCTTAGTAGGATCGGGGCGTACCGTCTTCCACCACAAGCGGGCGTTCCCCTCCAAGCAGTGGACCGCTAGGGGAACCCGCTCGTCGTCCTCCATGAGCAGGTCTTCAAAAAGTTTCTCCATCGACCCCACCCATTTCTCGACGACCCACGGATCGGTCGTGTCCCCTTCGAACGTGGGTGGGTCGTATTTCTTGAAGTCTTTCAGGTTGGCCCGCACCCGATCTCGCTCGGTCGTCGCACCCGTCCCCCTCCCCCGCGGCGGTGGCAGCCACGGTCGGGGCAGGTGTGACTACAGTCTCCTCCAGAGTAACCCTGCTGGTCGTCCCCGGCGCCGGTCCCGTAGTCGTCGCCGGTGGTGGCGCTGTCGGTGGTGCCGCGGCCGCGCTGTCGACCCCTGTGGGGGACCCGGGGCGACCGTCACCGTCGCGGCCTGTTGCCGTTGCGTCAACTGACGCACGTGCTCAGTAAGGTTGGCCAGATTCCCCGCCATCTCCTGCAGTTGTTGCCGCAGGAGCTGGTTCTCCGCGGCCGTCGACGCCGTCGCGTCTGTTTCCGCGTCCCCGGCCGATGATCTAGTACGGGCCATGTCTGTCAAACATCACAAGAGTCAGCTTTAGACTACCCTGCTAACAACAACCATAAAGGGAAAGCGAGGACTCAACATTTTCCCCCCCCTTCGGCCACTCACGTTCTACAGTCCTAAGCCCTACCCATTTCATTCATATGTAGGCATGTGAGGGTTGTCTACGGATGTCGGCACTAATTGTTGTGATTGGAAGAACCTCTCTGATACCATTTAATCTGTCACGCCCCGGGGGGTTTGGTTTAGCGGAAACGATTCATGAAAGTCGAATATTTGGCGTGTAAATTTTTTTTGTTTAAAGAGAACCCCTCTTCCCGGGCACGTGCCCAGACCCGCCACACATACAGGGTCACTCTGCAAACGGACAGAGTCTCCCCTGTACGTGCACGGCGTAAGCGTTCAGAACATGTTCCAACAAACACAGCCCATCAATCACAGCAATTAACCAGCATTCTAAACTAATAACAGAAGAACGTATGGCCGATCAATTTGGAAAGGATAAATCCACAGTTTTGAAAGAGCGTCTACCCGGCGCTTACGTTTTGAAAGCTAGTTTCAAAATTAGCATAAATCCACAAGGTTTGAAAGCGGCGCCCACCCGACACCAAGTTTTGAAATCCCTTTCGCAATCCATAAATCCACAGGGTTTTGAAACCAGTGCCCACACGACACTTAGGTTTTTAAAACGGTTTTCGCAATCTTTTCTTTGGCTTCTGTTTTTTTTTATTTTCAAATGGCCAATAGACATAGAAGGAAAAGTAACGTACAAGGGCGCTATATGCAACCCGCACCGACATCCACGTCGACCCCACGAGGGTATCGCGAACCTCTCACATAACTACAATGCAATGAAAAGCGAGAAATAAAAGAATAAATACAGTCCAGGGTCCCCAGCGACCCAGCTGCTCCTGCCCCGTCCTCACGACCGCCTACCTCTCCCCCCGTCTGGACCCTGTCACGAAGTGGGATGTCAGTGACGCAAGAAAAATAGTAGAGCAGGAGAATATAATGAAACAAACCGTGAAGATAACCGGAGCAACCACCCTCCCAAAGAGGAAGGCAACCTGTACACCTGCCTCCAGAAATACCCGGACACGTCGGACAACTAAACCGACGGCCCGTACCGTACCTGCAGAAACCCGACCACGCCGGACAACTAAACCGACGGGTCGCACCGCTCGCACCTCGGCGCCTCAACCCCACCACTAATAAGGGGCCCCACTACGTCACCTCGTGGGTATACACGGGTCATAGACCACTTTTCCGGAAAAGCGCACCCTTTGCGGTGGCCAAACCGCGGGTGCGCGTGTGGCAACCTCGAGCCAAGTAACCGTAACCACCATCATGTCAGTATCATAATATGAATAACAAGAGTAATGAGGTAAATGAGGTAAAGTGCATAATCGAAAACAAGGTAATATTGCGCGCACTCGAAGGTGGCCCGCTGACATATAAGGGTTAAAAGAAGAACCACCGTCGGCAATCGACGCTAACCATTATTGCGAACCCACTAACATGCATAAGCTGTCGCCCGTCATTATGTAACCCCAGTACACTTAGAATAGACCCCGTCCAATATGATAGAATTTAGAGGCTAGGAATAAAGTAAAAACAACCCACCTGTCGCTAGTAGCAAAACCACGCTCGGCTCCCCGCGTCCCGGCGCGCTCCCCTAAGCTGCAAAACGGGATCCCCGGGCGGGGAGGTCAAGAACCTTTAAACGCGAAGTAAGGAAAAGCCCCAATACTGGCCGGCCCCCCGACGGCAGCAACCGAATCCCCCCCACGCGCCGCCGTCCTGTCCGCGCGGCGCCCCGCATGCGCGGCTGCCCGCGCGGCGCCCCGCATGCGGGTGCCCCGCACGGCACCCCCGCATGCGCGGGCTGCACCGCGCGGTGCCGCCGCATGCGCGGGCTGCCCCGCGCGGCGCCCCGCATGCGCGGGTTGCACCGCGCGGCGCCCCGCATGCGCGGCTGCCCCGCGCGCGCCCCGCATGCGGGTGCCCCGCACGGCACCCCGCATGCGCGGGCGGCCCCGCGCGGCGCCCCGCATGCGGGTGCCCCGCGCGGCGCCCCGCATGCGCGGGTTGCACCGCGCGGCGCCCCGCATGCGCGGCTGCCCCGCGCGGGCCCCCGCATGCGCGGGTTGCACCGCGCGGCGCCCCGCATGCGCGGCTGCCCGCGCGGCGCCCCCGCATGCGGGTGCCCCGCACGGCACCCCGCATGCGCGGGCGGCCCCGCGCGGCGCCCCGCATGCGGGGTCGCACCGCGCGGTGCCCCCGCATGCGCGGGCGGCCCCGCACGGCGCCCCGCATGCGGGCGCCCCGCGCGGCGCCCCCGCATGCGCGGGTCGCACCGCGCGGTGCCCCCGCATGCGCGGGCGGCCCCGCACGGCGCCCGCGTGCGGGCGCCCCGCGCGGCGCCCCCGCATGCGCGGGTTGCTCCGCGCGGCGCTCCGCGTGCGATGGCGACGCCCCTCTTCTTCCATCTCCGACGCATCAAGAACCCCCTCCCCCGTCTCGCTCGTGACGAGAAAAGACAAGAAAGGAAAACGAAAGCGCGGCTCACCTTGTTTTGGTCGGTACCGGGCGAAGGAGAGGGATCGTCCTCTTCGCGTTCGTCGGATCTTTGCGGGGAGGCGATCGCTCTCTTCTCTTCCACGCCGGCCGAAGGAAAGGACGAGGGTTTTGGGGGAACCGTTCCTCGTCCACGCTCGGATATTGTACGCCCAGGAGGGGGGGGGGGGAGGCGAGGTTTAGATAACCTAATTTCCCCAGGCCGAAATACTTAGACGTTTTGGGCGTAGTGGATTTTGGACTCCAAAATTAATTTTAACCCTCGAGTGAAAGGAAAACAAAAAGGGGTGGTTTAACCCCATACCTCAAATTGATCGACTAAAATCGATCTGATTGCGGACCCGAGTTCGGTCCGCCCCGGTAATTGTGTAAGTCACCTGGGCTACGGTACCAGCTTCCGGAATTTATTCTGGGAGATCCGGGGGTCGGAATCCAAAACCGATCGCGCCGCCGGTCTCCGTTTCGCGAGCTTTATTAACCAAAAATACCCGCGAGCCCCCGACCGTCTGCCCAGAAAAACAAGGAAAAATTACCCTCGAACCCCTATTGTCAACCAGACGGTTCAATAAAAATCGGCGGAAAGCCCCGAAAGGTAAAATAAATCCGCGGTTATCACACACTAC